>PVIH01000099.1:188394-238394 GCA_004025045.1 Sigmodon hispidus | reverse complement strand
CATCCTGAGGGCCTCAGTCTCTCTAAGCAAAGCTCCTTTCTCTAAGCAAACAGTGGCATCCTCCATACAAAAAATATGGAAGAATAAAAGCAGGCCCAGTCATCACCCAAGTCAGAATCAATGGTTTATCTATAATCAGAGCCAGTGTTTGCTGCAGCAGATGGAGTAGCTGCCTTAACTCTGGGAAGGTCTTAGTCTTAGTACAATGAAGGAGCAGCCAGGCATCTCCTGGGGGAGGAGATTCAGCTTATCATCCTAATGAGAACCACATGGGGCCTTGGGAACTAGACTCCAGTAGAGAAGCCTCAGCCCTTAGGCCTTGGGCTTCCAAGCCTCCTGGTTGCCTTGGCTCTCTCTTTCAGTTTCCATTACTCTCCTCTGAGCCTGAGTGTCTGGAACATCCAGAGCCAATATCTGGGGATCCCAGAAAGATGGGGCACAAATGTGATGGGCAGAATTAGGCAGCCTGCTTGATGACATTGAGAGCCCTTAATAACAGGCCTCCTCAAGGGCCTGGGCCTCCCTTCCAGGACTAGACAGCTTCAGTGAGGTCTGGTCTTGTTTGGTCAGAGAAAGTCTTCCAGTTTGACTTTACCACTCAGTTTATTCCCCCAACTAAACTGGTTAGTTGAAGCTAACGCTGATACTCTCAGTCACACAGGGAGGATGAAAGGCCTTCATGCAAACATTAGGTCTCTCCTATTTCAGCTACTGAAAGAAGATGATGGTGATACCTGACCACAGTAAGCTAGGCAAGTGAAGGATTAGAGAGGAAGCACTGGCCAGCGAGGGAAGCAGTAGGCTCTGCCGCTGCCCTCCCCTCCTCTTGAAGAAGCCCATGATTTGTGCCAGAGCGGAAGGAAGGGCAAGCTGACCGGGCTATTTCCGCACACCAAGAGGACTTTGGCGGCGCTGAAGTCCTGCTCCTCTCCGGTCATGAACTTAGGCTTCAGTGGGGTGAAGAAAGGAGGGGCTAGGCTAGGGCTGGGGAGCTGGGAGGGGTCACCAGCAGCCCCTGACGCCGCTCTTCTTCTCTGTGTCCTGGCAGGGGAGAGCTGCGCAGGTGACAAGAGCCCTCCTGGGCAAGCTTCGTCCAAGCGCGCGCGCACTGCGTACACGAGCGCGCAGCTGGTTGAGCTGGAGAAGGAGTTCCACTTCAATCGCTACCTTTGCCGGCCACGCAGAGTAGAAATGGCCAACCTGCTGAACCTCACCGAGCGCCAGATCAAGATCTGGTTCCAGAACCGCCGAATGAAGTACAAGAAAGACCAGAAGGGCAAAGGCATGCTGACCTCATCTGGGGGCCAGTCCCCAAGTCGGAGTCCCGTACCTCCCGGTGCTGGAGGCTATCTGAACTCTATGCATTCGCTGGTCAACAGTGTCCCTTATGAGCCCCAGTCACCCCCTCCCTTCTCTAAGGCCCCCCAAGGAGCCTACGGGTTGCCTCCAGCCTCCTACCCAGCTCCCCTGCCTAGCTGCGCTCCACCTCCCCCACCTCCCCCACAGAAGCGCTACGCAGCGGCGGGGTCAGGAGCAGGGGGCACCCCTGACTACGACCCGCACGCTCACAGCCTGCAGGGCAACGGCAGCTATGGGACCCCACACTTACAGGGAAGCCCCGTCTTTGGTGGGGGCAGCTATGTGGAGCCCATGAGCAACTCCGGGCCAGCACTCTTTGGCCTAACTCACCTCCCCCACACCACCTCGGCTGCCATGGACTACGGGGGCACTGGGCCGCTGGGCAGCGGTCACCACCATGGGCCGGGGCCTGGAGAGCCGCACCCCACCTATACGGACCTTACTGCCCACCATCCTTCTCAGGGAAGAATTCAGGAAGCGCCCAAGCTCACCCACCTGTGATGATGGGCACGGGCTGCGTGCCAGGAGATTGCCCTCCCCACCTTCTTTGGTTCTTTTTCTTTAATTTTTTTATTATCTTATGTTCTTCCTGCCTCTCCCTTTTCCTTTCTGCACCCCTCCCTCATTTTGTTTTCTTTAGTATTGCGTTTTTATGGTTTATGTGACGTAGCAATCTTGGTTGCTGGAAAGGCTGTCAGTATCAGTAGAGACATTTACAGCCCCCTCACCCCAGCCCCGGCCTCTAGCCCTGAACCCTAACCTTCTCTACTCTTTGATAAGAAACAGGGTATATGAACAAACTTTCTAGTTGAGTTTTCAATGTGAATTTGTACGTTATGGCTCCCGAGAGGATGCGATTGCGTTTTTTTTTTTTTAAATTAAGTTTTAGTTTTTAAAATTGCACTTCTTGTAATGAGCGAGAAAAAGAAATCAAAGGCGCTTTGAAACAGGGACTCCCTGTGCAAAGATGATTGAGTGTACGTCTTTCCGTGTGTGTATGCTTGTGAACAGTCAGATTTATTTATATTTTTTGCAAGCATTGAATAGTTTTAAATATTATTTATCCCCATCCGTTCGTATTTATATTAAAGAAATTCTGTACCCTGATTGTTCAGAAGGTTTCTTGAGCCTTTTGTTCAATGGTGTATTGGCATACATATAAAATTTATTTGAAAGGGAAATAAATTCCTTTATAAAAATCGTAGCGATGCAATAAGAACAGAGAACACCCAGCGTTTGAAAACAGTGGTTTGGGTTTGTAACATCCGGCAAAACTGAACGCTAAAAATACTAGATTTGTTTTGAGAGTTTTACATTCCTTGCTGCTCACATTCTGAGAAACAAAACAAAAAAAAATAAAAGTTTTTATTCTGATTAAGAACGTTGTCAAAGGGGGTTCTTTGGCTGAAGATGGGGCTTTGCGTGGAATACATGCAAAAGCGAGCGGGCAGCGGCTACCGCAGCACCGCCACTCCGGTGTGCGGCCTGGCCCAGCGTGTGGTCTGGAAGTTCAGCGTGATCAGGAGAAAGAGGCCGCGGTTTCTGGAGATCACTGCCGCTCAGGAAATGCCGTGCTCCGGGTCGCTGGGCTGCCTGATTCCCAGCTGCCGCCCAAGTAGGAGGAGGGCGCCTGGCTGCGAAGCGTGGGGCGGCTCGGAAGAAACAAAGACAGCGGCCCTAGGCGCGGCGGGGGGCGCACAGGTGCGGGACGAAGCGCTGCCTGAACCCCAGCTCCTTCCCACTCCCGGACACAGAAAGCCCAGCGGCCAAGGCCTAAACCTTGAGAATCACAGAGTCTTGAGTTCTTCCCACAAGCTATGGTTTACCAAGTCTCCATCACGGATGTTCCTGGAGAAGGGAGGGGAAAAAAACTGTCCTAAATTCAGCTCAAAAGGAACCGACGTTTTTCTCAGGTCTCAAGCAAAAGAACTGAGCTCTAGAGAGTCTCCCAGGCTTTCCGTGGCCTGGAAGGAATCCTTTCCATGAATTTCAGCATCAACTTCCTCCCGGAATTAAGCATTTGCCATTCTGTGGATTTATTTCCTCTGTTTTTATGGCCCCAGGGGGAGGAGGAGGACAAGAGAAAGGAGATTGTATCTTTCTAATAAAAATGCAATTGTACAAGTGCTTCTTTCATTTGCTGCTACACAAGCTTAATATTACATTTCCACGTTTGGATTTAAGATAGGATGCAGGCTGACTGGCTGGCAGAGTCAAAAGCAGACACAAAAAGGGAAATATTTCCATCTTCAATGTAAAGAATTAAAGACTTAAGAAGCCAAATACAGAAAATGCAAGCCTCGGAGCTGTACCCCATCATCCCATCATTGGGCCCCCCCCAGACCTGGAGGTGAATGGCTTGTGTCAGGGAACCGGGAGGATCTGAGCCCCCATTCTCCCTGGATTGTATCATTCAGAGGCAGAAGTGGAAAATGTCGCCATTTTGTTTGCAACCTCCAATACCTATCATCATGGCCTCTACCCACCCACTACCCAGCGCCATAAGAAAATCTCTAGAAGTCAGCATTGGAGTCATTTCTGGGTACCTGCTGAGTCTCAGAGAGCAGCTTTTAGGGATCCTTTCCATGTTTTAGGGGGAAAAATTCTCGGAGGATACAAAACCAGGCCGCTGCGGAAATACGGGAGTCTCACAGGAAACCGTTTTCCCCATATCTATTCTCCAACTCTTGATTCATGTTTTCTTTTTAAAGATTTCAGCCTTCGGGGAAGTGGATTTGTTCCCCTTGCCCCAACCTTTCTACCGAAATATGGTGCACACATCAGAAATGCAGAGGCTAGAAAACCAGTCTTAGTGAGGACTGGAGACTTTTGGTTGCTGATTCCATGCAGATGCAGTAGTCTTTTTATGTAAGCATTTTAGAAACATGCACAAAATTACCTGAAAAAAAAGGGGGGCAGAATCAAGGGTAAGAGGTGTGTATGTGTGTAAAGGGGTCTTCACCTGAAAATCTTTCAGAGATACCAGCATTTGAAACCATTCCTAAAATCTTCCCTTTAAGGCAAGAATGGTTTGGGAGGCTTCCTTCTTCTCCTAGGGCAGAGATCATACAAGAAAATTCTAATACTATTTCTCATATCTTGCCAGTCAAAGTATTCATTTTAGCTTTCAAAGAAAAAATATCCACTTTGCCCTCAGCCCCCTGGATATTAGAGAGAAATCTTTATTGAAATATCTCTAGAGTTAAAGTAATAGATTGGGGGAAGATCTGAATGCTGGGCAGTCTGGGAAAAAGGTTTTCTTCCAGATGGCTTTTGGATTAAGGTAGTTGTGAGAAGCGAAAAGCTCTCACCCACACAGCCTGACAAAGCCCAATGGTGTGGGCAGCCCCCGCTCTCTAACTTTTCTTCCCTGTCTCTCAATACTTTCTGATAAAAGCAAATGCCCAAAACCACCACCCTCCAACCTCCAAAGCACCTTTTCTGTCTTAGAATCTTCTCTACCAAAAACTAATCTTTAAAAAGACAATTTTTTCCTTGTTTACTTGCGTTTCCTGCTCTCCTCTTTGCTCGGCCACATTTGAGCTTGGAAAAAGCTTGAAGCTGAAATGTGTTCTTAAGGGCCAGAAGCTGTCAAGGCTTTTGGTGAGCAAGATTGATCGCACCCAGACTTCCTTCAGAGCTTTGTTTGGAATAAAAGCAAGAAAACTGGAAAACCTTACATTTTCCAAAATAGCATCTCTATGTGCAAGGCAATGCTCTGGGCTGGTCAAGGTTGGAGACCACTTTATAGCTCATTTCCAACCCAAACCCTTTGGATGCTGGCCTCAGAGATGGAGTTCTGCCCTTGCTCTTTGGTTGGCCTTTCTTGTTTTCTGCATAGAATTTTCTCTCCCACCAACCTCTCTCTCCTTGGCTATCAGAATGATTTATTTTCCTGCCACTGATGCCTGCCGGCCTGGGGCACTCTGATCACTTGGTCCATTTCAAAGGAATAGCCATCCTTAGGGTTTGAGGGAGAGAAGGTACCTTCATCAGATCTCTCTCTCTCTCTCTCTCTCTCTCTCTCTCTCTCTCTCTCTCTCTCTCTCTCGTTTGGTGATTTTTCTTTTAAGTTCTTGCTTGGTACCTAAAGGTGTTATCTTTTGAATCCTTCAGCACTGTCCAGCACTAAATCTGAAGTCCTGTTTCAGAACTGGAGGAAGGAGGATGAAAAGGAAGTAGAAGTAATGTACCTCCTCCTTGGGTCGCCCTCTCTCCTGCAGTGCTGTTTCCCACAACAGAACCAGGGTGCAAATCTCCCTGGTGCCCAAAATCGGGAAGGTGTGGGACGCAATTCAGGCTGCCAAGAAACACTCGCTGCATCTGAATCCACCAGTCCCCAGCCAGAGCGACAAGTACATGAAGAATATGAGGGAAGGACAGCAGGGAACAAGAGTCCTCTCGCTCTCAGCTGATAAGTTCCAGCAGTCTTCCTGGAAATCGGAAATACTCACCGCATCTGAGCCCTATGGGTATGAAACCCAGAGTGCCAGGAGCCGCACGAGTCTGCTCAGGGCAGTA
This sequence comes from Sigmodon hispidus, assembly GCA_004025045.1. Taxonomy (NCBI): domain Eukaryota; kingdom Metazoa; phylum Chordata; class Mammalia; order Rodentia; family Cricetidae; genus Sigmodon; species Sigmodon hispidus. Next base: position 232,514 of record PVIH01000099.1, on the reverse strand, counting down.
TTTCTTTGGCTGGCCGCCGCCCAGGCTACGGGGGATTTGGACACAAGGACCTGGGACTGCTGTCTCTCTTGGCACATGCATCTATCTCCAGCCTCTCCTGAGAAGTTGATGGCGTAGAAAAGATCGGCAAGCTTCGAGAGCCGCGTTTTCCGCTGCCCGTAGGAGCCAGATGCTAAGCTGCCGCGGAAAAGCCAGCTAACAATGGGCAGGGGGCGCAGATCCTAGGCAGGACATTGAGAGGAGGCGAGGGTCTGTGAGGGAGGAGAGGCAAGCGGGGCAGAGAGGGGTGGGGGGAAGGAGAGAGGAAAAAGAGGAAAAGAGAAAGGAGAGGAGAAAGGGAGGGAGGAGAGAGAGAGAGAGAGAGAGAGAGAGAGAGAGAGAGAGAGAGAGAGAGAGAGAGAGAGAGAGAATATGAATAGGTTCTGAGACGGGGGAACTGATTTTAGGGAAAGTAGAGGAGGAAAAGGAAAGGGAACCCCAATATTCTCTCTCTCTCTCTCTCTCTCTCTCTCTTTCCTTTTCTCTAGCCTTAGCATAACTTATGTGGCTGGGATGCAGGGCCCTCGGGTGTCAAAACTTTGAAGATTAATGGATTACTTTGTTAATGACTGCAGGCGTCAGGCTGAGGCGCTTAAATGATTTGTGAGGTGCGAGGCGTCTTCCCGACAGTCCCAAACAATGCGCGGAGTGTGCGGGGGAGGCAGAGGGCAGCCGCTGGCGGGACCGGCAGCAGGGCTCACACGCACACACTCACACACACTCCAGGGAGCACACTAGATCTTACAGATCTGGAGGCAAACAGGCACACTCTCCCCCACGCACTCCGGGGCATTCCCATCCACACCCACATATATGTATTTTTGCCTTGAAAAAAGTGTAAATAAAGCCTCGATGGCCCCCAATGAGGCGTTCCTTTCTGACTTTTTTGGATCAATCAAACAGACAGTGGCTTCTTTTGATTAAAGCCCAAATTGTCATTGGGCAGAAGCAATCATGTGACAGCCAATTCGGTCCAATTTCAACCTTGTCTCCATGAATTCAATAGTTTAATAGTAGCGCGGTCCCCATACGGCTGTAATCAGTGAATTAGAAAAAAAACACCCCAGCAGCGATCTTCTATGATAGATTTTTTTTTCCTCCGCACTCGCCTTTTTCTTGGGCCTTGCCCCCCCAAAGCCCCTCCAAAAGAGGAAACTTTTTCTCCGAGGGGGCTCCAAGGAGAAGGCCATGAATTACGAATTTGAGCGAGAGATTGGTTTTATCAATAGCCAGCCGTCGCTCGCTGAGTGCCTGACATCTTTTCCCCCTGTCGCTGATACATTTCAAAGTTCATCAATCAAGACCTCGACGCTTTCACACTCGACACTGATTCCTCCTCCTTTTGAGCAGACCATTCCCAGCCTGAACCCGGGCAGTCACCCTCGCCACGGCGCTGGCGGCCGCCCCAAGTCGAGCCCCGCGGGCAGTCGCGGCAGTCCGGTGCCCGCCGGCGCCCTGCAGCCGCCCGAGTACCCCTGGATGAAGGAGAAGAAGGCGGCCAAGAAAACCGCGCTGCCGCCCGCCGCCGCCTCCACGGGCCCTGCCTGCCTCGGCCACAAAGGTCAGTCCCGAGACTTGGCCCAAGGTCCCGGGGACCCTGGTTCCCCTGTGGGCTTCCTTGAGAGCGGTTATGGGGGAGGGGACCATGGGCTTCGACGGAAGGGGGAGAGAGAGAGGTGCCTGGTGGCGGGTCCCCTGCCCCTGTGGGCTCAGGAGTGGGTTTGATGGAGGAGAAAATAGATCCTGAGCTCCACAAGGAGATATATATATTTTGAGGAGGGGGGACTTTCCCTAACTTGTGTAATGTAGGATGATTTATTTGAGTTGGAACTGACCTCCTCTTGTCTAGTTGTCCTAGAGTTTGGCTTTTTGACAGTAATGAAGAGTGATAGACCGCTCTTGCTCAGCTAAGCAGCTGATGCATTAATTATAAATTGTGTTGTAGCTAATATAAAGTTTGCTCCCGGATGAAGAGGTTGGGGGGAGCCACAGTCAGGATTTGATGGAGGTGGAGGAGACTGGGCTTCCCCGGGCTGGGCTCCCAGGAAAGGCTGCACAATAGCTGCACTGCATCCAGGGGCGGCCATTTTGTTGCAGCTGATCTTTTCTGCTGTATTTATTCTCCAGTGGAATAACCCTGCTCAGACCCCTCCACCTTCAGCTGTACGTGTGTCTCTTGTTGGTTTCCCTTTCCGCAGAATCCCTGGAAATAGCTGATGGCAGCGGTGGGGGATCCAGGCGCCTGAGAACTGCTTACACCAATACTCAGCTTTTGGAGCTGGAAAAGGAATTTCATTTCAACAAGTACCTTTGCAGACCCCGGAGGGTGGAAATCGCCGCACTGCTGGATTTGACTGAGAGACAAGTGAAAGTGTGGTTTCAGAACCGGAGGATGAAGCACAAGAGACAGACTCAGTGCAAGGAAAACCAAAACAGCGAAGGGAAATTTAAAAGCCTGGAGGACTCGGAGAAAGTGGAGGATGACGAGGAAGAGAAGTCACTCTTTGAGCAAGCCCTCAGCGTCTCCGGGGCCCTACTGGAGAGGGAAGGCTATACTTTTCAGCAAAATGCGCTCTCCCAACAGCAGGTTCCCAACGGACACAATGGAGACTCCCAAACTTTCCCAGTTTCGCCTTTAACCAGCAATGAGAAAAATGTGAAACATTTTCAGCACCAGTCACCCACTGTTCCTAACTGCTTGTCAACAATGGGCCTAAACAATGACAGTCCCGAGGCCCTCGAGGTCCCCTCTTTGCAGGACTTTAATGTTTTCTCCACAGATTCCTGCCTGCAGCTTTCAGATGCTCTGTCACCCAGCTTGCCAGGCTCCCTGGACAGTCCTGTAGATATTTCAGCTGACAGCTTTGACTTTTTTACAGACACACTCACCACAATCGACCTCCAGCATCTGAATTACTAAGAACATTAAAGAAAAACAAAAGCCTCCCAACACAAAACCCCCTTGGCCAGGTGGTTTTGCCTTCTTTTATTGCGGGAGTTTATTTTTGTTTTATTTTCTACTGTCTTAAATGGTTTTTTTTTTTTTCTGTTTAACGTTCCCCCCAACCCAGTTTTGAAGCCATCTCTTACAAATTCTGTTGGAGTTTTAGTCATTTTGCACCGAACCCAACACGCTTCTATGTGATTTCCCTGAAAACAAAATGCGAGGCCTGAAAGAAAGTGACCATAAATTGTCGTCACTCTCTTTTTATTTTTGTATCACATTAGGATGCATTGTCATGAGTATTTTTGGTAGAATAAATTCTCCTTTGCTATAAGTAGCTTTCTTATTTTTTTTTCTTCCTCTCCTCTAGGCTCACTACTGATTTCTTTTTACGTCTCTTAGTCTATATGGTAAATAAAAGTCTGGTCACAGTTTACCTTTTTCAATTTTAATATATTTTATTAGGGTGGCATGTTCAAAGTCTGCAATAGACAGCAACAAAGAAGAAAGCCAGGGCTTCTGGCCAGTGTTTTCTTTTTTTCTTTTTTCTTTTTTTCCTCCCCTAAGGGAATGGATTTGGTTTTCAGGGTTGAGACTCAAGCCATAGAGTTAAATTAGTAATAGAAACAGGACTGGGCTGCCTGAGTAGGCCCCAGCCCAGCCTTCAGAAAGCGAAGAAATAAAGTGCCTGCAGAAACTCCCAGATCTAGGATGAGTAAAGTGGAGTTCCCTTAACAAGCTGCCAGTCTCTAGGTCAATAACCAAGTTATCAAAAATGCATTTATTTATACACATTTGTTTTAAGTATCTACATTCCAGTTCCTCCCTTTCCTCACCCCATTTTCAGTGTGGTTCATTAATCTCCCAGTTGTTGATGGGATCAGGCAAAACAGACCTAAAAGATAGAGGAAAACAAAATAAAACACAACAATGGTCACTAGCTGAAAAATGCATGCCAGGAAGGATTCTCCCAGTCATCCCAGGATTCTTGCTCCCCAAACACACACACACACACACACACACACACACACACACACACACACACACACACCTATATTTAATTCTTAGATCTGTTTACATTGCTAATAAGCTAATAATATCATTAAAGGTTTGAGGTCAGGTTAGCAAGCTGAGATTTTAAAAGAGAGTTTCTGCGCCTTAGATTATTAATTAACTCAGTTTTTTTAGACAATTGAGCACTTTAAATGAAATATTAATAAAATGTGATCTAGGTGTATTACTGGGGTGTTCTGTTTTGTCCCCCTCTTCTTTGTCTGCTCCTGTATTTATTTATTTTTCCTTTCTGGGCTCTGTTCTGATGACTTACCGTGAGAACTGTGGCAACATGTGCGCGTGGGGCGAGCTGACTGATATTTAAGAATCCAGCTCTTAACTGCAAAGGCTTGGGAGTTACAATGAAACTTAAATTTTTATTCAGGCCTATGCTTCGTGCCTTCTCTCCACCCTTCACTCTCCCAGTCCTTCAGGAGCCCTGGTGTGTGGGGACTGTGTAGTTTCAAGCCTCAGGCTTTGAGAGAGCCGAGCAGGGCGTCCCGATTGTGGCAGGGTTGTGCAGCTCCTGGATGCGATTCGTCTTAAGCTCATAAATCAAACGCTTTCTATGAATGAGAATGTCATCAAAGAGATCAATTGCAGGAACACATGCACAAATAAAAATCCTCTTACGTATTTGCTGGGGATCCCCGTCCGAAAGCATTAAGTTAGAAGGCGTTTAGTCATAATTCATTTTTATTGCTCTTTTAAAACAACAGCTTGGCTGAGCCGCGGATGCCAAGAACAGCTCCGGGCCTCGGTCTGTCTCCTCCTTGCTCGTTCCCTTTCCAGTGGAAGAGCCCTGAAAGAGGTTCTTGGAGCCAAGCAAGCCACTTGCGGAGGATTATTTCACACATGGCCCATGCTCGCCTTTCACTCACTCTCCTTGGGGGCTATTTAAAGAGACTTTAGTTCGATTCCTGCGTGGGTCGCTGGCCTCCTTGCTCAAAAGACCAAAGGTCTCTTATTCTGCTCAGAGGCCCTCCCGATTCCTTCTGGGTGGGGGCTGGGAAAGAATCCGGACTGCAGAAGCCTACGGGCTCCAGGCTGGACTGGGGGAGGTTGTCTTGGAGAGCTTTCCCCGGAAAGCATGCGCCCCGCAGGCAGCCGGCGGAGGCCGAGCCTGCAGTTATTAGGGCAAGGTCTGTGGAAGTTGGGTTCCAGTGCGTGTTTGTGATGTCGAGGAAAACACCCCATCTAGTCTGCCCAGAAAAAGAGGCAAGAGGCGGGGGGGGGGGGGCGCGGAAAGAGGGCTAAAGGGAGCGGAAAACCAGCACAGGGAGGCCAGCGGAGGCCTGGGCAGCTTTGAGGCCTGGAGCTAGAAGGTTAATGCAAATCTGGAGGGAGGAGGCCCGCGGAGGGCCAGGAATGAGGCTGGCGGAGAGGAACGGAGGGCCTCACCTGCACTCAGAGCATTGAGCCTCTCACTTCCTGTTCCTGAGGGTTCCCTTTCCTTAGAGCTGCAGAACTACCCTCCCAAGAGAACCTCCTCCGGGAGGACCGCCTGGCTTTCCCTTGGTATAATTCCTCTGGAGCTGAAGCTAAGACAGGAGAAACTTTCCAGTTCTTGCTGGCCCCTAATTATGCTTTGGGGTGACTCAAAGGTCACAGAGAAATACCACTCCCCAAAGAAGTGGTTGGGAAAAATGTTGGGGGGGGTAGTAAAGTTCTGCTTAGGTTTCCCTAAGGTTGGTCAGGTTTGGGGGGGTGGATGGGGACTATGACTTGTCTATGTGAACAAAACACAGAAATCTAAAGAGTGATTTCACATTTGAAAAATGCCTGCCCTGAGCAAAACTTCCTTTTTCTATAGAGAAGAGGATCCCAAACTCACACATACATTTCATGTCTGAATACAAGGCTAGAAGCCTGTTAGAGTAAAAAGTATGCAGAATTGTCTGCAAGGCTTCTTAGGTGACCAGTGAATTTCTCCTACTTAAGAATGTGTCCATTCTGTTTGGCCTTTTCTTTCTCCAAGTCCGGGACTGACAGTAAACCTAATAGTAAACAGCAATTACCAACACCATCAGCATCATTGTAGGATGAGGTTGATGGAAAACAGGACCCCGGTCCTGGGAAGATGCTCGCATTTGCGTGTCTCTCTGGGGAGTGACCTGAAGGTTCACAAAAGCAACTACACAGTCCGTTGGAAAGTGTCCCGCCTATTCAGCCATCTGTCCACTGCCCCTCCCACTTGCCAGTCCCCCCCACACACTCCAGACATGAAATAGGGGGCAATGGGAAAAGGAGGCTCTCCCACTCCTAACATGCCCCTCCTGAAAGAGAGAAATGTGACAGAGGAGATCAGCATGCTTTGTAGGAACTCGATCTGGCCTTCTGAGGCCTATGCTGGAAGGCGCAATGCGCAAGCTCCAGGATCTCTAAGAGCGGACAGATAAGATGGCCTGCAGCTCAGGCTCGGCCCTCATGCCCGCCACATCCGCTAGCATCATCTATCTGCTTCTATCCTCAAACTCCAGCATCCGAGTTGCTCCGGATCCTGCTGGGCTACCTAGAGCAAAGCTTACTGGGAGGAGAAAGGGGAAGAGATCGAGGGTAGAAGGAGGGCAGAAAAGAGAGGAGACACCAGGCCTTTCCCAGGGAGCTAGGTTCCTAGGGCTCCCCCGCCCCCTGGGGTCGAATTACACAAGCTCCCATAGCCACGCTATTGGCCCGTAAGAGTCAGGAAAGAGGGCTCTGAGACCCTCCGGATGAGGACAGTAATTTCTTTTCTTTCTCTGGGTCCACTGCACGCCCATCCCGGTTGCTCCCAGACAGTCCTGTGCGCACATCCCCCTACATTCCGAGGCTGGCGAGCCAATGACGCAGCCTAGCCCGAGGCGCCGCCGCGGTTCCCGGCTCCAGTCTGCAGAGGCTGGGTGGTGGCTGCGGGCCCGAGCAGAAGGCAGGGAGTCTGCTGAAATCCAACTCTTCCCACCCCGCTTGCTCCCGGCTCTGCCAGGTTCTTGCCACCATGCAGAGAACTCTGGCCTACGGATGCCCGCTTCAAGAGAGCCGGGAGGTCCCGTCCCCTCTCACCTCTTGCCAGTTCAGCTTTCTGGGCTGGGTGGGGAAAGGGCTTCGGAGGGTCGCCTCCCATCCCCCACATCCTGGAGGCGGAGGCGAGCAGAGTCGGGTGCGCGCAGAAGGCAATCTCTACTCCCTCTGGCCCAAGTGCTCCAAGTCAGCTCTGGCAGCGGCCGGGCTGCCTGGGGGGGCGACCGCACGTCACCTAGACTGAGGAGCGCCGGGGATTTAAATGCCACTGAAACGGTGATCCATCACCGCGGCAGCCGGTAAACTTTCGCAGGCGGCTCAGCCATTGGCTGACAAAGTCACGTGTCCTTCCCCCTTGAGCCCTCCGCCTTCCCGCCCCGCCTCTTGCGCACTGTACATTCATATCATTTTTCTTCTCTGGTCCCATGGAGGAAGTGAGAAAGTTGGCACGGTCACCCAGGGCTTCACAGGACCCAGTCACTCAGTGACAGATGGACAATGCAAGAATGAGCTCTTTCCTGGAATACCCCATCCTTGGCAGTGGCGACTCCGGGACCTGCTCTACCCGAGCCTACCCTTCTGACCATGGGATTACAACTTTCCAATCCTGCGCAGTCAGTGCCAACAGCTGCGGCGGCGACGACCGCTTCCTAGTGGGCAGGGGGGTGCAGATCAGCTCGCCCCACCACCACCACCACCATCACCACCACCACCACCACCCCCAGCCGGCTACTTACCAGACTTCTGGGAACCTGGGGGTTTCCTACACCCACTCGAGTTGTGGTCCAACCTATGGCGCGCAGAACTTCAGTGCGCCTTATGGCCCCTATGGATTAAATCAGGAAGCAGACGTAAGTGGTGGGTACCCCCCGTGCGCTCCCGCTGTTTACTCTGGAAACCTCTCATCTCCCATGGTCCAGCATCACCACCACCACCAGGGTTATGCTGGGGGCACGGTGGGCTCGCCACAGTACATTCACCACTCTTATGGACAAGAGCACCAGAGCCTGGCCCTGGCCACGTATAATAACTCCTTATCCCCTCTCCACGCCAGCCACCAAGAAGCCTGTCGCTCCCCTGCTTCAGAGACACCTTCTCCAGCGCAGACCTTTGACTGGATGAAAGTTAAAAGAAACCCTCCCAAAACAGGTGAGCCCTGCCGGCTAGCAAACAAATGCTTCTTGATTTTCAAAGGGGCCCGGTGCATTTAGTTTCCTAGGGAAGTTAATGATTTTAAAAGATGGATTGTTGCTTCCATCTATTGTCATCTGGAGTTGTAGTGTGTGGTGTGCGGTGCTCAGGTGTGTTGGGGCAAAGGAGTTTCTGAGTCTGCCTTTTTCAAAGAGGCTGAGATGTAAGTCGTCTAGTAGTAGGAAATGTGTGTGTTTGGGGTGGGAGGTGTCGGTGGTGGTGGAGTTCTGTTAATATCTACAGGCTCCATTAATCACGAGCCTGACCATGCTAATGGTTGACTTCAGGTTAACACTTTACATACACATCGTTTGTCACTGGCACTTCCCAGCCAGGTTTGTGCCAAGCAGTTAACCTAATATTGCCCCAAACATGGTGGAATCAGATAAGGGTTTCAGAATTTTTACCTTTTCTTCACTTCCTCCGTTACCCTAGGGAAAGTTGGAGAGTATGGGTACGTGGGTCAACCCAACGCAGTGCGCACCAACTTCACCACCAAGCAGCTCACGGAGCTGGAGAAGGAGTTTCACTTCAACAAGTACCTGACGCGAGCGCGCAGGGTGGAGATAGCCGCGTCCCTGCAGCTCAACGAGACCCAGGTGAAGATCTGGTTCCAGAATCGCCGCATGAAGCAGAAGAAGCGTGAGAAGGAGGGGCTTTTGCCCATCTCTCCGGCCACTCCTCCTGGAAGCGAAGAGAAAGCTGAAGAATCTTCTGAGAAATCCAGCTCCTCGCCCTGCATCCCTTCTCCAGCATCATCTACCTCAGACACCCTGACTACCTCCCACTGAGGCCACTCCAGCCCGGCTTTTCCCTGGGCTGATTTCTTAACCAAAGCACATTCTTATCTTATCTTATCTTTCTTTCTTTCCAATCTCTCTCTTTCTTTCTGGCCCCAATTCAAGGAGCTCCTGGCCAAAATAATGTAGTTCCAGAAAATTCTGGAGACTTGGTTGGATGTTAAATCCTTAATCCACATCGGGGTGCCCTCATCAATTTCCGGTGGTCCCCAACATTCCTTCCTCACTGTTGTGAGGTTTTTTTTTCTTTTTCTTTACACAACCTGTGGTTCCTTTCAGATATCCTTTGGAGGACAGTTCCCTTTGCCAGCAGTCCTTTGCAGGAGGGAGGTATCTGACCGTTTATCTGTGTATTGTTCTTCTCTACCTGACTCTTAAGTAGAGCACACAGGAAAGAGAGTATCTGAAGGCTCATGAAGAAGAGATGCACTGAGTGTGTTTACACAATCAATTCACCCCTTAACTTAGTTGGTTTCACGTGTGTAAGTTTGCTGGTTCTAAATGCTTTCCCTCTCGAGATTTATCTATATACATAGTTTCTAGAAACATAGAGCTAACTATATCAAACAGGGTGGGCAAACTCTCAAAAGCTGGTATAGTTTATGTGTAATTATGGGTGGAAAAAAAAACCCTCTCTCATTTAAACAGAACCAGATACCTCAGAAGGTAGCCTCAATTCGTTCTTCCAGAGTCAAGAAAGTCTGAAAGGCCCAAAGTTCAGAATCTTTGCTGTGCCAAGTCTTCCCAAATTACAAATTTCTTCTTGCTTCTCTGGCTACCCTTCATTTAAAACGTGTGCTGGATTATTTGTAACCTAAAGGCATTCTTTCATTCACCCTTTCTTTCCACAGCCATCTTGGCTGAATACAATATATTTCCAGCTAAGTGTTAATGTGATGAATGGCACAAATGAATGTATATTTTATGTGATTCGTGAATAGTCTTCTGCATGTCACACAGTGTCTTGATGTCCCTGAAGTACCACACTGAGTTCTATCAGTTATCCTCTGTGAGCCTATGACAGTCCCCATTTCCTGTACAATCATGGACAGCTCTGAGGAATGTAATCAGAGCGAAGTTTACGGGTCTTAAGATGTCTGTAATAAAAATATTCAAGTTTCAGGTATGCTTAAGCATCTGTGTATTTGGCTGGACTACGGTTTGTGGCTTTACTACAAAGGAAGGGGAAGGACATATGGGAAGGACAGAAGGGTGGTGTTTATTTTCAAAGAAATGGGCTTTCCATTGTCATGCAGCTTGCAGCTTTCCCTGTAAGTATATTTTCATCTAAACAATGTCCAGTTAATGCACTGATCTTTTTACAGTAACAACAGCTCTTTTGTTATAATCAAGGTTCAAAATAGGAAAAAAAAAACTAGAGAAGAAATTTATGAAGAAGGTCTATTTTTGAAACAAACATGGATACTTCCTGGGTCAAGTGCTAACCTTTTCACCCCCAACTGAATGTTGACATATATATAAACAGAGCCCCTTCAAAAGCTGAGAACTGCCTTCAGTCAGTCTTTCCTCACATTAGGGAACCAAGAGCAAAGAGATCCACATTTAATCAGCTTCAGTACAAAGCTGTGGTAAGGATTCCCCCCTTTCTTTGGATTGTCGGGTAGTGTTTCTATATATTCTGTCTTTAAATTGAGTATAGTCTGTTTTCAGTGGAGCCCTGCCTCTCTTCTCCCATTCTTTCTATCAAAGTCCATCTTTTCCTCACACTCCTGCATTGCATATCCTATCCCTTCAGATTCAGCGTTTATGTAATCGCTACCATGGCTGTAAATCGCTTACATTTCTAATTCCATGCCACAGAAGCCAGAGAGAAGTTCATACTCTTTTCTCTAGACTCAGATTCTTCCAGGAGACCCTGTGGAAACCAGTTCACATTATTGTATATCCAAGTTGTTTCTGATTGAGGCATGCGCCAGATCTTAGAGGAGGTCAACAAATGATAGCATTCAGCAGGGCTCTTCTAGACCTTTTGCCAATTTTCTTTCATTTTTAAAAAATGTATTTCAGGCTCTAAGCAACATTTTCTAACTTTTCCTATTGGTTCTGGGTATAGAACTTACAACCTTGTGCATTCTAGGCAAGTGCTGGACCAATGACACACATTCCCACATCCCCATTCTCAGTTTTCACACATATTTGGAGGCTTTGAGCCCTAAGAGGACAGTAGAAAAATCTACTGCACCACAAATACAGACATAGAACTTCCTATTTAGAGGGTGTTTTGAAAAGATGAGCTGGGAGAAAAACCTACAAAGCTTTGGAATTTTGCAGGCCTTCTAGAACACTTGTGAGATTTCCTGCACATCCCCGTTAAATGGGATGGACTTTGTAGGAGCAGTTGTTGCATGCATATCAAGAGCTCTGGCACTCTCCTCTCAGCTGCTAGGTTCTGAAAAGATTCAAGTAGATAAAGAGAACTTCAAAGACAGCACTCTTTTCTTTCATTTCCCGCCTGGCTATACTGTATCTTTTGTTTATTAGTGTAAGTCCACAAAGCAAAACAGATGGCTGGTTCTCGAATACTTTAATGTGTTAAAGTGACATTTGCATACCACTGTCCTGATTTCAATATCTGAAAGCAGGCTCCCGCCTGCTGGAATCCTAGAGATTCCCATCTTGAAGGTGCTGTTTTAATGCAGCTGTGAGGGAAGAGAACAATAAATTTCCCTAGCCTTTCCTAGGTTGTAGAATAAATCAGCTAACAAGCAATGCATTTAGGAGACATTAATATACCTTTCAACAAGGAAAACATTTGTATCTTTTTAGCTGTCCCAATCGATTAAATCAAAGGCGCTTAACACATCCTACTTCAAGGCCTCTTTTTCTGTTCTGGTCTCTGAGGGGCACAGCTAACGCCTTGAAAAATGACAGCAATTGTGAAGGAAAAAAACAGAAAAGAACATTTTGTTCCTACATTTAAAAATACAACAAAGGTCTTAATCCGGGATTTCGGGTATCTGCAATACAAAATTTGTTTTCAAATGACCCCATTTCTTCTACTTTCACCCAAAGTACTGGCTAAACGGGGGTGGGGGGGTGTCCACAAACTGGACCGAGTTAGGTCTCTGACTGTAAAGTCTGCTCTTAGGCTTCACCTTTGAGAGTTTACTTTTGGAGGCTATTCAGATGCAGCGGTGTTTTCCTCTGGGGCAATCAGATTCAAACCGATCAATATTTACTCAGTCTGAAAGGGTTGTTGAAAAGGCCCTGCTAACAACAAACTGCTTAGCTGCGCACCCCTGTTTAATCTCAGGTTCACTGAAAGTTCAAGAAGAGATGGGAACAGTGATGGGTCACTTTAGAATGAGTCGCAGCAGTTTATCTCAGCTCTCAGCTAAAGGCAACAATTACAGTTTCATCCCTCCTCGGGAAAGGGGCAACCTTCCTATTATTCTTTTGCTAAACATTGTTTACTAGAAACTTAAAATACTTTCTTCCTCCCCCCCTTTTTTTTTAAGGGGTGATGGTTCTAGCTGCTCTTCCACACCACCTTCTCTAGCTTTTCTGCTAACTCACTCAGCTTTCATTTAAAATGAGTGACACTGAATATTTTTAAAAATGTTAAATTATTCTGACAGAAGAGTTCTGACTTATTGTAGATGCCTTGAACTGAGAAATGAAACTCGTTGGGTCATTAGCGCTAATCTTTGTGAAAGTGTGGGACAAGACTGAATTGATACGCAGAGCCCAGATATCCGAGATGGATGTTCAGACAGGAGTGGAGAGCAAAACTAACTTGTGCGGGAGAAAATCTTGGGCTGGAAAGCAAGCTTTAATAATTTACACTCTCCTAGAGCATAAACTGCAGAGAGAAGCAAGGAAGCCTGTGGGGAATGGTCTGTAGAAGATCCGGACACTGAACCTAATTGCTACAGCTCTTCAGGGGTCAAAGTTCATGTAATCACTGCATAAATGCATACTAAATAGGGGTTTATTAAGCTTTCTTGATGGCTGAGCATGCCTGTGAAAAATGGCCACTGCTGTTTGTGTTTCTTCCTTAAGAATAATTTTTCTTGAAGTTGGAACTCTAGGTGTTTGAGTCCAATTCACCATTGTGAGAGACAGGTGAGCTTTCTATTGTAAAATTTCGAAGTCAGTGTATGGGCAGTCTCTCTCTCTCTCTCTCTCTCTCTCTCTCTCTCTCATCTTCCTTTATGTTGGATGGGACTGCAAAATGCCTGTCATTCCTAGAAAAACTCAGGTTCTTTCCATGCACACAAGAGCACAACTTAGCATGACCTTGCCAGATAAGTATTGGGTGGCTAACCTTGGCGACTCTTCATAGATCGGAAGCTTGTGTGATGCCTCACAGAAGCTTAGAATCCCTTGTGCCTACATGACTAGAATTAAGTGAGGCCCATCTAGCTAATCACTCATTTTAAGAATCAGAAAAATAACCTAGTGATAATTGATTTGAAGGAGAGCCAGTGATCAGTACCCAACTCTCACATAAAAATCAGGGTAACTTAAAGCCCAAGTCTAGACTTTGAAGTTCTAAATATCTAATTTAGTTTCTTTTTTCTTCACTCTTTATTCTATGTGCTTTTTTTTTTTCATTCTAGCTATTGTTTACACTGGAGCTACTGAATCTTTGAAACAACCTTTAAATTATATGTTTTTGTCTCCTTTTTAAGTAGTGCAGTTTTGGCTTCTTAGTCTTAAAGGCATACAGTCTTAAAATACACAGAAAAAGCATGAACACACACATACTCACACACAATTTGCTTTTAAAACCAGACTTGAGAAGAATAAAAATGAAATAGTAGTTTCCTCCACCTAAATTTGGTCTCTATTAAATTAACAAGGTTTTCAAAATGTAACTAACCTTCCAGGAGCCCTGAGTCTTTTTTTTTTTTTTTATGGGTTTGCCTCCTGACTTGTTCTGACCCATATTTCTTAATTTATCCATGACTCGCTCATGTTCTTAAGATGCATAAACTCCAAACCTGAAATATTTACCATATTCATTCATATTCGTGGCGAGAGCCCTTTCCACCCTCTCCTTCATCCCATCCCCGTGGGGTCTCACTAATCTCAGCAGAACCTGTTGTCTGAGGGACATCAAGGGCTGTCAGTGCTTGAAGAGTTGAACTGGAACCCTAGAGAGTTAGTGTCCTATATTTAGTAGCACTATTAAGTACAACTGGCTTTGGATTGCAGAACTGCAAACCAAGTATCAGTCAGGGAAGTGTGGGGGCTAGCCTTTAACCGCTTTTGCTTTTTGGGGGATGGGATCTGGGAAGTAGGAGTGGAAAGCTCTAGTTATATCGCATAGAATTCTCTTCAGATACCGTGTTTAGAGTTTATTGGAAATACATGAAAAGACCAGTGTGTGTGTGTGTGTGTGTGTGTGTGTGTGTGTGTGTGTGTGTTTATTTTTTTAACGTTTCCAAGCACAACTAAAACGCTTATCTCCATTTTTCAAAATTTTGAGTCATTCCAATTAAAAACGTGCTGCACAAAGGTTCAGTCACAAAGCTAATCTATAGGAATCGGACTCCCAGTTTTCACTCTAGGTGTGTGTGTGTGTGTGTGTGTGTGTGTGTGTGTGTGTGTGTATGTGTGTGTGTGTTAATGGCTTAGGGAAAAAAACAGGCAAGTGCTTGCAACACAAGATGGAAAGAATGAACAATTTTAGTTTCAAACTGGGATATTTTTAGCTGCGTTGGATTCTTTACAAACTACATGCTTCATGGTAAAGGAAGAATCATCGCGCAGGACAAGAAGAACGGTTTGGAACCGGGGACTCTACTCTTCTGCCCCCTGCAGTAATTTCGCAGAGTAGAGGGGAAGCTCTTCTGGTCAAGTTTGAAAGGGGACTTTCCATTCTGAGGAGCAAATGGAGTCCCTCCTTCCGGGACAGTTAAGTCAGCCTGTGCCAGCAGCGCTTGGCTCTGGCTTTCCAGCTGCAGTACTGCTTGGCGGATGCTGAGGGTACCGGAGGCCGCAGGGTCTGAGCCACTTTCCTCATCACCCTGCAAACTCTGCCTTGATCTCTGAGATCATTATCTTGGTCCACGTCTTTGCTAGCTCTCTTGGGAGCTAATGGAAAGGGAGCTGGGAACACACCTTCCAGGGCTGCAAAAAGCCCCAACTCGGTCTCAGGGTACCAGAAATCCTAGATGTCCTTTTTTCAAAGCACAGCTCTGCTTCCACTGCTTCCAGGTGCTGCTAAAAGTGGCTCTTTCTTAACTTCCGTGGGATCTGAGAGGTTCTGAACCCAGACACAGGAGGAAGATGGATCAGGCAGTTCCTCTGTTCAGGAGAAACCCAGGCCCAAGGCCTAGAGAGCTAGCTACCTTCATCTGTCCACCTTTTTTAAGACTTGAAAGGAGGTAGCTTGCCTTTCAGCCCAAGAAACTTGAGAATGAGCTTTATTTTGTAACTTCGCTCTTTTAGTTCAGGGTTACACTTTAAGGGCAGGGGTAAGGGGTGATGGGTAAAAAGTTACAAACATTAGGTCTCTCTCCTCCCTCCCTCCCTCCCTCCCTCCCTCCCTTCCTCTTCAGTATGTCAGGCTGGTCTAGAATTAGGCTGAGGACCTTGGATTTCTGATTCTCCATCCTCCCCAGTGCTGGGATTACAAGGATATGCCACCACACCCCATCTCTGAGGGTTTCCTGTGTGCTTAGGGGATGCTCCACTGAGTAAGCTGACTTCAGCTCTAAACTTAAGAGATTCTGGAAAGTAGCTTTGAGACTCTTACTTCCACAACAAGCAGACTCCACCACAGAACTTTTCCTTGTCTTACTTTTATTTCTAGAAAATTTCCTGTTCTTCTTTTTCATAAACCCCTCTTATGAACATTCTTTCTTTCTTTCTTTCTTTCTTTCTTTCTTTCTTTCTTTCTTTCTTTCTTTTTTAATAACACTTAATTGGGATGTGAAGTAGGAGATCCATGTAAGCCTTGACTTTCCACAGGAACCTCAAGCTTCTTGAGGGCACAGCTCTTGGCTTTCTGTAACCTGGAGCATCATCAGTTCATTGTGGTCAAAAGAACTCTGGATTATGGAGCTATAGAGATGTCTCAATGGGTAAGGGCACTGGCTGTTCCTCCAGAGGACCTGAGTTCAATTCTCAGCACCCATATGGTCTGTAACTTCAGTTCCAATGCACATAAAACATAACTCAATAAATTGTGGGCAGTGGTGGCCCAGCACTCAGAAAGCAGAGCCAGGCAAATCTCTGTGAGTTTGTAGTGATCAGCCAAAGTAAACAGCAAACCCAAAACCTTAAACTTAAACTATTTCTTGGAGGTATTTTTAAATTTCTAGTATAAAATATATAATGCATTATTATTAATTGTATAGGCAGTTGTAGTGTAGAATTCTAGAATTTATTCCTTTCTCAGAGAATATATCATTGTTCCTTTTGGCAAGCCTTCCCTTCCTTTATCCGCTATACCCTCCACCATACCACACTCAGCTTCTATGAGATCATGATTTAGATTCTACTCATGAATGCGATTATGCATACAAACCTACAGTTTCATTTTCTCACTTATAGCATAAACTTAGAAGGAGTGTGAATTGTACCCAAGGTCTCACACATGCCTACTTTCACTGAGTTATATCTCTGCTTCTCAGATTCTTAAATTACAAAATGATTATTTCTGTGAATGTTTAACTTGACCTAGCCAATTTATGTGGTGTTCTAATTTCCTGAAATTCCGAGTTAGAATTATTCTGATCCAAGACCTGTGACAAATATTTTACAAGTGCAAACTCATTCATATACTTAGTCTCAAGAAGAAGATATTTTTGTTGTCTTGATTTTGCAGATAAGAAAAGGGATCGATCTGGTCTGGGATGTTAAGTAACTCATCTACTGAATCCAGAAAGCCAGCTGTGCCCACTGTGCTGTATGCCTCTTACAGAGTTAACCAAAGGAATTGGTATACATCTTTTACCAAAAAACTTACTAGGTTGTTATTATTATTATTATTATTATTATTATTATTATTATTATTATTTGGAGGGGGAAGGGTTTCTCTGTGTAGCTCTGTCTGGCCTGCAACTTACTCTGTAGACTAGGCTGGTTTTGAACTCACAGAGATCCACCTGCCTCTGCCTCTTGAGTGTTGGGATTAAAGGTACCACAGCTACCACAGCCTGGCTTCTTAAACTATCCTTAAAAAGTGAAGCCAGGGGCTGGAGAGATAGCTCAGCGGTTAAGAGCACTGTCTGCTCTTCCTGAGGACTGGGGTTCGATTCCCAGCACCCACATGGCACTTAACAACTGTCTGTAGTTCCAGTTCCAGGCAAACACCAAGGCTAATAAATAAATAAAGTTTTTTTTTAAAAAAGTGAAGCCATTGAGGCTCAGAACATGTTATCATCAAGAATGTAATAAAAATATTTACTCATATCTCAAATACACCTTTAAGCCTACAGTAAAACAAAATAGAAAATTAATTAAGGCTGAACATTGGACTCCCCAGTAAAGGTGACCACTTGCAAGCCTGATGACCTGAGTTCAGATACCTGAGGCCTGTGTCAAAGCCAGCTGGCACAGGCCTGTAACCCCAGAACTCCTAGGGTGAGATGGGAAGAGAATATTCCAGAAGCTTTGGGCAGGCTGGTTTAGAGTGCGCAGTGCAGACAAATGACAAAGAGATCCTGCTTCAAAAACAAGAGGTTGGCACTATACCAGAGGTTATTCTTTAACCACTGTACAGGTTCATACTTACACACACACATGTACACACACATGTATACACACATGTACACACACTCATGCACACACACATGTACACACACATGTACACACACTCATGTACACACATGTATACACACATGTACACACACTCATGCACACACTCATGCACACACACATGTACACACACTCATGTACACACACATGTATGCACATTCATGTACGCACACACATGTACACACACGTACACACACTCATGTTCACACACGCATACACACAAATACCTTAAAAACTAATTGCATATTTGATATAGTAACATTTATAATTACTACAGTAAGCATAACATTTACAGTAGTAAGTAAATATTAAAGATTTATATTTAATATGTAAAATATTAAAGGTTATATTTAATAGCTAAAAGTTATTAAGGATAATCAGATATAAGTAACTGGATTTTGGTCAGACATTTTCTCATATTTTATAGTAGATTTTGGGCAGACATTTTCTCATATTTTCAGTAAGCTGGCCAATTTATTTTGTTTCTTCTATTCTTGAATTTTAAATTTTACTTCTGTGCATGTGTTTGTGTGGTGTACGGTATGGTGTGGGCACATGTGTGTTCTAGTGCACTCACCTGTGATAGACTTCAGTCCTCTGTCCTATTTTTCTCTGTCCTGTCTTTTTGAGGTAGGGTCTCTCACTTAACTGGGATCTCATGCTTTTGGCTAGAGACTCTGTCTTTCCACATCCGCTTCACGGAGAAACTGTTACCAGGATGTCATGTTGCATCTGGCTTTTTTTTTTAAACTTTATTTATTATTTATTTATTTATTTGCCTTGGTGTTTGCCTGGAACTGGAACTACAGACAGTTGTGAGACTGCCATGTGGGTGCTGGGAATCGAACCCGGGTCCTCTGGAAGAGCAGATGGTGCTCTTAACTGCTGAGCCATCTCTCCAGCCCCTGCATCTGGCTTCTCAGATACTCACTTTACTCACTAAACCATCTTTCAGTTTTAGTCTACATTCCTGCACTACTCCTCCCCAACCCGGAGACAGGATTTCTCTGTGTAACCCAGGCTATCCTGGAAGAGCTGGTTCTGTAGACCAGGCTGGCCTTGGACTCAGAGATTCTCTGGCCTATTTCAGAATTTTTTAAACATATTTTTCTACGTACGACAGAGACAACACCGTAAGAGTCAAGTTCCTTAACTGTCTTGCCTAAACTACTCATATAGCATGCTGGCTCCGCAGTTCCTCTTTCATCCAGAAGCAGAGGGCCTTCTGGATTCATGAGGGAGTTGGGCTGAGCCATCGTCAGTATAAGGCAGTTCAAGGCAGTGTCCTTGTAAAAACTCACCTGACTTTGTTAGACCTAGGAACATGGGAATGAGAACTTCTCTGCCTTCCTGAAATATACTGTTATTTTGTTCCCGCAAAAGCAAGGAAGACCTGCCATTAATCTCATTGTATGAAAGACCATTTTTGTAAAATGAATGTTACTTGGTCCTAAACCTTTGTTATCCTAAATTTGACAACAAAGGCTGAGATTCTAAAGGCTAAAGAGAAAACAAGACCAAAGTATAATTTTTAAGAATCTGGGTAATGAGTCATGTTCCATTGTTGTACCCTGATACAAAAGTAACTTTCTGATAAGTGTTGGCTGAGTTTGGAGATTTGTGAAAATCTGTCCTCCCCTGTAAGTCGTCAAGGCCATCCTGGAGAGGTTTGTCACCAACCGGCCTTTCTGTGTGATCGAAGATAAAAGGAAAAGCCCCAGCTGCCACCACCATCTTTTTTTGCTCATTGCTATGGGAGACACTGGGTGTGACATGATTTTGTCATGTGCTAAACCCTGTAGACATATAAAAGATTGTTATTCCCTGGTTGCTTCCCATCTTTGGCAAAAAATGGGGAATCCATCTTGTTCCATTCTTGGCATTTTAGCCTGTGAGACTCCTACAAGCTGAACTTAGAAGGTCTCTGTGTGCCTGTCTGGGCTCTCTCAGGTGAAGGAGTCTCTGCTGTTTCTTTTAGCATGTTCTTCTTCTCAGTTACATCCCTCTTACAATCTTACCACATGCTGTTGACTATCCTTATTTTTTTAAAAAAAGCTTTATTTTTTATTTATCTTATAGATTTATTTATTCATTTATTTATTTTTGAGTTAGGTGCACCATGGGCTTGTGTGCAGGGCTCTAGGACTCCAGATCCCCTGGAATTGAAGTTGCAGACAGTTGTGAAGACCATGTGGGTGCTGGAAACCAAACTTGAATCCTCTGCAAGAGTAAGAACTTCTCTTAATTGATGAGCCGTTGCTCCAGCCCATGGTGAGCTGTGTTTTTAAATACATGATCTCACTGTGTAGCTCTGGATGATTGTTCCTGATAAACTGTCCACCACAGGGCTAAGATCATGTTGACCCCAGCTTCTCTCTGCCACTCTTCTGACACATGGTGAGAACTTGACAATATATGCAAAATTTGTGAATGAATGAGTGACTGAGATAGCAAATTGAGCTTTGGATCCTTTCTGCAGCATTCCAATGTGATTTGTAACACCTCTTCCTCATAAAGCTGCAGTTTTTCTCCTGTTTCTGAAGTATTTTCTCATTGTTTGCTGATACTGAAGTTCAAATTTAGGTAAATTAAAGTTTAAATTCTCTAAGGAGAGTTCATCAATTGTTTAATTTTTTTTTATTATGTAATGAGGGGTAATGGGCTTAAAATGCAAATGGTGCTTGAATTAACATAGAGACTAAAGCTTATTGAGACTAAAGTGTAACCCATCAGTCAATCAAAAAGTGTAAATAACTGATACTAGGGTCTTTTCTATTTTGACAGAGGGTAGAGGTCAGGGAGAAGTCGGTGTTTGGGCCTTCCCAGGCACAGGAGTTCAAAAGGTCATCTGGGAAGCTACAAAACATAGAAAAGGGGACCTGGGGACACGGATTTTGTATTTTCTTAATGTCTCATATTTAGAGATGAACTATGACAGATGCTTATGCTGTGAAAACACTGCTGGGGGTTCCTTAGTGCATGGACAGTATTTTATAGAATTTAAGATCTGGAGTGTATGTGTGTGCATTTTAATAAGTGGCTTCCTTACAAGGGGATTACATTTTCATAGGAACTAAAGAAAGGATTTTGTAATCTAGATTGAATCTTAAAACATTTCAACAGGATCCTCTGAGTATTTTATGTGATTAACTAAATGATGCTGAGTATGACCTAAACAGGGAATGTTTGAATATAAAACACAACTTGGTCTTGAGTTGAGCTTCTTAAATGGGGAGTGAGTATCATATATATAAATGGCTAATATCAAGGAATCTTTGATTTATCAGAATATTCTCATAGGGCTATTTAAGTAGCCCAGGGTGCTTTGTAAACTTCTGATTTGTTTTCTTAACACTTTTAGAAGTAGAAAGTCAGTAGGTGCCAGTGTCTAGAGCTATTCAAGGGTTAAAAGCTTGTTGCTTATCTTGCGCCAAATGACCAATTTGCCATATATTTATTTATTATTTCTATCCACCTTAAACTAGAAGCAGAGTCCAGGAGCCAAATGTCCTAGGTTTTTATGTCTGGTTGCACAACTGACCAGCAGTGGAGCATTTCCTTTTTAGATCCTAGCAATGCTAGTGGGTCTTGGAGTCCACTCCAAGTCAAGTAATTTTCTACAGTTTTGTTCAATAAGAACAACTAAAAAGCAGTTCTCATAGCAGACCAGTAGCAGAGACTGGACTAGAGTCCCCTTCTTCTCTCTCTCTTACCTTTCCTTTCTTCCCTCATTCCCTTTTTCTTTCTTTCTTTTTAGACTGGTTCTCTCTACTTAGCTATGGATGGCTGTTCTAGAACTCTCTATGTAGCTCCGGCTGGCCTCAGTTTCAGAGATATGTACTTGCCTCTGCCACCTGAGTGCTAAAATTAAAGGTGGACACACTATGCCTACCTAGTATGCCCTCAGGACTCCCAAAATTTGCTTATGGCCTTATCTATTTAATAGTGTTCCTAATTTTACTATTGGATTAGAATTTCTATTTTTTTATTTAAACCAAATTGTGCAGTAGGTGTTATATTCTCTCTCTCTCTCTCTCTCTCTCTCTCTCTCGTCCTAAGCTGGCCTCAAAACTTGCTATGTAGCCACAGATGTCCTTAATTTTTGATTCTCCTTCTCTGTCTCCTGAGCACAGATGTTACAGGCATGTACCACTGCAACTGATTCACGTTGTTCTGAGTAGTAAACTCAGCGCTTCTCATGTGCTAGGCAAGTACATTACCACTTGAGCTACACCCCAAGCTCAGCCTTATACATCTCTTAATATCTCCAGGATTCACTAGTATTTATAGCTAGCAATAACTGTTCCTTTAAAATGACCACTGTGTAGTAGTTCATTGTAGAAGTGAATATTCTACATACAAATGATCTGTTTGTTGTGATGGCATTTAAGGTGTTTCAGTTTTCCCCCTCTCTCCCCCTTCTCCTCTTCCTCATTCTGTGATTATAGAGAATAAACTCAGAACCTTGCTCATGGCAGGCAAGCACTTGCTGCTGACCTACACTTGAAGCTTCTAAGTAAATCAGTTTTTAAAGAGATTCTTTATTTTAAATTTGTGTGTGTGTTACAATGCATGTTAGTGTAGGTGCCCACAGAGTTCTGAGGAATTAAATCTCTTGGTAGTTAGTTACAGGCAGTTGGCAGTGGCCTAGCATGGGTACTAGGGACTGAACTTGGGTCCCATGCAGAGCAGGATGCACTCATAACTTCTGAGCCATCTTGTCAGCAACTTAAGGAAATATTTTATGAACATCCTTGTTACTATCTTTTTTTCAGAGTCTACAACCTTGTCTCTGAATTTATTACTAAGTGTGAAATTGTTGTGGTATAGGCTAAGCATATAAACTTTCATAGATGCTGCTATACAGTTTCCAAGATGATTACACTGATTTTTCTCTTCATCACCCATGTTGGATAGACTCTACCTCCTTGCCAGCACCTAATATAGCCAGTCTTTAGTCTTTTGGGAGTGTGTATTTTAATAACACTTTAATAATAAATCCATTGTGTCAGGACAGTGACCTGATGCTTTGTTTTATACACTTACATATAAATACATGTATAGAACCAGAAATGCCACCCAGAAGTGTGGAGAATCAGTGACAATCAGTCAGATTCTTCATGATTCTGGCAGAGGCTTCATAAAGGTATCAGCAGGAGCACATGGTGATGGAACTGCCTTATGTTGCCAAAAGGACCCATATTCCTTTTAGTTACTATTTCACCACAGTGGTGATAGATAGCAGGGAGGCCTCCTTCTCTAGCTTTACAGTAAGGAACCTCTGATCCCTAGAAGACAGTATCTGGGAGGCTGGCTGGTAAGGACCTTTTCCACTGAGCCTTGTTAAGAAGTAAAGTTCATTCACCATCGACCACTGAGATCAAAGGAATATTCACTCAAAAGTGGCAAGATAATCCTTGAATGGAGTATGAATAAAGTTTCAGCTCTGTAGGAAAAAATATGGCCCTTATTTGCAAAGATAGCATTTGTTTAGAAATACTATGAGGCTAAATGGTCCATTCAGAATTCAACTGTTATTCCTGTTGTTGATAGCAGCAGGTAGGTCTGTGCTAGTGGGCCATGGTAGGCACTGAAAAAAACATTTGCTTATCTATATATGCCTAAGAAAGCAAAGAGGGAGCCTCAAGATGTTTGCACCCTGAAGGTAATACGTACTATGGAGCGAGGGTTTTACATACCTGAGAATCACTATGCATTTTCAATTATTTTTGCCCACCCCACAAATACATGAATCAGATTAAAAAAATAGCTAGAGAGACTTGAATTAAATGCATATTCCCATAATGGTTATCTTTTTTTCTTGGCCTGACATTATTAAAGCAAGCTGAAATAACAGGAGATAAGTAGCTATTATAAATGAACCATTAAGAGCAACAGCAAGGAAACATTACCATTGATCTCCCATGACTTTTACTTTATAAAAACTAATGTACTGAATTGCTATGGTGTTACCTACTTTAATAATAAATCTGTTGTGTCAGGACAGTGACCTGGTGTTTTCTTTTACATTAATTTATGGTGTATCGATTTAACTCTCAGACTACCTCACCTTATTGATGTCACATGCAACCATTTCTTAGTTAAAAGACAAAAGAAGCTTGAACTAGGACCAGCTGATAGCTCTTCTTTCCTTCTCACAGTACTGAAGATTGAATCCAGGGCCTCACATAATCTAGATACACAGGTATTTGATGCCTGGGCTTTAACATCAAGCCTCTTTTAAGTTTTTAAAAATAGTTTTGAATAGACTCTCATTAAGTTTCCCAGGCTGGCTTTGAACGTGTGATGATCCATTCTCAGTCTCCGGGGAAGCAGGGATTATAAATCTGAACTTTGAGACCCAGCTTTTATTTTTTGAGCTAGGGTGTCACAATGTATCCCATGCTGGCTTTGAATCTGAGATCTTCCTCCTCCAGCCTTGCAAGTGTTGGGGATTGCAAATGCGTATGACCATGTGCTGTGTAATAATCCTTTTGTTCACTCTGAAGAATTGCCACTTTGATTGGTTTAATAAAAAAAAAAAAAAACACGATTGGCCTGTAGTCAGGCAGGAAGTATAGATGGGGCGGCCAAACTATATGGGGAGAGTCAGGGGAGTTGCTAGCCAGATGCAGAATGTGTGGGATACACAAAATGGAATAGAGGAAAAAGCCACATGGCAGAATGTAGATTAATAGAAATGGGTTAATTTAAGTTGTATAGAGCTAGTTAGTAATAAGCCTGAGCTATTAGCTGAGCATTCATAACTAATATTAAGCCTCTGTGTCAGTTATCTGGGAACTGTGGGTAGGTGGCACAGAAACTCTGCTTACAACCATGCCTGTCTCTGGATGACTATTTTAAAAGAGCATCTCTACTTGGTCAATAGTCTAACAAATTTGACCATGTCTTCAAGTTTGCTATATCTAAAAAAATGACATGTTTGGATCCTTCATCTATTTGAAAAGTTTATTTTTAGGTGTTTTGAGAAATTGGAGGGGTTCCCTCCATTTTCAGAGGAGTGAGGATTAAAGATATGTTTTAAGACATTAGCTGTTTTTTCTTTCTTTCTTTCTTTCTTTCTTTCTTTCTTTCTTTCTTTTTAAAGATTTATTTATTATGTATACAGTATACAGAAGAGGGTACCAGATCTCATCACAGATGGTTGTGAGCCACCATGTGGTTGCTGGGAATCGAACTCAGGACCTCTGGAAGAACAGTCAGTGCTCTTAACCTCTGAGCCATTTCTCCACCCACCTGCTTTTTCATTTATTTACTTATTACTGAGCCATAAAGTGGAATAGGAAATTGAACTCAAGTAGCAGACAGTTTAATGCAACTTTAAACATCGATGCGGTGCCCATGAACTTTTATTCCCCTCAAGCAGAATGTGTCACTTTTCCACTTAGCGAAATTTGCCTGGATGCCAGGCACAACACTACTATTCTCTCACAGGGTCCAGGCCACAGACTTCTTCTTGCTGACACTTTTGAATTTCCATCAATGATCAGCTCTTACCACATCCCTGTTGTACCTCTGGCTCATCTGCCCTTCCTGAACCTACTGTCCAGCTTTCAGCTTCTGAGCTGTGTTCACTAGTTTTAGAGAAAAGTAGAATGAGTTCCTTAAAATTCTCTCTGAGGCTGAGTGGTGTCGGCACAAGCCTTCAGTCCCAGCACTGGGGAGGCAGAGGCAGGTGGATCTCTGAGTTCAAGGCCAGCCTGGTGTTGAACTAGTGATTTCTAGGAAGCCAGGGCTACACAGAGAAACCCTATCTCAGAAACAAACAAATACACAAACAACCCCCCCAACTTTCTGAGAATGAAATAGGATGCTCACCCTCTTCCCTCTTTCCCCCTTTGATGTTTTCTTTGTTTGTCAGGTTTTTGTTATTATTGGTTTTGTTTTTAAGATAGGGTTTCTCTGGCTTTCCTACAACTCACTTTGTAGATCAGACTCGTCTCAAACTCACAGAGATTCACCTGCTTCTGCCTCCCTAGTGCTGGGATTAAAGGTATACATCACCACCACTGACTGTATATCACGTTTCTTTTTTTTTTTTAAATTTTTTTTTTTGATTTATTTATTTATTATGCATACAGTTTTACAGAAGAGGGCGCCAGACCTCATCATAGATGGTTGTGAGCCACCATGTGGTTTTGCTGGGAATTGAACTCAGGACCTCTGGAAGAACAGTCAGTGCTCTTAACCTCTGAGCCATCTCTCCAGCCCCTATATCACGTTTCTTAATGGAGGAAAATATAAAAAATGTCTGTGTATCATTTGCACAACACAAACATAACTTGAATTGGAAGGTAGCAATTTAAGAACTCTAACCTTTTGGTATTTTTTTTCTCCACCTAATGCACATTAGTCACATGGAAGGAGCTGCCAGATGTGGTGGGCACACAGCTTTAACTCCAGTCCCAGAGAGGGAGAGGAAAGTGGATCTCTATGAGTTTCAGGATAGTCAGGACTACATAGAGAGCTTGTTTGTTAAAAAAAAAAAAAAGAAGGGGGTCGAGAATATGCAATGGACCTAAACTCACCAAGGAAGAAGAAGCAGGGGTTATAGGACTTCCCTTTCATTTGTAATAGACCTATGTCCAAATCAGAGTAATTAGATGGCGTGACAGTCCTACTAAATATACGCAAGCCACCACCTGGGCAATAACACACTATTTATAGTGTTATCCTCAGCTCTAGAGAACTGTGACAAACACAGAATTGTGCAGACATAGGGAACCCAAAAGGACATTCATTACAATAAAAGCAGTAGGTGGTTTATGATGCCTCTTCTGTAATTATTCCTTTCCAGTACACATTTTTGATCAAATAGTAATTATTATTGTACCAAGAAAAGGCAGGATCAGCTACTTTGAACCTGCATTTTTTACATCCCCTTGCTTTTTAAAACATGCAAAGCAGCATAGAATCATAAATGTTTGTTTATTCAGGTAAGAGGATATTTGTTCTGGTTCTTAACTTTTAAGGGGCAACAGATTTTTAGCTATAGCACATTGAGCTTTTCACACAGCCACACACGCACTACAAGGCACACCACTAGAGACACATATGGATGACATGGTTAATTTCCTGAATTATCACTAGAAATCATCAATATGGCACAGAGAAAGGAGACTTGAAGGCTGGCCCAACAGTGCATTGACAGCCATCTTTAACCACAGTGACCTAGGAATGACCCTGGGCACTGCTGGGTGCAGCAATGAGATCTATTGCAGAGCACAGGAATTAGATGTTTAACAGGCTTGGAGATCCCACTGTGCAGCAACTGCAGAGACTCTTCAAGTCTGCTGTGCATGTAGGTGACTAACAGAAGGCAAGCACCATACTCTTTATTATGCATTATGAGCTAAACGGAGTTGTGTTTTGTGTTTATTGCCTCTGCCTTGCAGTATTTTAACACTCAGAACAATCAAGTTTTCACATTATTTAAAATGATCTAATTTGACATTGTCTTCAGTTGCCTAATAAGATGTGAATACACTTTGTATGTACACAAGTCAATAATTTTAATTCTGAAGTGCCTAAAATGTCACATGTCATTTTATGATAAAATATGCCCTTTATTTTGTTTTTCCCAGCTCTTTAACCCTGAGACCTGCTTACATTTTGCATGTAGTGCTTCCTTCAATCTTTGTGGCTGGGTCAACAACTGTAGCTGAGGGGGAAATGCACACGCAGGGCTGCAGAGGGAGGCTGTAAGTGCCATTGCCAGGATGCCCTGTCACAGAGAGGCTGTGTTAAAGCTTCTTGCTATTTGCTTTTATTTTTGAGTAAGGTTTCTTTTCTTTTTTTAAGTGCTAAACCCTGGCCCATGCTCATGCCAGGGCCCTGCCTCTAAGCTGTATCTCCTCTCCCGGATGGCTATTTGAATAAAGCAGTTATTAGTAAGTAGTTACTAAGCAACCAAGATGTTTTGGTATTTTATTAGCTTTCAGTGAATAAAGTAGAGAGTGTCCTGCATCTTTGTGAGATTTTTTTTTTTTTTTTTAGAATTTTTATGACTGAGAAGTAAGTATTCCTACATGGGAAAACATAGTGATTAAACTATTTGTACTATTAGCTTATACATAATAACTAATATGTCTACGTGTCAATCACTGAAAATGCAACCAATGGTTTCTGACCAGCCTTCATTGTTAGTCACCTTTCTTGCTGTGATCAAGACAGAAAGAACTTGAGGGATAAACATGTAAGTCGACTCACAGTTTCAGAGAGCTCAGCCCATGGCTGTCCGACACCATGTGCTTGGGTAGAACATTATAAAATAAAAGCAAAGAAGAAGGGTTCTTTACCTCACTGTGGACGGAAGCAGAGGGAAACGGGCAGGGGCAAAATGCCCTAGAGGACCCAGTCCCGTCCTACATGTTCAAATTTTCAGAACTTCCCCAGCTACCAGTGGGAGACTGTGGAAGACATTCCATATTCAAGTCATAACATCTCCATGTGTTAAGTTCATTGAAAACTAGCCATCGACCATAAACACGCCAAGAACTCTTTGAGTCTTTTATTTTCAGCTTTTCAAAGGCTACTGAAATTGTGCATAGATCCTGTAGAACTGGTTAGTGACTTCAGAAGTGCCACTAGCAGTACGAGGGGGCTGGGGGAGGGGTGGGGACTAGATCTCTAGGTTTAGGAGGTGTATGGCCCTCAAACTGCACAGACTTTGAGGTCTCACTCCAACTAGCAGAGGGCTCATATTTGCATAATTGGTAAATGATAAACATTTTGAATGGAATCTGATATGGATTTTTGATGACTCTCCTTTCCTCCAGGGCCATTAGAAGATTCTGAACTCAACTGCCCTGTGAACTTTCAAGCCCAGGCTTTGCCCAGGACAGCATCTCATGATTTACTCCTTGATGTGCTTTTAATGAGAGAAGCAGGCAGGGTCTGCATATTCTGATGGTTTCTAACCAAATTCTAACCTGAGTGGCTGAATGAGACCCCTATGATACAGAGAAATTTCTAGCCAAAGAAGAGTATTGCCTTCCCAGCTCTGTTAGAATTTTAATCCAATTTTTATAAACCATTCCATCTTACCAGACCACCATACTTGGAGACCTGTTCATTAATATTCAGCATTGGTTCTGAATGCCTACAATAAAGAAATAACAATTAGTGAGTGCTGGTGACCTTATTAACTGGACTAGCACTGTTGAATGATTGGCATATGTAAGTTTGCCTCCATGGTCACCTGCCCACCCCAGGACAGTAGCACAGTCTTACAACTGGCTGTTAAAATTGACATGTTCTGCCACACTCTTGGTTTGTTGCTTGTCTCTCTTGGAATCTTCCTTGTTTCTGGTCTGGCCTACTCCGGGTAAGCATTGTTCTGATGAGATGCTGTGACAAAAGCTAGCTGGGAAAGAAAGGGTTTCTTAGGCTTACACTTCCACATCCCTGGAGGAAATCAGGATAGGGACTCAAACCTAGAGGGGAGAGCTGTTGCAGAGCTCAAGCCAGACATAGAGGGATGCTGCTGGCTGGCTTGCTCCATATGACTTGCCCAGCCTGCTTTCTTATAGAACCCAGGACCATCAGTCAACGGGTGGTCCCACCCCCAATGAGCTGGACCCTTTCCCATCAATCACTAATTAAGAAAATGCTCCACAGACTTTCTTACAGTCAGATCTTATGGAGGCATTTTCTTAACTGAGGTTCCCACCTTTCAGATGACTAGAGTTTGTATCGAGTTGACATAAAACTAGCCAGCACATAGTCAGCAATCAGGAAGTACTTCTCAAATGTCTCCCTCCCTCCCTTCTTCTCTCCCTTCCTTCCTCTTGTTTTAATATTTTAAATTATAACTCAGACACTCTGGTTATCTTGAATCTCTTATATGCAGTTTGATAGGCAGGGATAGCAAAGTTACAGAATAAAACAGTGGTTATAATTTTTCATTAATATATTATAACCAATATAATTATAATTTAAATTAATTATATGAATTAATTTCATAATTAATATAATCTTTTAAAATTGGGACTGCAATCAGAGAGATTACCAAAGGAAATCTAGCCAGGTGGATTAGCAATATGTTTTTAAGTGAAATATCTAGCACAGTTTCTACTAAGACATCTGTAAACACTGTCCGTCCTTCCTTCCGTCCGTCCTTCCTCCTTCCTTTGTTCCTTTTCTTTTTGGCCATGATGTCTCATATTTCATGCTAGCCTTGAACTTTCTCTATTACCCAGGATAAATTTGAACTCCTGATCTGTCTGTTTCTACCTCTCAAGTGCTGGGATTGCAGGTGTGCTCCACTAAACCCAGTATAAGTGTTGAGGATTGGACTCAGAGCTTTGCATATGCAAAGCAAGCATTCTACCATCTGAGCCCCAGCCCCAGCCCCAGTCCTCTTGGTTTTTTATAACTGCCGGCTGAGAAGGTCATCTGAGCCTCTATCACTCAGGGGGAAGGTTAGGACACTAAGCTTTATTATTGCAATAGTCTTAAAGTGTTCTCCTATAAACATTTCAAACACAGTAGATCTGGCAGTTGGAGAAACTGATATACTTAAGAACTGCATTCATTTCTCATTATGGAGCTGTCCTGATCTCGCTGTAATCAGCACTTAGCACAGTTACAGAGCAGGCATTCAGTTGTGGTTGAATTAATCACAGAACTCAGTGGCTATTGAAGCCATATTTCAAGAACCCATTTATATATTTTGATAAGTAAGAATCACGCTTTCAGCTTGTGCATCTTTCCTTGGAGCACACACCTTGGTGCTGTTTTTAAGCCAGTTGACTACACAGCATAGCTTACAATAGAAAATCAATAACCTATAGCTCAGGCAGAGCTCTTCAGGTGATTTATGGGCTCAGATAATCAAAAGGGCAGGGACAGTATTCAAGAGAAGCTGGATAGAGTTTGTGTGATGTCATATGAACCCCCCATGATTACATACTTCTGTCTCCTGTGTTTGATTTATTGTCAGGCTGTGCAAGATGTCTTGAAGCAACCAAGGAATGAATAGAAAGGCACTAGAAGGCAGGGTCTTCCTATGTAACACAGGTTGACCTCATCTCCCTTTATTGCAGTCTGTGGTTGGCAGGACTTTGATTCGCTTCCTGTTGAACCAGTAAAAACATTTGAAAGGTTCTGTAGTTCTTAAGTTTATGGATCTGACCATCATTTTTTTGCAGATTTTAAAAAAATTTTATTTATTATATGCATTGGTGTTTTACCACGGGTATCTGGTCTCCTGGAACTGGAATTACAGATGGTTGTGAGCTGCCATGCTAGGAATTGAACCCAGGTCCTCTGAAGGAGCACACAGTGCTCTTAAACACAGAACCGTCTCTCCAGTCCCAGATCTGACCATCTTTAACTGTGGTTTTTCTCCTGGAGAATTAGACTTTGACTATCAGCCTGATTGTTTTCTTTCCTGGAGACTTAACTCTTTAGAAAAATACATACAAATATTCAGCTCAAATATTATTTTAATTGAGTGTGTGGGGTTTTATTGGTTATTGTCGCTTATTTATTTTGAGACGAAGTTTCCCTGTGTACCCTAACTGGCCTGAAACTCACCATGTGGATCAGACTGGCCCCAGTCTGATGCATAGAGATCTATCTGCCCCTGCCCTCCCAGTGCTGGGCCCTACCCAGCCTATTTTAATTTTTTATTTCATTTTCATTTAGTTACTTTGTGTGGATATGAGCACGTGTGTGCTTGCAGCGTGCATGTGAAGAGCAGAGGGTAGCTTGGGGAAGCTGATTCTCTCTGTCTCCCATGTGGGGCTTGGGGATAGAACTCAAGGGCATCAGGCTTGGCAGCAGGTATCTGTACCTGTTGAGTCACCTCACAGCCTCCTGCTTTACTATTTTAAATTATAACACAGACACCCTGGTTATCTTGAATCTCTTATATGCAGTTTGATAGACAGGGATAGCAAAGTTATAGAAGAAAACAGTGATTAGAATTTTTTCATTAATTTTTTTAAATTGAGACTACTATCAGAGAGGTTATAAATGGAAATCTAGCCAGGTGGGTTAGCAACATGTGAAATATGTTTTTTTTAAAGTGAAATATCTAGCATAGTTACTACTAAGACATCTGTCAGCACTGTCCAATGA
This sequence comes from Sigmodon hispidus, assembly GCA_004025045.1. NCBI lineage: Eukaryota > Metazoa > Chordata > Mammalia > Rodentia > Cricetidae > Sigmodon > Sigmodon hispidus. The sequence goes on along the minus strand of PVIH01000099.1, from coordinate 200,651 downwards.
ATTTGGACTGTGATTTGGGAGATACCATGAGACTTTGGTATCTGCAGCAGTTCCATTGATCTGGTGAGATGTGTAGTTAGAGATAGTTATTGATTTATCTATCCAACAAATATTATTGAGGCTTCTCTGATGTGCCAGCTACCGTGCTAAGTTCTGTGAGTGATTGAAATAAGAAACGTCAAGGATCCTGGTTACAAGAAACTTACTCTCCATTGAAATAAGTCCTTAACAAAGCAGAATAATTATGGAAATTCTGAGGTGACCCATCAATTGCCCTGTCTGGACTGTAAAATAGTTACAGGACACAGAGGTAGAAGGATAAGGAATTTGAGGTTAGCCAGTACCACAAAGGGAGTTGAGGTCAATCTGAGTTACATAGGAAGACCTTGTCTCAAAAGAAACTAAGAAGCCGGAAAGGCTGTAGGTTTGGTTCAGTGGTAGTAATCTTGTCTAACATGTAGAAGGGCCTAGATTCAATTTCTAGCATGCACATGCATACAACACACACACATATAGCAATCAATCAAAAGCCAAAAACCAAATCAAACCAAAAATCTGAACCTAAACAAAACCCATAATAAATACATAAACCGGGTATTGAATATAAAGAAAAAAATGCCTAACTTGGCAGTGTAGGCCTGGAATTCCAGCTACTTGGACATCTGAGGAGGGGCAATTAAGAACTGAAGACCTACCTGAGCAACAAAGTGAGTTCAGAACCAGTTTGGACAACACAGTAAGACCCTGTCTCAAAATACAAATGCTGGGGCATGCTCCGTGCTAGGACACTGAAGTAGCTAGCACATTGGTAAGAGGGCCTCAGTAACAAGGCCAGCCACAGCAAGCAAGGACTAAGTACTGGGGCTATTTCAGAGTCCCCGAACTCATGCCTAGTGTGTACAAGTTCAATCCTATTCCCTCTGAAGGTAAAAGATCACTCAGATAGGTCTTGTGCAAAGAGAATAAAAGAGAAAAGAAAAGAACATGGGAAATGATTAAGGAGCAGGGGTAAAAACCACACACATACAAACAAAAACCCCAAACCATTCCCACAGTCTTCTCAAACTAGAAGTTAGTATTGTTATGCTGGCATATTTTCTTTGGACTGGTTTTTGAAGAAATCCACTCACCCCTCCCCACTCTGTTGGAGCTGTGGGGCTCAGACATGTAATTCTGTGTCCTTTTGCTCCTTTTTTCTTTCCTTTTCATTTTGTTTCGTTTTGAGACAAAGTTTTCTTATGCTTCCTGACAGGCTTTGAACTTCCAACGATTCCTCCTCAGCTCTCAAGGGCTGTGATTACAAAGTGTGCCGCCACATCTGGCTTACACTTCACCTTTTTACTCAACATTTTATCACCAACATTTTGGCTTACCTTTTAAAAATATTGCATGCATGATTTTTAACAGCTGTAAAATATGTGTTTATCATAACTTGTTTAAGCATATCTTTTGTTGGGATTTTAGATACTTTTCCACATTTTGGTATCACAAGCATTTCTAGCAGACCTTAGTGGGTAAAAATGTAACATATTTTTTGCATTACTTCCTAATGATGATCCAGAAGTGGTAATATGGGTTAAGTGTGAGATTTTATATGAGGATGTTGATTTGTGTAACCAAGTTCCTTTTCAAGAAGTACCAATTAGCTTTCCTTTTTTAAAAAATATTTATTTTTATTTTATGTAAATTGGTGTTTTGTCCACATGTATAACTGTGTGAGGTTGTCAGATCTTGGAATTACAGACAGTTGTTAGCTGCCATGTAGGTCCTGGGAATGAAACTCAGGTCCTTAGGAAGAACAGTCAGTGCTCTTAACCGCTGAACCGTCTCTCCAGCCCCCCTGCTGGCTTGCCTAACAAGGAGCAAAAGATAAGTGTTAAATTGTACCATTGCCAGTGGTAGGAATGAAGAGAAAATTAAGTCTGTACCAATTTGACTTTTTTTTGAGGTAATATTTCATCATTATCAAATACTGTCACCTTCTACTGTGTTAATATTTTGTGTATCCTTTAAGAAATAAAGCTTGCCTGAAGATTGTTAGTTTCTAAAGCCATGCCCTCTGAGATCTGACTGGCAGCCAGCAAGCCCCAATGCGTTCTTTTTAGCAAGCTAGCATCTCAGTACAGGGAGATGTGGATAGGATTGCCAGACAGGAGGCAGATGCCAACAATAACATCAGAACAAATGATGCTGGGCTAATAAATGACCTCATTCAAAAAAAAAAAAAGGAGGAAAAAACAGAAAAAAATTTCCCATGTAGAATCTAGCACTCATAAGAAGAAATTGGTGGGGCACGCCTTTTATCCAAGCACTCAGGAGGTAGAGGCAGGCAGATCTCTGTGATTTTGAGGCTAATCTAGTTTACAGAGTTTGCTCCACGACAACCAGGGCTGTTACACAGAGAAATCCTGTCTTGGAGGTAGAAAAAAAAGAAAGCTAGAAAATTTAGCATTTGTTTTATATTCCATGGAGAATATAGAGCAATTATAATATATACTATGTTAAAGACTTGTGTGAGTATGATCATTCCCTGTCTAAGTGGTTTACTGTATTCTGCCTTTCTTTTCATTGTGAAATGGGATGACACACTCCCTACATAATAAGATGAAGTGAGGTGAATGACCCAGGTATTACCACACAGCCCTAGGGACCTATGTAAGGGTTTATTTGAATACAGACACCATGTTGCACTCACAGGTGAACTGATAACTCAGACGGTTACTAAGTAACTATTAGACAGATGACATATGTGAGGTGGATATTCTTGGCAGAGGGATGAATCATGTCCAGGAGGAAGCTAGACAGTGCAAGATTTCATGTTACTAAAAATGTGTAGGAATTTAAAAATCTATGGATTATTTATTTTTGAGAATTTCCATTGAATGATTTTAGATGGTGGTTGAGGGAGAATAACTAAGACCTCAGAAAATAAAGTCTTACTTGAGAGGGTACTATTGTGATTTGTCTAAACTTGAGATAAGCAGCTGGTGGATAGTGCTATGCCAGGGTAATATCTGTAGCCAAGGGAGAGCTTTCGTGATCAGATTGCAAATATTGTTAAATTACTCAAGCTTATAACTTCTCGACCTCTACAGAATAGAAATGGAAAAAAACAGAGGCTTAAGAATGTAAAAGCCATCTGAACTCTACTCCTGGAAAAGCCTAACAAAAGCTCCTGCAATTCTGAAGCCAGCAAAACCATTTTTACTATGAAGCAAGTAACCTTTCCTTTCAGATGAATGAAAGACATTCCTGATCAGTTTTGATGTCTTGATTCATTTTCTACAGCTAATAATAATGAAGATGACCCCCTCATGAGTAGCATTCTTCTTAGCTTTCTAACAGATCTGCTCACTCATGTAACAGCTTGAAGGTGTCCTTTTTACATAGCAGATGGTAATTGCTCTTTGCTTCTGTATTTCTTCGGTGACTTGGATAATAGCAGGATTCTTGTAAGTCTGCTGTCATAGCTGGCAAATCTGTGGAATATTGCTAAGAGTTTTAGAACTACAAAACTTCTTGAGATAATTTTTTTTTGTATTTGCAAACTATAGCATTTTTGAAAGAATTGTGTATGTTTGTAAGCCATATTAGGTTTCTCACTGAAAACTGGTCAAAATGTTCCATTGTCTGCCAAAATGCCTTACGATATTCATAACCTGACTTAAATTCCAGTGTATAATCTCAGACATAATCCAAGAGCTAGGGCTTTATAATAGCTTATATTTATTTCTTGTTTTTATTGGAAGGCTTTTAATATATATATATACTTTATAGATGCTTCCCTAATTCAACAATTATTACTCACTTTGAAAGAAAAACAGATGTGACAGATGTTAAGTGGTTTGCCATGGCCGCAGAGCTAAGAGGACAATAATATGATTACTGATTTAGTCCTGGCCCATTAGCCCAAACTGTTAGTCTATAATGATATATAACAGATGCTAACCTTTTGGGGCCTCTGGAAAACACATATGTACATATGTAAGATCAATATAGAGCTAAACCAAGATGTGATATAGGAAGAGCTCATTTAAAAGGAAGCATTTAGAGCTACAGTGGTTTTTTTTTTTTAATTACATTATCTCAACATGCTTGCAAAGTATTATATAAATGATTATAATATCTTCCTCACTTTCAAAATGAAAAATGGATTTCTTTTTGAGGCAGTCTTACTATATAGTCCTGATTGGTTTGATGTATGTCTATATCTGTTCACCTAACTCACGGAGCTTCGCCTGCCTTTGCCTCCTGAACACTAGCATTAAAAGTGGGTATCACATGCCCAGCAAAAAAAATATATGTATTTAAGCTAATTTATTTTATGCACCTGAGTGCTTTGTCTGTCTGTATGTTTGTTCACTGTATGCATGTCTGGTGCCTCGTGGCCGCAGAAGTCAGAAGAGAGCAATGAATCCCCTGGAACTAGAATTATAGACTGCTGTGAGCCATCATGTGGATGCTGGGAATTGAACCCAAATCTTTGGGAAGAGAAGCCAGTGAGCTTAATCATTTTCTACCCCCCAAACCCACCCCAGATTATTGATAATTTTTGAAAAAGAACTCTCCATGGTTTATTATCTCACCTTAGCTTTTCTCTTGGGTGTGAAGCATATTGCTATTTTCCGAATTGCTGAACTAGTCTCTGGGCCAAACTGTCAGGATCTTCAGAACCACAGATACAGTTGTAAAAGGAGAAAGAGATTCAGGAATTCTCAGGATGTGCCAGAGAAGCCAAGCGTGAACAGGCCCCTTGCGGCAGAATGGCAGTATGTGAAGGAGTAAGGGTATAACCGAACTGTTTACTTAATTATTAATTTGCTGTGCCAGGGATTCAACACAGTGTCTTTTGTATGTTAGGCTAATCTTATACCACTGAGCTCCAACTCAAGCCCTGAACTGATATTTAATGATTTTAATTAATTAACTAATGACTTAGTTAATTGAATTTGGGAACAGGCTTCTGCTATGTGGGCTTGGCTGGCCTAGAACTCACAGAAATCTGCCAGCCTCTGCCTTCCAAGTGCTGGGAACTGAGATTTTTTTTTCTTTAAAAATAAAAGATTCTTTTCCATGTGTATGTATGTGCCTGTCTGAATTTATGTGTACCATATGTGTGCAGGAGCACATGGAGGCCATTAGAGGGTGTCACATCCCTTGGAACCATAGTTATAGATAGTTGTGAGCAGCCATGTGTGTTCTGGGGACTGACCCTGTGTCCTTTGCTAGGAAAACTAAACTGTCTTAACTACAGAGTCACATCAACTTATGCATAGTATGTGCTGATGATTTATTTATTCTAGCACAATGATCCACAATTTCCAGGCATGCATAGCTTGTATAACAAAGAACAATAAAATGTGCCAAATTCTGAATTTCTCTCTTTGTCCTAAATTAGCCTTCACCTCTCTTTTCCTTGTTAGCTTTAACCTTTTGTAACTCTTCTAGGAAGGGAGGCACCACCTCACAAGCCACAGGCTTTAGATGCAGATAATTACGGGGAGATACAGTCTGTGCACTTAGCACTTAGGCTGGGCTTAAGAACATTAACCAGTTAATTCACACAGCACTCCTGGGAAGCCGGGAGTACAATCATCTTCACTTTCACAGTGAAAAGAAATTGCAGAGAAGCTGGTTAACTTTCCAGAGACTGGAAAGCTAATGGGATCGTAAATCTGATTGAAAGTTCTATTGTGTTCAGATTTGAGGGTCCTTGGAAAAGATATGTTTGAAGCTATTTGTCTTGTATCATTTTCTTTATTTTTGCAAAAACAATTTATTAAAGTTCTATTATTGAAAAAAAGTAGCAGTGCTTTCCTTTGATAACTACTTTGAATTGAGTGATCCTTTATAACAGCCATGAGGAAAGGATCATCTTCAAAGTATGACTTTGTGACAAACTTTCCAGTTCTAATAAAATGAGATGGACTGAGTAAAGCTTTACTTAGTTCAAGATTAGCAGTTTGTCTTAGGGTGCTTTCTATTGCTATAACAATGACCATCTTTAATTAGAAGCAGTTTTGGGTAGAAAGGGATTATTTGGTTTATATATCCCAGGTACAGTCTATCACTATTGGAAGCAGGAACACACACATACACACATACACACACACACACACACACACACACACACAGAGAGAGAGAGAGAGAGAGAGAGAGAGAGAGGGAGTCTCATGCAGCATCAGTTTACCCTGTATCTAAACTTTAACTTCTCATTTCTCATCTTTCTGCCTTCTGGGGTTTTCTATGATTAATGTTCTTTTATATTAGCTCATTTTGTGTACATGTATATACAACTCTCAAGTGATAGAATTACAGAAGGGCATCTGTAATATGGACATGCCTGCTTATATGTAGGGCTGTGGATTAAACTCAGAGCTGTACATGCTAGCTAAGAACTCTACACACTCACTTACACCCCTAGCCTGGAAATTATTTTTCAATAAGTCACATATATTATTGTGTCATTGTATTAACAAACGTTTATACATACATGCATCTTCTAGCTACTGGTACACAGAAGCCAAGGAAACACATTCTCCTTCTCTTCAGAAGTAGCAAGTAATTTCTAAATTCTCCATGTAAATGATAACACACAGTCTCTGAATATCACCCTTATTTTTGCTCATAAGTTTCAGTGCGGAACAGCAGGAAAACAGTGAATCAATTCTGCTGGCTGGGAGCTGGCTGTTGCTGTTTCCTGAGCATGAAAAATATCCTGTGTCTCTGCCAAAGAGATGGCGTGCGGCAGGAGAAGAGCTGGCTGGTGCTTTCTGTTTGCATTTTAGACAGTGCCACTGGCAGCTCGTATCCTGAAGCCCACTTCAGGCCCCTGCCATGACAGTGGGACACATGGATGCAAAAGAACTCATTTGATAAACATATTCACAGCATGAATTCATGGTCAAAAAAGCAGTTCTCCACTTCAAGTGATGTAACAGGAAGATTTAGTTTCTGCAGAAATTTGAAGTTTAATATAGGCATTATTAGAAAGGGATTGAGACTTATAGCCACCAAAGATTTAAAAGCATGTGAGAAACGGGGCTTGATGGTACATGCTGTAATCCTAGCACTTGAGAGGCTGAGGCAGGAGGATCCTGAGTTCAGAATGAGCCTGGGCTACATAATAAGACCCCGTCTAACAAAAATAAAGTCTATTATCCCCAACACTCCCAAATGTACACAAAGTACTTGAAAATGAAGGCAGATGTTTTCAAGTTTATGTTTAAGGCAAAAGACATTCAAACCAAGTCTTCACACAGCAAAATGTTTTACAATTTACTTATGTGTGTGTTTGTCTGCACACATGTCAGTCAGCACATGTGCCTGCCTGATCCTGGAGGAGAACATCAGAGGTTATTGGATCCCCTGCCACTGCAGTTACTGAGGGCTGTGAACCGCCACGTGGGTCCTCTTTAGAGCAACATGTACTCTTAGCCACTGAGCCATCTCTCCAACCTCCATAGAATGAGGATTTTGACAAGTAATAAATACTTGTTTCTCTTTCTTTTCATTAAGGCATTTCTTCCATAGTGAAAACATTTAGTACATGAACTATCTTAGAAAAACTTGTTAACTTTGACATCTAACAATGACCTAGAAAACACTTAAGACTGCTGAACACACTGGCAAATAGAAGTCTTCCAAACAGAACAACTTTCTCTGAGACAGAAGGGATGCAGGAATGTAGAAAGGTAGTGGCAAATTCTCAAAACTTCATTATCAAAATTTTATTATTATTAGTGTTTGCCTGTGTGTTCATGTATATATGTACATGTATGTTTGTGTGTGTGAGTCTGTATGAGCATATGCCATGTGTATGTGTGTTTGTGAGTCTGTGTGAGAATATGTCATATGTATGTGTGTGAGTATGCTGTGTGTGTGAGTATATGCCATGTGTGTGTGTGTCTGGTGAGTATATGATGTGTGTATGTGAATATATGCTGTGTGTGTGTCTGTGTAGTATATGCCATGTATATGTGGGTGTCAGAGGAAGTGTCAGATCCCTTGAAGCTAGAGTTACAGACAATTATCAGAAACTCAACATGGCTTCTGGGAACCAAACCCTCTGGCTGATTGGGAGCTTCCATCACTTCTGGGACATTCCTCCAGCTTCACATTATTGTGTAACATACTTCATGTCTATAATTTTTCCTTAGAATTGATATGGGTAGAACAATTAGAAATAAAAAAGAAATAATTTAAGGTTCTTGATAAACACTGTCTAATTATTTGCCATAGTATGACTATGTCCCCTTTCTTTGTTGGGCCCTAATTTATAATTCTAGATGTGGAGGCTTTGGAGCGATGATTAGGTTAGGCTGGTTTTGCTCTTATGAGTAAAGCTTATTCTTTGTCACAGAGGCATGATGAAGCCCATCTGTCCTGGCATGTGGGCATGCGGCAAGACACAGCATCCGAAACAGAGCTCTCCCCAGACACTAAATCTCCTGGGTCTTGATTTTGGACTTACCGCCTCTAAAATACCAACTAATAAATTTCTGTCCATAATAGTGCCAAACTGCCCTCTAAATTTATCTCTCCTCTCACAGATTAGTGGGACTCTGAGACCGCTTCAAAGTAGCTTCTCTGTGCTGTGGACTACTTGGTCAATGCAGAAACTCACAGTGGACAAAGTACAGAGAACTAGTATCTGTGGTTTGCACTGCAGCAAAGGGACATCTGTGTCACAGGGTATAAAGTTTGTAAGAGCCATAGGCCAAAGAGGACCAGTGTGAAACAGTGTCCTCTACACATGACAGGACAGCTGCACACATGTCCTTGTGAGCATGTCATAACAGCTCTGGTTACCTGCATAAGACATGCAGGCTCAAGACAATCAACCTTCCAATATTGATGAGGGGCTATGAGCTCCCACTCTGAGCTAAAGAGCCATTGACAATGGCTTGTGAGGGAGGGATCAGTTTTGTTTAAAGGCGTGGCTTCTGGTAGGTGGGCTCTGGGAATAGCCCCACATTCCTAAGCATATGGGAAGCACAAATTAGATCCAGTGGGCTATAAAAATGATGCATGGAGTTAGAAGGAGGTAGGAAGTAGATATGGGATGAGAAGGAGATGGATATGATCAAAATATTCTGTACTCAGGTATGAAGTTCTAAAATATCGGCAAAAATATTGTATTAAAATGTTGTGTAAATATTTAAAAAAGTATTGTATGCAGTAGTTGTTGGTTTTGCCCGTGTGAGAAGAGATACACACTACCAAGGCCACACAAGGGTTTATTTAAGAGAATTCCCAGGTGGGCACAGAAACAAAAGCAGGACAGAAGGAGATAAGAAGACAGAGACTAAACTGTGGCGTCTCTTTTTAAGAGAAGGGGTGTGCACGGGTTTACTTAGTCATGTTTAGGGCATGCCTCTGTATGTGTCCAGGGAGGTGCTTCTGTACACGATGCCACATGGGTTTATGCAGCCATGGCCAGGGGCCTGCCTCCGCAAGAGGTGCATATCACCAGAGTCATGTTGGCTTAACCACGTGGAGTGCCAGGAATACTTACAGTAGTTAAAAAAATAAACATTTTAGGACTGGGGATGTAGCCCAGTCTGTAAAGTGCTTGTTAAACATGAAGGAGGAGTGTGAACCCCAGAACCAAAAGGGGGAGGGGGGAGGGAGAGGAGAAGAAAGCTGAGCTTGGTGGTGTACACTGTAATGCTAGAACCCGGAAGTCAGGTGGATCATGGAGCTCACTGGCTATCCTGGCCAGCCTACTTGGCTAGATCCAGGCATGTGTGAAACCCTGTCTTAAATAAGCTGAACAGTGTCTGAGGAATAACATTCAAGAGTGACCTCTGGTCTGCACATACCCACATACACCTGTACATTCACACACACATGTACACATACTCCTCCACACACGTACACTCACACCGACAGACCTTTTAATATTTACTGTCTTACTTAATAACATAATAAATGATTAAGCAGAACAGATATGCCCATTTGCTAGATGTGAAAATTGTAGTATATAAACAGTGACTTCATCAGCAAACTCCCTCATCTGACCATGAAGAAATCATACACCAGGGCCAGGTATGGTGGCACGTGTCTGTAATACCAGCACTCAGGAGAAAGAGGCAGGCAGATCTTGGTGAGTTCAAGATCAACCTGATCTACATAGCAAGTTTCGTACCAACCAGAAAGCCAGGGCTACATAGTGAGACAGAGACAGAAACACAGATAGAAAGACAGAGACACGAAGAGACAAACAGTGTGACATGTTAAAGGAAAGAACTCAGAATTGAACGGAAGAGATAGATGTTAGCACCAATAACTGTAAAGCAAGGTGGGCAAGGAGATTCAAAGGAGCTGGGAGGGTGGTGAATTGGTGCCTAGATTTCTCTGGGTGTTCATATTTCTTCCCATTCTCTTGTGAAGACACCTTGGGGTGAGAGCTGGGTAAGGGTGAGGGCGTAGAGGGTGGTGTGCGTGTACTGAGTAGTGCATGGCTGAAAAAGCGTGGAAGATCAGCACTGCAGGAGAGGCAGTTTGGCCAGCTATTCCAGATAGGCAAGCAGAGAAAGTAGGATTGAAGAGACCATATCTGAAGAATACTTTTCAGCTAAACAAAGTTATTTTTTAAAAAGCTTTGTCTTATGCTTTAATTAAGTGTGTGTGTGCATGAATGAATGCAGGTGCAGGTAGAGCCGAGAGGCATCAGCTGCCTTGGAGTTGAAGTCACAAGGGATTGTGAGCCACCGGACCTGGGTGCTGGAATCTGAGCTGGAATTCTCTCTAAGAACAGTATGTTCTCTTAACCACTGCCATCTTGCCAGCCCCCGAACAGCTGTTTTTATGCTTTAGAAAATGTATTTACCTTCTTTTCCAGCTGCAACATGGAGAGAAGAAAAACAGGAAAGGATTTTTCTCAGAGCTGAAGATCAAGTTCCTGGAAAAAAAAATTTGTTTAATCATCATTGAAAGCAAGCATTGCCACTAGAAATATGAGCAGATGTACACAGTTGGGACTCAGTGCTTCTCGGGTGCAGCGCCTGAGATCTAAGGCTGTGTATATCCCAGGCAAATCTCTACTACTGGATCACACTCCCAGCCCCAGAACTGAAATTTGAGTCTTTGGCATGGTGAGAAAATCCTGTAAATTCTATGTTCTCACAGAATCCAACAGGTATTGGTCTATGGGGTGAGAGGGATCAGTGGTCTAAGCCCAAAGGTCTGAAAGGTTTGCATCTTCTTCATACTTGCCAAATCTTCAGGGCACCTTTGTTAAATCCAGTAGGGTTTCAGGTGACACGCTGGGCATTGTGGGACCAGACCTTGCACAGTGCCCAAACCTGAAGTCATTAAGTAAATTCATTGCAAGAAACATCAAAAGAAGCAAATTCCTTGACACATGTGACATTGATGGTCTGGGCAATTGGTGAACTTAACATTATTTTGCATAGTGGATCTGAGTCCTGAGATCTAAACATCTTGAGATGTTTCAAAGAAACAAATATCTTCCTTTAACCTTGCAAAAGATGTCTGTGAGGTGAGACAAAGAAAAATACTATCATCAAAACAAAAACTAAACCAAAAAACTGGGCATAGTGGCTCAGGAGGTAGAGGAAGGTAGATCTCTGAGTTTGAGGCCAGCCTGGTCTTCAGGTTCCAGAACAGCCAAGACTACACAGAGAAACCCTGTCTTGGAAAAATCAAAAACATATATAAATACACACATATATACACATATTCATCTTCAGGCACACAGAGGTCGGGAGGAGGGATGGAGTGAGAGATAGAAAACTCTGTTAGAAGGATTTTACTCAAATATTGTTTCTTTTTTTCTTTCCTTTTTTTTTGAATGGCTGACTGTTACTAATGCAAAAGGCATTGCTTTGTGGAGATATTTTACATTAAAAATAAACATTGGAGGATTGTTTACTAATTAACCCCTGAACATCATGCTGAGTACTGTGATTCTTTGGATACTAACTCACCAGACTTCTAAGTTTCGAATCACTTTAAGACTTCTTGAGACAGCTGAAAGGCAGGCAGTCACTGGCAAGCACCCACAGCGCCTAATGGGGTAACAAGCGCCGTCAGGCAGTCGGGCATTTCAACTGTTCATTTTGCTAAAGGCAGATAATTTATGCTACATCCCACAGCACAGACCAAGTGCATAAAACCAGAGAGGAATACTAATGTGAAAAACATTACAAGTTCTTAAAGAGATAGCTCCGCTGTTGTTGTTAAGTGATTTAACCTGATTGCAGCCAGATCATGCAGATATTTGAATTAAT
>PVIH01000099.1:148394-185894 GCA_004025045.1 Sigmodon hispidus | reverse complement strand
CGAGTACATTTGTTCAAGGTGGGATTGACCATGGGGTCTGCCTTTGTCTCTTCATGGGTGCTCTCTGTGGGAGAAGCAGGGTGAACGGTAATAGTGTTGCTAATCTCCCTGGGAGGTCTTTTAAGTTTGTGCGCGTGCGTGTTTTTTAAATCAGCCCCTAACCCTAACTTGCCTTTGATCTTGCATTCCTCTGCTAAATCAGATAACAACCTCCTATACCCTCTTACCTGGGATAGAACTTTACAGTTTACAAAGTCCTTTTATAGCCACTCTCTTTTAACCCTTACAACCACAGAGTGCTAAAGAGTTTTTCCACACATTTCAGAATGAGAAAATTGGCTCAGGTTCGGTTAAGTGGTCTGCTCAAGTTCTTGCCAACCGTGCTTAAGATTCCTTTCTACAACGTGATAGCTTTAAGTGGAACCATCATCAAGCTACCCGAGACTAAGAGGTATTTTCTACTTAACGCTCTTCGTGGCACAGACCATCTTGGAATCTGGGGAGCACAGCTGTCCAATAAGGCACATTGTGATACCGTTATGCAATGCGTCTTCAGGCCACCCTATAAACCTCATTTGTCCTGATGGTCTCAGAGGACTGTAAGGACCCAAACAGCTACCCTATAGCTTTCCAGAGTGAGCCAGAAACACAAGGAATTACCTTCATGCTGACGTTTTTAATTCTGAATCTTCCTGGCAAACATCTCTGGTTCCATTTCCCCTGTGAGTGCCCCTCTTTACAATGACCTTGTCTCATAAACTCTTGGGACTATTTTAAGTCATATTCTTAGTTTAAAAACCAAGATGGGGAGAAAGGAAAGGGAAAAAATACCCTAAGACCTCAAAGGTAAAGGAAATTGATAGTGTTAGGCTGGGGAGGGAACTCTGGAAAAAACCAACCAAACAAGCAAATAAAAAATACAAGCCAAGAAGAAAATAAAGAAGGCAGCTTACGGCAAGCCAAAAACTATTTGTGATGGTTTTCTGTCTTACTTAACTCTCACAGTCACTTCCTGAGGCAGGTATTTTTCTTAAAAATTAAAAATATATGTACTTGAAGTATACATTTATTTTTAGAATGTATTTGAGTATCAGCTATCCACCACCATCTCCTCCAATTCTCCCTAGTGCCCCCCAATTTCCCTCCTAATTTCATGTACCTCCCTCTTTTTGATTATCAATGACCTCTTGATTCCACTTAGTGTTGCCCATGAGTTCATGGATGTGATACCATCCACTGGTGTATGGGCAATATAGTAGTGACCATGTCCTCCAAAGAGAGTGACCCTTCCTCAGCAGCCATCAACTGCAATCCACTGTTATTGCCCCCATGTACAGATGAATCAGGCACCGTGCAATTGAGTAATGTGCACAGGCCTGGCAGCCCGTCAGTAGCTAGAAGCTCTGGAAGTTCTCCTCAGCTTTGTTCCAGGGCTTAGGCATCCCCCAACCTTAGCCCTCAAGGTGTGAGACAGGCAGCCTGAGGAACAGCCTTTAGAAACTGAAGAAAATGATTAAGGAAAAAGCATTCAACATTCAGTTCTGCTCTCCTTCAAAACTCTTTTTTTTCCCCTTTACTTTTAAAACACAGATGCTAGCCCCAAAGCCATAGGGTTGATGGTTAATGTTGTAATGTCAGCCCCATAACCACAGCTACTCCGAAATTCTTTCTCCGATGCTTTTCTTTTCTTTTCTTTTTATTTCTTTCTTTCTTTCTTTCTTTCTTTTTTTAAAAGATTTATTATTACATATACAGTGTACAGAAGAGGGCACCAGATGTCATTATAGATGGTTATGAGCCACCATGTGGTTGCCGGGAATTGAACTCAGGATCCCTAGAAGAACAGTCAGTGCTCTTAACCTCCGAGCCATCTCTCCAGCCCCTCTGATGCTTTTCAAACATTTGCTTTTCTGGGCTCTGGAGATACTGCTTGGCAGTTAAGAACATTTGCTCTTTCAGAGGACTTGAATTGGATTCCCAGTACCCATATGGTGGCTCACAATCATTGGTAACTTTTGTTCTAGAGGATCTACCCTCTCTTGACCACCTTGGATTCCAGGCATGCATATGATGTACATACAAACATGTAGATAAGAATTCATTCACATAAAATAAATAATTCTAAACATTTTTAAAAATAAAGTCTTGCTTTTTGAGTTCCTGAAACTTAACTAAGTTGCCTATGGCCAGACTTCTGCATCTGTTTCTCCAATCTTCTAGCAAACTACAGGTAGTTGTAATTTTTCCTTTCTTTGAATATTCAATATATTTATACACTTCAAAAATTAAATGTATAAGGAAAGTGATTATGAAAATTCTCTTTTTCATGCCTGGCTTTCGTCATGCCTATTTCACACCCAGTCAGACCCAGTTCTAGTGTTAGAGATTGCTAATGTATCTTCAGAGTTTCTACATGAGTATAAAAACAATTACGTTTTTTAGCACACAAGAGATAATATCCTTCCATGTTCGTGCATCTTCCATTTACTCCAATATATCCTGAAAAATCATTCACTATTGTCACTTAAAAGCATTTCCATTTTCTTCTCTCTTAATCCTGTCCCCAGCCTCCTTTCATGCTTTTTTTCTCAGTATTAGTAATTCCTTTTATGGAATGTCATTACATTAAAGCAGGCCCCTGTTGATGGACACTTGGAGTGTGTACGCTTTTTATAGTTGCTGTTTTAAATGCTTTAGTGAAGGGCTGGGAGACAGCAAAGGTTCAAGGAGAATAAAGAACCAAATTGAGACTATCTTTAGCTGTGAAGTCCTGATCTGAGGGGCAAGAGGTAAAAACCTTCTGTCCCTGCCTTGTGATGGAGCACATCTGGAGTGCCAGAGGCTGCGTTTTGGCTACAGCTGTGAACTGGGGGGAAAGAAGGAAAACAATCTTTTCTGGTGAGACCGAAACACACCTGAGCTTGGTTTGCTGTCTCAGGGTGACGACAGATTGACAGCTGGTCTATGAGCTGCCCAAAGGTAAACTCCTGTAATAAAGAAATTGATAGCATGATAGATAGCGGTGAGATAAGGGTTATTATCCACAGGTAAAGTTCTTTCAACAGGCTGCTACCAATTCGATCATGTAACTTGCAGTTGAAGAAAACAGTTCAACAGCTAATTCTTAAATGTCTGAATAAGCTCTGACACCTTACCTAACAGCCAGGGATTTGTCACTGTACCATGGACTTATGTCAAATAAAACACCCCAGCAAAAGGCAAAGCGATTAAAACAGAAATAATATATCTTAGATGTGTAATATTTGGTAATATAACAATTGCTTATTTTGATGATAGGGTCAGGAGGATGTTTTATTTTAGGTTTTTTGAGGTTAGAAATCACATATGTGGGATTTTATGTTGTCATTTTGGTGTGAAATCTTGGTTTTTCACTGTAAGTAGATAAATAATAACTTGTCTGCTGATATCACAGGTCACCACTATACTTAGAAATGGATACGCCTGAAAAATTTGAGGACTATACCAGAGAAATTAGAATGTGAAGTTGTGGAATATTCCTTTACACTGTGTGAATATATGTATCTGTGATTGGTTTAATAAAGAATCTAACTGGCCAGTAACTGAACAGGATAAAGTTAGACAGGAGAGCTAAGCTGAGAATGCTGGGAAGAAGGTCAGAGTCAGAGGCATCTAGAGCAGATGCAGAGAGAAGCAAGGTGGGCATGCCATGCTGAGAAAAGGTACCAAGCCACATGGACAAGCACAAATAAGAAATATGGGTTAATTTAAAATGTAAGAGTTAGCTAATAACAAGCTGGAGCTGATAACAAGCCTGAGCTACTAGCCAAGCATTTATAATTTATATTAAGTCTCTGTGTTGGTTATTCGGGAACTGGAGGGCAGGAAAGAAATATCCACCTGTGTGGTGATATGCTATATATTTAATAAAACCAATCTGGAATATCAGAGAATAGATCCACCCACAGTCAATCCAGAAGCGTCAGAGAGTGGTGACTCATGCCTTTAGTCCCTGCACAGGGAAAGACAGGAGTGGTGATATATGCCTTTAATTCCATAACTCCAGAGACAGAGACATTTCTGGTTTTTTGTAAGTTCAAGGCAAACTACACCTTTAATGTGAAACAACCAGGTGAAGGAAGAAAAACAGATCATTCTGTAAAAACAACAAGGAGTGAGGCTGAGGAAGCTGAAAGATAGCTGGGTGAGATTTGATTGTGATCTGTTTCCTCTCTCTGATATTCCAGCACTCCCCACATCTGGCTCTGAGTTTTATTTAATACAATCAGAATTCCTGCAACATACCTACATGAAATTATTAGTGTTATGACAATGCTCTTCTGTGGATTGGATGAAATATCAACTATTTTGAATTTGTTATTTATGTTGCAAGACATTTTTTGATTTCTAAATTTCAAGGTCAATGAAGACTTTAAACCCTCCCCCCCACACACACACACACTCTGTGAGAAAAGGGCTCACTACTTAACTCTGACTGTCCTGGAATTCTCTATGTAGACCAGGCTGGCCTCAGACTCACAGAGATCCACCTGCCTCTGCCTCCTGAGTGCTGGGAATAAAGGTATTTAACACTATATTATTTCTGATGTTTAGATAGGAGTTTAAATGTTCTCTTACCGTGATTACCCTTCTCTTTCTCCTTTGTCTTAAAAGAATCAGATGGAAGTCGGTTATGATAACTCATAATCTAATCCTGCACTGAGGTGATGGTACCGAAGAGTCAGGAATTCAAGGTCCTTCTTGGAACATGATAAATCCTAGCCTGCCTGGGCTGCATCAGATCATATCTCAAAAATAAAAGCAAGCAAACAAATAAAGAATCAAAATGAAAATGTCCTGAAAACATTGGTTGTACTTCATCAACGTAATTGCTGAATGGTACTAGTTAGTGCTGTCAGGGCAGATAAAAGAACATTGCTGTAATATGATTGACAAGAGTTCTCAAGCCTTGATTTTTCAGGAGAAGCCTTCCAAACATTGCATTTTGTGCATATATTTATTAAAACGGCAAAGCTGTTGGAATTTGGAATGAGTCAGGGCCTACGTTGTATCTTTTGTTACTTTTGTAAACTTTTCTGAGGTTCATTGAGAAATTTTTGTTCTTTGTTTCTGTTTTGAAACATCATCTCATTGTATAGCCTAAACAGATGTAGAACTGACTCATGATCACCCTCTTACATGGTCAGATTAAAGGCATCACCACTATGTCTAGAGTGAGAAAACTATTTTTCAACTCGTTGGAACCCAAGAAACTCTGGAAGAAAGTTACATTTGAGCTTGTTTCTTCCTCTGTTACAGCCAGTGAAGTATAAAAATTACTAAAGCAGGGGGGTTTTAATCTTCGTTCCATGGACATAGAGCAGATCAAAACCTCAGGAAAGACCTTCTTTTCTTTTCCTTTTCAAATTTTAGAGCAGAGGACAGCATGTAAGGTTTTCTCCTTACGCCATATGAAGCCCTGGGGTGATACAGGCTTTATTTGCTAACCCTTCTCACTTATGCACAGAGCCATCCTGTCTGCCCCAGTTTTATGCTTTTGAAGATTTGAAGGGGGGAAATTTCAGATATATGGATGAATAGTTTGTTTATGAGCCAAAAGAGCTTGAGAATCCATGATGAACAGATTCTGTTTTCCCCAAGCACCAATTAAACACTGCAATTCTCTGAAGCCAGTTTTCCTGAGTGTGGACCAGTTGTGTTAGGAGCACTGTGATTTTCTTTCACTTTTTAAGTTTTATTTTTATTGTGTGTGCGTGCATGTGTATTCAGTGCCTGAAGAACCCAGAAGATGGTGTTGAATCCCTTGCGGCTGAAGTCACAGCAGTCGTGAGCCACCTGACATGGTGGTGCTGGGAACTACCTTGGCAACATATTAAGCACATGCTCTGTGGTTGAGATACACACATATCCCACCTGGCTAACATCTATCTACCTGCTATCACTTGTCATTTACTCAAGAAAGCCTCTTTTCTATTGTGAGGCTGAGTTTGGACCTATTCTCTGAGGCTCCTGTGGTGTGCAGTGGCTCAGCTGTGTTGTATTGTTGAATATATTCTAGCATGTTACACTTTGTGCCACGGCTCTATGTTCTAGCCTATTTCTCTTTTCTCCAGTGTGCCATGCACTTCTGGTGCCCAAGGATTGATTGTGTTTTGTTTATGATCATGTCTCTGGCACTGAGTACAGTATTAGGTATGTGGGAAATGCTTATGGAATAAATGATGTACGACTTAATAAGGTAACAAAATAGTTTGGCATTGTTTTTCAAATAATACTTTTCTGGATGTAAAGCTCTCTTTGGTCATAAATATAAATTTTGTAAAAAAGTTTCAGAAAGGAGAGGAGGTAGACAATGCATTAAGATTCTCCATTGAGGGGCTGAAAAGATGGCTCAGTGGTTAACAGGACAGACTACTCTTGGTGGTGGTGCATGTCTTTAATCTGAGCAGATGGATCTCTGTGAGCTTGAGGTCAGCTTGATCTATAGAACAAACTTTACGACAGCCAGGACTACACAAAGAAACCCTGTTTCAATCCCCACCCCCACCCCAGGAGAAGGCAGACTGCTCTGCTCTTTCAGAGGGTGGGGACTTTGTTCCTAGCACCTAATTCACATGGTACACAATTCCAGCTCCAAGAAATTCAATACCCTTTCCTGGTCTCCACCAGCAGCAGTGCTCACCTGCATATATTCTAAGAGACCCATGTATACACATAATGAAAAAATAAAAATAAACCTCTAAAAAGAATTCAAGTGAGTAAAATAAATTGATTGTCGTTTTGCTTCCATCCTTAACTTTTAAAATAATAAAGCAGACCTTTATTAATCTTTCGTAATTAAATTATATCATTAGACTCCCAAATTTTCCAGCATTTTATTAAAAATCTTCAATCCTCCATGAATGAGGTAAATTGTGTAGTGCACATCATACATAGTATGTGTCCATCACCTACATGTCAGACAAGGTGTTCCATCATGCCCGGCTAACACATAAAATTTATTATTATTAATTGCTATTATTATTACTTTGATTTTTTGAGACAGGATCTTCTCACTATGTAGCTTTGGCTGTTCTGAATGAAACTCACTATGTAGACTAGGTTGGCCTCAAAACTCATAGATATTCCTGTCTCTACCTCTGTAGTGCTGGGGCCAAAGCCATTATGTTCAGCTGACATAAATTTTAAGTGTGCATTTTTACTATAATAAAAAAGTATATCATGGTGGTTTACCCCTTTAATTCAAGCTTCCAAGGGGCAGTGACAGAAGGCTCACTCTGAGTTTAAGACCAGCCTGGTTGTTTTACAAAGAGAGTTACAGGCCAATCAGGGGTACATAGTGAGACCCCATCTCCAGAAAAAAAGACATTTTAAAACTGCTGACAATATAGTCCTAATCCAGTAAAATAAATAAATAATCTGTTAAATGTTAACAACAAAAGAAAAAAGCAAAACTTCACTTCAAATTCAAAAGAGAAAAATAAATTGTTTTCCTGTGGCAGCATTAACGGAACTGTCAAATAATGGATTCAGGTAGCAGTTGGTTCAGTCTGTGGCCCTTTGCTGTGGTGAAGGATATGGAAAGAGAATGATGGAAGACAAGCTGTCAGTCTGTGAGAATTCTCCAGACATTCTCAGTTAGCTTTCTCTTTTTTCCTTTTTTGTTTTTGGTCCCAGTTCCAGGGTCTTCACCATAAATAGCTTGAACATGGATTGCAAGTAACAGGGAGTTTCTCCAGAGGCAGAGTTCATTCATATAGCAATTTAGAAAAGAGATAGTTTAGTTGCAGAGCACAAATCTCCATGGCTACTCTGTGCTTTCTGGATGATTCAGGTGGAGTGGATGTTCTTATGAAATCACACTTGGGCTCTATTGAATTAGGTTTGTTTTTTTTTTTTTTTTTTCCTGAAAGAATCTCAAATTGAGTTAATTAGCCTAACTGGAGGTAGTTAACAAGGACCCTATAAAGTCTCACAAAAATCTTTGCTCAGCACACAGGATTGGCTCTGGTGCTGAGGAGCTGACTGGATTTAGAGACAATGAACTCTGAGCTTTTCCAAGTGAGAGATCCAGAAGACTGGCTTGCAATGACAGACAGCTGCCAATCTGAAGCCACCACTGAGGAAGCACTGCTTTTGACATCATCATCGTGTGGCCTGAAGCTCCACAGAGAACTGGTGAAAAGATATTACAGAGTCTTCCTGCCACAGGTAGCAAATACAGATATCTCTCCCCCCACACCCACCACCCCCCTCCCCCCACGAGGTTTCTCTGTGTAGCCCTGGCTGTCCCAGAACTCACTCTGAAGGCCAGGCTGGCCTTGAATTCACAAATATCTGCCTGCCTCTGTCTCCCGAATGCTGGGTCACCACAGCCAGCTTTAGTGAGAATTTAAAAAAGAAAAAGATTTATTTGTTTTTATATTATGTGTATGGGTATTTTTGCCTGCATGTATGTCTGTGCGCTATATGTATGCACTGCTCAAGGAGGCCAGAAGAAGGCACAGGATCTCCCAGAATTGGAAATTCGGATATCTATGAGGTGCCATACGGGTGCTGGAAACCTAACCCTAGTCTTCTGAGTCATTTCTCTAGCCCACATGCAACTGTAATTATATTTTATTAGGACAGTCTCTCTACATAGCCCTGGCTGTCCTAGAACTCACTATGTAGACTAGGCTGGCCTTAAACTCACAGGGATTTGCCTGCCTCTGCCTCCCCAAGTGCTGGCTTTAAAAGCTTGCACCATTATTCCCAGCTTGAGAATTGTTTTTAAGAGAAGGGTAAGAAGCATACTTTCCTGCTTGCAAAAATTCATAGATAAATTAATATTGTGCGAAGTATTTCTTAATTTTAAAAATGCCTTGAAACTGAATTAAAATGCTTTTAAATGCTTTGAAACTTGCTCTAAATATTCTCTTTGGTTTTATGTAGATTTGTTGTTTTTAAAGATTATTTTTATTTATGTGTATGTGTGTGCAATTGTATGGCATATGCGTTCTACATGCCTTATGAAGTAGGTGACCTGGGGGGGATGGGACAGAAAAGGTGTTAGATCCCCTGGAGTTAGAATCACAGTCACTTGTTGAGCCACCAGACTGGGAACTGAACTCAGGCACTCAGATCCCTGAGAGAAGCAAACACATGACCTAGAGCCATCTCTTCTGCCCATGGTTTCAGATCTTGTTTTTTGCCACCTGTGTTGGGTCCATCTTGAATATTTAATCTGCTTTCCTGTTCTGCCTTACCTTGGGAGCATTTATGACTTCATCCACATTTTCTTGCCTGTAAATCAAAACAAAAATTTGAATTCAAATTTCCTTCAGATACAGTTTGCCCATAGATTGGCTATTTAAAAAGCCTGTGGCAATGTTCTATAAATAGGAAGTGTGGCTGTTGTAACCTCCCCCCCCACACACACATACAAGCGTGCACACGCAAACTCCCACTGTTTAAAAATGAAGTCTGAAATAATGTGTCCCTCTAGATTCTGTTTGGAATCACTAACCATGTCTTTCTTTCAGTTGCGGCGACCATCTCTGACTCTTCAGAGCCCTCCTTGGTAGGAAAGCTCCCTGAGTGTCACTGCTGCTGTTATTGATGTTAGTGGCCAAGGCTTCTAACTCTGACCCCTGCTGAGCCTTTAGAAACCTGGTAGATTGGTAACAAGGTTATCTGGAGTTCATGAACTCTGCTCTGTAGACACACGCAAAGTCTTAGAGCTTTGATATGGAATTAACAGGGAAAGCCGGCTCATATTTAAAAAAAAATACTAATTTTTTTTTTATAAAGGACAGACTTATAAAAGCATGTTAGGTTTTAATACAGTTTCTGCTGTATGAATATTGCATTTTCAAGCATAATGTGCTTAGAGAATTGTTATAAAAGCTTGGTTATGACAGTGTGCATGGAATCCCCCCAACCTTTTAAAAGCAAATAATAAATGTTTTTCTTTATATGTTAATGGAAGCAATTTAGAAATATTTGGTTATTTACATAAAGAAAGTGTATGATGTGATGCCACGAAAATCAGTCATTTGGAAATATTCGGAGCATGTAGTTTTAAGAGTGTGTTTGTTATACATATACAACTAAGGAAATTTTTAGAGGAACAATTGCTGCATTAGATTTACATTAAGACTCCCTTTGGGACACACTGTGACTGCAGATCAATGTATTTTTCTAGGGGGAGTCTGGGTATGGAAGCTAGAAGAGTTTTCTGGCCGTCACTTTAGTTTCCTTATGCTTACTGCAAGGGACGTCAACTAAAGCAGGAAAAAGACAGAGACGGGCAGAGGTGGGGGTGGGAAGCTGAGTTCACTGCAGTTTAATTCCTTCACTGGCTTCCCGAGAATCTTAAAAACAGCCTCTGGAGAAGGCTCTGTTTATTGTCAAAATTTAGCAACAAGAAAACCCGGAGAATCGCCAAGCGTGGACATCCCTTCCTCCTCCCTTGGTCCTGCATCCTCTCAATAGGTCTTTTAAGCTAAAGGAACATGTTTTGACCTCATTCCAGCTATGGGCTGATTCATAGGGTCAAGCTCCACCAGCCTGAATAGCTCTCTCCAGGGAAAAGAGGTACTTCCTGGTGGGTGCTGGGCTTCATTGTGTGGAAAATTCCCCCCACCCCACACCATTAGCATTTATTGAGTGTTTGGTGAACAGCTGGGCGCACCAAAAGGATGAAGAGCTGATCTTTCAGGAGTCTGTCCCCGTATTTGTTCAAGGAGACAACTGTGGTTGCCAGCCCTTGAAGAACATCTTTAAAAGTGCGCCAGTAGTAGCACGGGAAGGCTCTCCGACTTAGATCACATTGGTCCTTAAAGAAAGCTTTACCGAGGACAGGAATCTTGGGGTATGGAGGATCCCACCTGGCGGGAGAAAGCGTTTTTATCCAGACAGGGCAGAACAAAAGAATCCTGCTGTGTTTGGAAGGCAGCAAGATGCCTGGTGTGACCTTAGGGTTCGGAGCAGGCTTGTGGGATACAAGGAAGTGGGAATCACAACAGCTGAGCAGCTGGCTATAAAAGTGTGTGTGTGTGTGTGTGTAAAGCAGAAGGCTCCTTTAGATGTGGTTAAAAGAAAAATATTAGAGTTAGGTGTGGTAAAGAGATTACTAACACGAGGACTGATCAGAGACTAGGTTAGAAACAGAGAAATTAGGAATCCAGGTGAGAAGTGATAAAAGTCTCATCTAAATCCTCCTAAGTGGGAGCAGAAGAGCACAAACTAGAAAGATTTGGGAGACAAAAATAACAGTGTTTGCCGAGTGGCTGGATTTGGGGGTTGTGGTGGTTTGAGAGAAAACGGCCCCCAAAGAGAGTAGCACTAGGAGGTGTGGCCTTGGAGTGGGTGTGGCCTTGGAGTGGGTGTGGCCTTGGAGTGGGTGTGGCCTTGGAGTGGGTGTGGGCTTGTGGGAGTAAGTACGCTGCCACCGTGGAGGCAGGCTTTGAGGTCTCATATATGTTCTAGCCACGCACATTGAGACGGACCATTTTCTGTTGCCTGTGAAAGATGTGGAACTCTCAGACACTTCTCCAGCACCACGTCTGCCGCATGTCATGTCGCCGTGCTTCACCATGATAATAGACTGAACCTCTGAAGTGTAAGCCGCAACCCCAATGAAACGTTTCCTTTTAAAAGAGTTGCCGCAGTAGAGACCCTAACGAAGGCAAAGGTAGAAGAAGGAATAGGAACAATGGAGTAATGACTTCAGAGTCCATGTGGGCAGTGGGAGGGCAGAACCACCAGCCTACAGGGAAGGGCCAAGATGACTTATGGATTTTAGAAGACAGAACGGGTTAATGGTGTGTACTTGTGTAGAATCATTATTCAAAGGGCAGAGCAAGTCCCTAAAAATGGTTATTGCTCAGAACTTCTGAAGTGAGACCAGAGAGCTGCCAGGATGAACACCAGGGAAGGACAAACAGATAGTGGTTATACCATGACGGCCATGCCCTCGAGGTTCCCAGTCAGTAGAGTTGCTCCAAGACTTCCTCCGGATTGCCTAGGAAGGGGCAGGGCGGTCTCTTGAGGGCCAGTCAAGGAGAACTTCATCCACCTGAGGAGCTGTTCCTTTCTTTTTCTCCTACTTTCTTAACTTCCCACCTTAAGCAATGGCTTCTTTCTGCAGTGACATTGGGTCCCCCAAACCACTTGACGCTATATGCACGGATCACAGTCAAGAAATGCTATGATTGATTTCATTCAGAGTCACACAGAATTTATTTTTTTTTCTCTCTCTTTGTATACAGGGTAACTAATACCTCTGCTCCCAAAACTTGCTTACTAATTAACTTAATAAGCCAGTGTTCCCCCACCCCCAACTCATGACATTGGTGGGAGGCTTGGGTTCAGGGGCTGGGTGAAAGTCTGTCCTGTGCCTTGAGCCTCTAGCTCTAACGTTAGTTGAGGGGATCCAAGAACAAACTCTGATTAGGAGAAACCAACCAGACATTCCTCCTTTCTAGTTCCCAGATTCTTAGAAATTCCCTGCTGTTAAAACAGTTCCCCGGGGCTGGAGAGGTACGGCTCAGGGTTAAGTATACTTGCTTTTGTAGAGCAACTGGGTGTGACTCCCAGCATTCACATGGTGGGTTACAACCATGTATAACTTCAGTTCCAGAGTCCTCTTCTGACTTCCACGGATACCATGCATGGATGTGATGTGCACACATACATGTGGGCAAAACATTTATACACATAAGACAATGTAAATCTAGACAGTTCTTCACTTGTACAACAGGAACTCATTCTCTGAACTCAGGCAACAGTGGAGGCCATTAGCCCTTATACCTAAATATCTACCTACGCTAGGTATTACATAATTTCCTTTCCCCAAATCCCTGACCCATAGAAAAGAAATTAGGAGGGGAAAGGTCCACACGTACTGGGCCTTATTAGCTATGAAAGGGAGTTCAAAGGTCAGGCAGACAACAGGCTAAAAGGAGCAGAGGGTGTTTGCTGATGGATTTTTAAGCAGCTTCTAGGAGACATTGCCACCTACTCTATCCTCACATTATCTCAGCAACAGGGATACATCCCATGGAGGTCTTGGATTTTGTTCCCAGAACCCCAAAAAGGAAACACTGGCCCCGACGAAGGACTGACAACCATTCGTGAGCTCACTGAGTCCTCACAACTGTGACATCATTTTACCCATTTTACAGGTGGTGAAGCTGAGGTGTAGAGATGTCGAGTAAATTACCCATTGATGCATGATGTCCTGAGATTTAAATCCTGGCAGTTGCCCCAGAGACTGTGATCTCACAAATAGAATAGAAGGTGACCGAAGAGACAAAGTGGGGCGTGGTTATGCCTACCTATAATCATAGCCCTGAGGGGCCAAAGCAGGACCATCATAAATTCTAGAACAGTCTGTGCTATATAGGGAGACCCTGTTTCCAACAAAATAAGCTGAGCATGATGATATATGCCTATAATCACACCTTTGGGGGACAGGATGCAGGCAGATGGGCAGTCCAAGGCCAGTCTCAGCTGCAGAGTGAGTTTGAAGTCAGCCTGGGCTACGTAAGAGTCTGTCCCAAACAACTTTAAACCCCAAACCAACCAGCAGATAACAAAAACAATAAAACTCCAAACAACTGAGAGAGAGAGAGAGAGAGAGAGAGAGAGAGAGAGAGAGAGAGAGAGAGAGAGCACATGATACTGCTTACTCTCCTCAGCCTCTGGTTTTCAATCCTGGCCTTTCTTTTTTCGTCCGCTGTTTCTCAAATCCTAGTTGGTCTTATAATAAAAACCTGGAGCCAGATATTGGGGTAAACACTAAAAGGTCAGAGAAGCAGAGGAATAAGCCAAAGCCTCTTCTCATTACTACTGAATCCTCAGGCCAAAAGGAGTAGATCCTGCCTCCAAGAAACCTCAGACCTGAATAGGGGAAGCAAAGTGCTGAACCCTGCCTCCTCCCACCTTATATTCCTTTCTCTGTCCAGCCATATCAGTTCCTGTCTCAATCTTCCTAGTGCTGAAATTTAAGACAGCAGCAGGCAGGTGCATGCTTCTCAAGTACTGGGAGCAGAGGCATGGGATCCCAAGTGCTGGGATTAAAGGTGTGTGTCACCACTGCCTGGCTCTGTTTCTCTTTTGGCCTGGGTTAATCTCCTGTAGTCCAGGCTGGCCATGAACTCACAGAGATCTGATGGATCTCTGCCTCTCAAGTGCTAAGATTAAAGGTGTGTGTGCCAACACTGTCTGACCTCTTTGGCTAACTCTGTAGCTGGCTGTGTCCTCTGCTCTTCAGGTAATCTTTATTTGATACATAATGTATCACTACAGTCAGCCATCAAAATGTTCCCTTTCCAGTGCCTTGTGCTTCCCATTGTCAGTCTGGTATTAGCATTGTGCACCATGGTCTCTCAGCTCAGAGGTTAGCACATGGCTAACAAGAATCCTTGCAGGCAGAGCCAGTGCATGCATCTTCCCACAGTCTGTCTACACAGGGCTGCTGTTTGCACAGCTGGGCTTTTTGCTCTTGATGGCAGAGAGGGAGGCTTGAAAAGACACTGGATTTCAGAAAGTTTTCATGGTCTAAGCAGAAGAAATTAAACTAAAATCTGGAGGTTTCACGCTGCCTTTTTAGAGGCCAGCATTCTTTTATTTCAACTTTCTCCTTTTGTCAATGGGCATGAGGGACATTATAGCAATTACTGTATAAATGTTGCTATTCGGTTTTGAGATTTGCCCGAGGGAAGTATCGTCCTAAAGAAATTATTTTTTTTCCTCTTACAAATATTTAAATCTCCTTTTAAATGGAATATCTGTGACCTTTTTGTGATCAGCAGAGCTGGTCCATTGTGTTCAGTGGCTCCCTGGCCCGCCCCATTTTCTTTGCTTTTCTCAACAATCCTGTGTCTGTTTTTTCAATTTAAAGCAACTGTTCATGGAAATCTCACCATGAAGGAAAACACTGTGAGTCAATACACTTTGGGCCTGGTCCAAAGTTCAGATAATGAAGTCAGTGATGCTGATGCAAGAAGGGATTTGCCCCATGATGGTAATAAATCTGTCATTTGTATGTCATAAACATAGAATGGCTAGATGTATTTGAAGGCCCTGTTTGGAATTAGTTAAGTGGGTTTTCTCTCATGCTGAATTTAGCAACTATTCATAGAACTGCTGTGCTTAGACCTTAATTACTAGTGAGTAGCCTTTATCAAGGTCTGAAATAGGAAAAGAGATATTAGAGTAAGTTTATGGCCTCAAAGGTATTTTCTTGTGTTCTGTGACCAATTACACTTTCAGAGGCAATCTGATGGTACCTTATTGTAGGTGACTCAAGGGATAGGCTGGGGAAGTGACAGAAACACAGCACCATGTGATCTAGGGATATCAGTCAACAGAGGAATGTCCAGAAAACTCATGGGATGTTACAGAGAACACTCTGTCAGAGCCAGTGCACTGTTCATGTGTTGTCTCTAAACTAAGTGGATCCTAAATCAGATTCTGTGAAGTAGAAACCACATTAAATATTATATTTGGACCAAAAGTCCCTTTTTCTTCCCACAGGAATTACAATTTTGATCAAATCAATGCTGAACAATATTACTTTTTCTTCCTTGCTATGGTGTGTCCAGAAATGGTTTGTGACAGAAAGTCTTTTTATAGCTTTGCTTTCAACATGCATTTATGTTTTAATGATACATTCTCTGCCTATAAAAAATGTAATTATAGCTCACAGAAAATCAACACATTTTAAGCTTTCTCAGTATATTTAGGCTGTCAACAGCATGCTGTGTGACACCCAACATTACTCTGCTTCCGCCTTTAATGGCTATATTGTTTCCTAAAGACAGACTAATGACACAGACTCCTAAATTCTGTTGGACAATTGAACTAAGAATGACCTGAGCAGACAGAGATGCTTTGGCCATCTGTCACTGATGGACATATTGATCTGGACATGGTGGCTGAGGGCACTGTGTACTGAGGTGTTGATAACCCTCCTTGATATGTTTGTGGTGGGTTTGATTTCTCATTGTCTTCCCCAGCTATGGAGCCCTTGGGCAGTAAGCAACCTGACTGAGAAAGCATACCACCAGGTCAAAAGGGTACATCAGTCCTCATACATTATCCTCTCGGTCACCCTGTAGCATGTCTAAGAGAAGGAGCCTTTCAGAAAGTTTTTACTTGGAAGACTTAAGCACACAGGAGGTTGCTTCTCCCCTTGCTTCTGCCCGCCGGAACCCTCCAGACAGTCTGACGTCCACTTGTGGTTAGCATTTCACATCTGTTTGTTTCACCTCTGAAGTCAAAAGTGCCTGGTTTTAACATTCTGGAAGTACCGCAGTGGTGAATCGGAGGAACCCTGTTCTTCCAGGGTTCCAGGTCTCAGATTCTGTTATAGAGATAAATAAATGAAGCACTTTGGTTGTACTTAGGGATTCCACTCTGTGGTGCTCAAAGCGGCTCAGTGTCTTTCTCTGAAGTAATCCATTCTCAGTGAGTTTAAATGGTGGATTGCAGTTTCTGTTGACTACTCTCATTAGAGAATGATTTTTCTCTTTTGGATAAACATCTTTTACTATCTGTACAAATTGATAATCCATAAGATTGCCTTAAATATTTATATATGGTCATTTGGAACAATTAATAGATTGTAAATATGAAAAGTCACAGTTGTAAATGACTCACCTTCTTGAAAGTAGCAAAAAAAAGTAATATATACGTATCTACTACTTATATAGCACACATGCATACACAACATATACAACACGCACTTCTATGGTGTCCACATAGGCCAAAGCATTTACTTTATTTACAGCATACAGAGAACATTTCCACCACAATGGTGGGTCCTTGGAAGTTTCCTTAGCACTCAGCTTCTTTCTAACCCCACAATGGCTTCCACTACCAAGTTATCCATTTTTTTTTCTCCCTCTTTGTTGCTCCTCTCACTCAACCATCTCCTTCTCTCATGACTTGTTTTTATCTCTCTTTTGTCACTACCCGTTATGATCCCATTTTACTCCAGAGATCTTCTCTATTTCCTCTTCCTAGGGGGATCCCTGGAGGTCTCTCTTAAGTTCTTTCTGTTCCCAAGCTATTTAGGGATTGTGGTTTGCAGCCTGGATATTCTTTGCTTTTTATCTAAGATCCACTTATGAGTGAGTATATACCATATCTATCTTTCTGGGCTTGTGATACCTTACTCAGCATGATACTCTCCAAATCCATTTGCCTGCAAATTTTAGGATGTCATTTTTTTTTCCTGCTGAGTAAATACTCCATTGTATAGATGTATCACAATTTGTTAATCCATTCTTCAGTTGAGGAGCATCTAGGTTGTTTCCAGGTTCTTGCTGTTACAAATAATGCTGCTATGAACATAATTGGACCCTTGAGGGTAAGAATGTTCACCTTTGGATATATGCCTAATAGCAATATTGTTGAATCATTGAGGAGATTAATTTTCAGTTTTCTGTGGAATTGTCATACTGCTTTCCAAAGTGGTTGTACAAGTTTATACTCCCACCAACCATGGAAGAGTGTTTCCCTTGCTCCACATCCCCTCCAGCATAGGCTGTCCTCTGTATATTTGATCTCAGCCATTCTGACAGGTGTAAGATGGTATCTCAAAGATGTTTTGATTTGCATTTCTCTGATGGCTAAAAATGTTGAACAATTCTTTAAGTGTCTTTCAGGCTTTTGTAATTCTTCTGTTGAGAATTCCCTATTTAGCTCTGAACCCCATTTTTAAATTGGATTATTTGGATTTTTGGCCTCTAGCTTCTTGATTTCTCTATATGTTTCAGAGATCAGTCCTCTGTCAGATGTAAGGTTGGTAAAGATCTCTTCCCATTATGTAGTCTGTCCTTTTGTCTTATTGACCATGTCTTTTGCCTTACAGAAGCTTCTTAGTTTAAGGAAATCTCATTTATTGATTGTTTTCTTAGTGTCTGTGCTACTGGTGTTATATTTAGGAAGTGGTCACCAGTGCCAATGCGTTAAAGGGTATTTCCCACTTTCTTTTCTATCAAGTTCAGTGTAGCTGGGTTTATGTTGAGGTCTTTGATCCACTTGGAATTGAGTTTTGTGCAGGATGATAGATATGAATCTGTTTGCATTCTTCTACATATTACAATTCAGTTATGCCAGCACCATTTGTTGAATATGCTATCCTTTTTTCATTATATATTTTTGGTCTTTTTGTCAAAAATCAGGTGTTCATAGGTGTGTGAGTTAAAGTCCATTGATCTACAAGTCTATTTTTATGCCAGTATCAGGCTGTTTTTTAAAAAATTACCGTAGCTCTATAGTATAGCTTGAAGTCGGGGATGGTGACACTTCCTAAGTTCTATCATTGAACAGGATTGTACTGTATATCTTGTGTTTCTTGCTATTCCATATGAAGTTGAGTATTGTTCTTTCAAGGTCTGCAAAAAATTGTGTTAGGATTTTGATGGGTATTGCACTGACTCTGTAGATTGCTTTTTGTAGGATTGCCATTTTTTTACTATGTTGATCCTACCTATCCAGGAGCATGGAAGATCTTTCCATTTTCTGACATCTTCTGCAATTTCTTTCTTCAGTGACTTAAAGTTCTTGTAAAACAAGTCCGTCACTTCTTTGGTTAGAGTTATCCCAAGGTATTTAGTGCTATTTTCTGCTATTATAAAGGGTGATGTTTCCCCATTTTCTTTTTCAGCCCTTTAACCATTTGTATATAGAAGGAATATTGGGTTTTTTTTTTTACTTAATCTTATACTCTGTGTTGTGATAATGTCTTTCTGTATGCTATAAATATCATCCTTTAAATAAAGAGACTGTTTTGGCCTATGTGGACACTACATAAATAGACAAAAAAAAATCAAAACATAGATTTAAAAAAAGGGCCAAGTTACTTGATCCAGATGCCTAAGGAAAAACATGTAACAAAATAGCTAAGCCTCAGGCCATGTGGCAAGACAAATTAATAAAAATAGATTAAGATTAAGATAAAAGAACTAACAAACTGCCTAAGACATAGGCCAAACAAAATAAAATTAATATAAATATCTGAGTATGTTTTTTTGGGGGGAAAGTGGCCACGGGTGGGTCTGGACAACTGGCTTGATGGGGCCAGAAACCTCATGTTATACCTTGTTACATTTCTGAAAGTGTTTATCAGCTGTAGAAGTTCCCTGGTAGAATTTTGGGGGTCACTTATGTATATGATCATATCATCAGCAAATAGAGATGTTTTAACGTCTTCCTTTCCAATTTATACCCCTTTAATAATCTTTGTTCTCTTATTGCTTTTGATAAAACTTAGAGAATTATATTGAATAGATAAGGAGAGAGAGGACAGCCTTGTCTTGTTCCTGATTTTAATGAAATTGCTTTGAATTTCTCTCCATTTAGTTTGATCCAACCCTTTCTTTTATAATTAGGGCCATCATTCTCTTTAAATTTTTTTTTTCCAGCTATGATAAAACAACCTGTCCAAAAACAATTTAGTAGAGAGGAAGGGATTTATTTGGCTTACATTTCCAGGTCACAGGTCATCATTGTGGGATGTAAAGGCAGGTATTTTTGATGCATTACCTCCAACTAAGAACCAGCAAAAGACAGCAGAAGCCATGGAAGATGCCCCTTGATAGCTAAATCATAGATCAGCCTATACTCAGCTGACTTTATATATATATATATATATATATATATATATATATATATATATATATATACTACAGGACCACTTGCCTAGATGGTGCCACCTACAGTAGGTTATGTAGGAGAACTTTTCTTTCACCTCTGTCAGTTCCCAAATAATAACATGGAGACTTAATATTAATTGTAAATTATTGGCCCATAGCTCGGGCTTGTTATAAGCTAACTTTCACATTTTAAATTAATCCATATTTCTTATCTACCCTTTTCCATGTGACTCATAGCTTGGTACCTCATTTTCTACGTGTCCTGTTTCTTCTGTGTTTGCGGGTGTCTTCTTTGACTCCGCCCTTCTCCTTCCCAGCATCCTAAGTTTGGTTGTCCTACCTGTACTTCCTGCCTGACTACTGGCTGGAAAACCAATTCAAATGACAAATCTTTACAGTATACAAAGGGATTATTACACATCAGGACTGGGTCCTCCAGTATAAATGACACTCACGACAGCCTCATGGATAATTCCTCACCTGAGGTTTCTTCTCTCAGATAACTCCTGAACTTGTCAAATTATCAGTTTAAGCTTACCAGGGAAACTATGCCATATTACCCAGCAAAAAAGGACCTGAGAAAACCTTACTTTAGAAAAAATAGTGCTCAAGTCAGAGTTTCTGTCACATCATGCATGTAGACGTAGAAATATAATCATGGTGCTGTAGTTGCTGACCTAGTGGTCTTTCTTCTTCACCATATAGCTGAGACTCAGGGATCTCAAATGTATAAAGACTTTCTAGAATATCAATACAAGGAGACAGAATGAACATTATTCTGGTTTAACTTTAGGGTACAATACATCAATATTACACATAATGATACTGTTCACTTTCAGTAGTTATTTCTTTGTTTTCTAAATATATATAATTTTATATATAACTTTTATAAATATATATAAACATTTAGTTTAGTTTTGTTTGTTTTTTGAGACAGGGTTTCTCTGTATAACAATCTTGGCTATCTTGGAATTTAATTTGTAGACCAGGCTGGCCTAGAAATTAGAAATCAGTCTCCTTGTGTTCCTAATTGCTGAGATTAAAAGCATGTGATACCATGCCTGGCTCCTCTTTCTTTAATATTATATATTCCACATAAAATATTGTTCACAATTAAATAATTTTCTTTCAAGTTCTGTAGGGCTTTGAAATGTAAAAATCTTGTTAATATCTATTATCTGTGATAGGAGCTAATAGCAAATGTATACCTTCAAATTAATGAAAGGATTCCTATGAGAAGCATAACAGATATTAATATATATCATTTTTATATATGTGAATATAGAAGCTATTAAATTAAATTATCTTGCTAAAACTCATATAACCAACTCACAGTCCAGCCAGGATTCAATTTAAGTCTTTGAATCTCAAATCAGTACATTTTCTCCTGCTATCTCTAATTACAGGAAAGACATTTGAAAATCTTTCAGCATTTATCAGAGCAGAATGTGTTATTGCAGTTAATTCTTTTGTCTTCATGCAAAAAACTCTATAATACTTCTAATTATAGATTATATTCGGATCTCCTCTGTATGATGATAGTCTTTAGACTAAATTTAGTCTGAGCCCTGAAATACCTCATATCCCAAAAATGTTATAAAAATGTAACACAGTTATTGATCTAATCCAATCACTTCAAAGCAATGTGGTCAGTATGGACTGAATCTGTTATCTTAGCCCAGACTCTATGTCCTTAACAAACACCATCTCTCATACTTCACTGAAATTAGCAGTGAAACTATGACTAATAAAATTGGTTTAGAACCAAAATTCAATAAAAGCAAAGTTAATTATATGCCTGCAAGAGAATAAGCATACAGTTAGATCAATATGCAAATCATGACCTTCAGTGGTCTTCACTGGCTTCTTTTAAGCCTTTAGTCTTACAAAGATTAACTTACTACCCAGAACTTCATTTCATGAGGCCACCAATACTTAGATCACTACATTCTTAATTGTTTGTGTATAAATGGTATATTTGTTTCCGTGTTTGGGCAATAGTGTACAATTAATTAGACATTAAAGAGTTTATAACCTAGTGTGGAAAAAAATATACAAGCTTACAATGTAGTGTTTGCTGGTTTGTTTTTAAATAAAGACCCAAAGAACAATGGAGTGGAAAGTAGGTACAAATGGAGAAAAGTATTGCCTACTTAGGCAGTGTTCACCAGAGATGGCACTTGATTGGATCTTGAAGAATGAGTATCCATTGGGGCAAATAAGAAGGCATGGGTAGGAGGAAGAAGTGACCAAAAGCAGAGGATAGGACATGGTGAATGTGTACTTGAGGACCATAATATGGCTTCTTCTACCATACTGTCCAGATACGTTAGAATAACCCTGGCATACAACTATTTTTGGTGTATGTGTGTGTTTATTTGTTGGTTTGATTTTTGATTTTGGTTTTATGAGACAGGGTCTCCCTGTGTATATGTGGCTATCCTGGAACTCACTCTGTAGACCAGGCTGGTCTCTCAGAGAGATCTAGCCTCTGCCTTCTGAGTACTGAAATTAGAGGTATGCACCCACTACCTGGCAGCATACAACTTTTGGCTTGTGACATTGTGCTGGTTGACATAATATACACATGGTGTGTTGGTTTGAAAGAAAATGGCCCCCAAAGGCAGTGGTGTTTTTAGGAGGTATGGCTTTGTTAAAGTAGGTGTGGCCTTGTTGGAGGAAGTGTGTCACTATGGGGTTGGGCTTTGTGGTCTCTTTTACTCAAGCTACACTGAGTGTGGTAGATGATTTACTTTCAATCAAATTGTACAGCTCTCAGCTACCTTTTCAGCACCATATCTCCCTGTATACATCCATGTCCCACCATGATGCTAATGGACTATACCTCAGAACTGTAAGCCACCCCAATTAAATGTTTGCCTTTATAAGAGTGGCCATGGTGTCTCTTCACAGCAATAGAAATCCAAACTAAGACACATGGTAAATATTCCTGAAAGTCATTTTTACACTGGGAACAGCAGATACTAAGTTGCTTATATATAAACATGACTACAGGGTCATCAGGATGACTCAGTGGGTAAAGACACTTCACACCAAAGCCTGGCAACCCAAGATTAACCCTTGGGACCTGTATAGTAGAAGTAAAGACAGATTCCTAAAAGTTGTTTTTTTGACCTCCATACTTATACTGTGTCAGCCCTGTGTGTGTGTGTGTGTGTGTGTGTGTGTGTGTGTGTGTGTGTGTGTGTATGTGCACATGTGTATGCACATTATATATAAATGAAATTAAAAATTAAAAAAATGGAAGTGACTGGGAAACATACCTAATTAAACCCAAATTAAATGTATATGCTGATTTAGCTTTCCTTTAAGACTCAAGATGCGTGTAACCAGTCTCCTACTCCAGCACGAGAGAGGAAGCAGGGTAGAAAGATCATCAGGGACAGGGACAATGGTCTTACTCAAGTGAGGGCAAGTATCTTAGTTCTGCAAATTAAAAACAATGTAGAACCTTGCAGCATGTTGCTAGTAGCTTAGGATTTGCTAGTTTTATGGTAAATCTGCTAACTTATAATTTTGCTCCTGACCTCTCTAATAATTCATGAATGACCTCGTCACAGCTGCTATTGTCAGTTCGGGCTCTTCGTTGTCTGTCTCCACTTTCGCACCCTCTCTTCCTCATATTCCTTCATACTTTTTTTTTTTTTTTTTGAGACATAGTCTCACTATATAGCTCTAGCTGGCCCGAACTAACTATGTAGACCAGACTGGCCATGAACTCAGAGATCTGCCTGTTTCTGCCTCCTGTTTTTTGGGATTAATGGTATTCAAAATCACGTCCATAGGCCATGGATGCTTTCTTCTTCAAAACCAGTTAAAAGTTTAGAGCAGGAGGCTAGAGAGAAGGTTCAGAGCTTAAGAACACTGGTTGCTCTTCTAGAGGATCCAGGTTCAATTCCCAGAACCCATGTGGCAGCTCACAACTGTCTGTAATGCCAGTTCTAGGATATCTGACACCGCCACACAGACATACATATAGGCAGAGCACCATAAAAAGGAAATACATTAAAACAAGTTTAGAGTAGAATTCTGGGATGGTTCAGTGTATGAAGAGATTGTGAAAGACTAGTGAGCTAGATTTTATCTCCAGAATCCACAGGAAAGAAAGAACTGACTCCTACAATCTGCTTTCTGACCTCTACATGCACACACACACACACACACACACACACACACACACACACACACACACCACTGCCAAATAAAGTTTTTTGAAAAGAGGTTAGAGCAGAATTCCCTAATGTTACTTGAAGCTTTTCTGGAGAAAACCACTTCTTTATATTTTTGTTAGAATGGACTACAAATTGGCCTGGTGGTACAGGCTTATATTTCTACTACTTGGGAGACAGAGGCCAAGTGATCACAAGTTCAAGACCTACCTGGGCTACATGTTAATCTTGAAACCCACCGTGAGCTATGTAGTGAGACCTTACCACAAAATAAAAATAAAAGTAACAAGAGGGCTAGGTGGTGTAATAAGGTACTTGCTTTCTGTACTCAAGGTCTTGGGTTCAAATACAGTACCAAAAAGGAGGAGGGAGAGAGAGAGAGAGAGAGAGAGAGAGAGAGAGAGAGAGAGAGAATAAGAAATGCACTTTCTGCATCTTTTTGTTCTGAGGCAGACTGAAGAGTTGAATTTTTTTCAGTTCCCAGATAACTTGAGAGTCTTTTCCTTGGCTCCTTTCCTTTATTTGGTTTTCTCCATAACTTTTATTTTAAATGAAAGAAAACATACATTTTGAAGACTAATATTCTGAGGTCATTTATCTTTCCCTGCCAATTATGTGATCTGGATTAAAGAGTTTCCGTCTCTAGGGCTACAGGATGACTGAGAGCCTTTGTGTGGAGAAACTCATTTTCAAAGAAGCCAACTGTTCTCACGAACTTCCTGCTGACTGGCAGGGACAGGCTTCCCAATGCTGTCCATTTAAGCCCACTGGCTTGCAGGGTCCTTAGGCCCTCTCTGGACCATCAAATAGCTTCTGGGTAGATGGGTGAGCTATCTGAGATAGTTATACAAGGCTTTGCTTGGATGACAAAAAGGAACCATGAAAAAAAAATCATTAATTTCATAAACACAAACACCTTATTCTTTTGAGAGAGAGTTAGTTCCTGTAAACATAAATATGAAGAATATAGATTCAGACTTGAAAGCGGCCTTATCTCCAGCATAGGGTGGTAGTGGCAGGTGGGGGTGGGGATCTCGAAATCTAATATAGTTACACACAGTATTATGGCATACACTCTGTTGAGGAGAACAGGGCAAAGCATGTGGCTACTTGCTTTGTGTGGGCTAAGGAAGGCTTTACTGGGCAGCCAGTTTTAGCAGTGGGCCTTAGGGATCTATGAGATAAAAATGGCAAGGCCTTCCAATGACCAGACTAAGAAGGCTTGCCTCTGTTCTGTATGGCATAATACAGTGTAAGAGGCAGAAAAAAAATGTAAAATTTGAGAGTTATTTAAAAAATTCCCTATAGCTGATTCACTTGCAGCAACTAAAATTTGATCACTCACATGCTATTACTTGAATTGTCCTTTTGCATTACAAATAAGTTGATCCATTTTATGCTTTTAGATGATCTACAGTCATTACAGAACATTGACCACAAACTTTCAGATCCAGTGACAAAATACAGCCTTCCTCCTCCTCCTCCTCCTCCTCCTCCTCCTCCTCCTCCTCCTGGCTAGAAGAATGATCATAAGTGTGGGTTGTTAGAGTGACAAGGGACAAGCTTCATAGTTTTGCAAAGGAAGTAAGACTTTCCTCTGTGTAGCCCTGGCTCTTCTGGATCTTGCTATGTAGACCAGGATGGCCTCAAATTCAGAAATCTGTGTTCCTCTGTCTCTGAGTGCTGGGATTAAAAGTGAGTGCCACCATTATCCAGCAACAGTAAGATATCTTAAAAGCAAGATAATCTAACATCATGGTAATTCAAGTTATATATTGTACTAGGTCCATTTGATGGGAACAGTCAATTATACCTCAGTTTTGAAACTGTAAAGAACATGTTCTTCTGTAAACCATACACAAATAGTTATAGAGAAAGGACTAATGGCCATTCTGTAACTTGTTGAG
The DNA here is from genome assembly GCA_004025045.1 of Sigmodon hispidus. Classification (NCBI taxonomy): domain Eukaryota; kingdom Metazoa; phylum Chordata; class Mammalia; order Rodentia; family Cricetidae; genus Sigmodon; species Sigmodon hispidus. Next base: position 160,145 of record PVIH01000099.1, on the reverse strand, counting down.
GTATCATTTATTTCTATTTTATATGTGGGTGCTTTGCCTCAATGTCTGTCTGCGTACCATGATCAAATACAGTGTCCATTTGGGTCAGAAAAGGATCTTCTTGGATTGGTGGTTAGCCACCATTTGGATGCTAAGAATTAAACAAATAAATGATTTATTTTCTATTTATAAAATGATACCCCATTTTTTCTTTTTATTATGAATAAAGTCTCATTTTTGATACCCCATTTTTTAAAAATTAAGTATTATAAAAGGTTACTGCTTGTCAGAGAAGAGAAATAGATTAGCAGCCTTTTTATATTCATGAAAACTATAGGTTATTTAAAAAATGACATTTCTCATATTACTCAAAGCCTTTTCAAAGTAACTTGGAAATATGGAAGCTATCACTCTTCACCATCTGTATTTTTATTCATCTTAATAGTATTCACATCCAGGTGCACATCTTTAATCTTAGCACTCCAGGGGCAGAGGCAGGAGGACGTCTGGGAGTTCAAGGGCAGCCTCGTCTAGTTGCAGGCCAGTTAGAAGTTCATGTGAGACCCTGTATCAATAAAGACTTAGAAAAAAAAAAGAGTAAATTGTGGAATAATCTTTTTGTACATTGTGAAGATGCATCTTTGCAAAGGCACCTTCTGATTGGTTTAATAAAGAGCTGTACAGCCAATAGCTAATCAGGAGAAGGTAGGCGGGACTTCTTCCTCACAGAGATAAGAAAAAACTCTGGGAAGAAATTAGAGAGGCAGAGATTTGTCAGCCAGACATGGAGGAAGTGGGACATACAGCAAGGAGGGTAAGTAATGAACCATGTGGCAGAATGAAGATTAATATAGATGGGTTAATTTAAATTATAAGAAATAATTGGGGACAAATAAGAAGTCTCCATGTCATTATGTGGGAGTTGTCGGTGCAAAGAAGTCTGACTACAGTGAATGAGATTACAATACGCTTATCCCATGGATATGGCACATATTGGTATGATATCATTGGGGGGGAGATCTTGCACAGTTCACTCAGATGAAAAATTAACTAACAGTGCAAAGCAGAAACAAACATGTCAAAGGACACTCCAAGGACATGTGCCATGAATTGTCAGCTGTGAGGACAAGGGTTCCCAAGAATGTTCATGAGGGTGGGCAGGTGTCAATACTGCTTCATATGTTTAACACATTTTGTATAAATGAGGTCATAGGCTACGTGTGATTGTGTGGTTTGATTTTTAACCCAATAGTGTGTTTCAGAAGTCTTTCCATGCCAGTCCATAATAGACCAGCCTCATTTAGAAGTTTTGCATTGCCTACTGTGCTGTATGTATAGTAGCCTATTGAATCACTGCCTGTGTTAGTTGCCACTTCTAAAGGAAATGAACTTGAAAAGGTTTCAAATATCCAAAGGTACAGAGAACTTTAGTTGTATTTGTTAACCAATTTTTTTTAAAAAAATAATAATAATAACATGTTACTGTATGTTCTTAAAAGTTAGGGTTAGGGTTAGGGTTGGGACAAATTATTCAACATTTATCCCCCATTCTTATGGTTCATGGCATGCTGATAACCACCTGCCCCATGTACACTCCAGTCAACCAGTGTTCCCCTGAGACTGGCACCTCAGTTCATTTCTCTGAAGCCTCATTTTTTTACTGCTTTTCTCTACTTATTGCCTCCGGTAAACATAAGGTAGCATACATTGTAGTTTTCAGTGTGGTTGGCTTTTGAGTCAGTCTTGATTTAATGCTGCTATATGCTTAGCTTAGATTGACCTGTTTTATTTCCATCCTTTGTATTAAAAATTTGAAGTAGTCTGGGATGTTGCTCCATTTGCAGAGTGCCTGGCCAGCATCCAGCAATTCTTGGGTTCAACCCTCAACACCATATAAAACCCTGTTACGGTGACCCATGCCTGTCATTATGACACTTGGGAAATGGAGACAGAAGGATCAGAAGCTCAAGTTCATCCTTTGCTGCATTTCAAGTCCAAGACCCATCTGGGCTGGAGAGACCTGGTCAGAGGTAAGAAAACAGATAGCTCTTGATTGATAAGCTAACTTTCAATGTACATTTCACTGATTGTTTTCACTGAGGAAAACTTGGCCTTTACAGACTATCTGAACTTTAGCAGAGTGAAGGCTCCATGTAATAGTGAAGTAAAGGATGGGTACCATCACCACTATATACTCTGAACATGTGGTAGCCAATAGGGCTTGAGCCTAGGAGCCATGTGGATGTCAAAGTATAAGTAGATTTACATAAAATGGTGTAGTGTTTTCATAAGTCTCCACCCAGCTACTTTAAACCATCCCTAGATTACTCATTTTATCTGGCAGAATGTGAATGCCTAAGTTGTTGTGTTTTATTGTTTAGGAAATAATGAGGAGAAAAAAGGCTATGTGATTAGCAATTTTTCCCTAAATGTTTTCAATCTGTAGTTGGTTGAATCTGTGCATACAAAGCCTACTTTGAAGAGATTTGCAGAGGGCTCTTTTTGTTGAGTCTCTTTTTGGGAGTCTCTTTTCTTGCAAAGTAACAACAAAGAAGTGAAAGGTTGCTGTTTCAACATAGAAGTATTTCTGGGCTTGTTTAAGATATTTCAGGAAAAAAGGCTTTAGGCCTACTATAATCCTTCTTAAAGAAACGACCACATATGTAATCTCAAATTCAGTTCAGTAAATTGAGACTAATTCACAAAAATTGGAGTATTCCTTTTTCCAAGTAAAGAGAAAATAGTCTCTAAGAAGAATTTTAGAACAAAACACCTTAAAAATTGTTTTCCCGGTATTTTCAGACCCTGGAACACAAATATTTGTATATTTAAGGCAGAAGTTTAGCAGCAGCAAAAGCTGAATGAAGTTCTTCAGAGATAAGGTGTTTATCTTTGTTGTTCTAAGAAGTATTTTGAAAGTGGTTGGGTTGTCATGGTGAGGTCCGCCTGGGTAGTCCTGGCACTTTAGAGTCCTGCTTCAAACATGCTCTTAAAAATGGTGGTTGGTGCCTTTTTCCAAAATAAGAGCAGACTGCGAAAAGCTTTAGAGACTTGAAAAACATTTAGTTCCTAGCCTTGTAACTTTCCAGGGACTGTGTCTTTCAGTGTTTTAGCAGAATGAATTCCATCTTTGCCTTCTGGACACAGTGAGTGGGTATAAAGAAGCAGGAGGAAACTAACCTAAACGAGAAACAGCAGGATCATTGAAATCTAAAAGGCAAGGAGGATTCGATCTTTGACTCACCTATAATTTGTGCACCATAAATGTAGAAGGAGGTCAGCAGGGGCTTTTTAATGACAGTGCTGTCTATAGCCGCAGCATCAAGCAAGACATTGGCATAAATCATTGGCACTTTGCAAAGTGTCACTTCTGTCAACCGCCCGGTGATGTGATCTTTAGTCTTTCAAATCCATAGACTGGCATTTGGATCAGTTAAGCATCTCACACTCCGTCTTGCATATTAAAGCTTATGCAGCCGATACTGCGATGCTGTAGTAATGCATGTCTTAAACAGTTTTCAGCCACAGGCCTAAGGAATAAGCTTTGTTCTTGATAGAGTTGGCAGAATTTCTTGTGCTCAGATGCTGATAAGTCTGTTGATTCATTTTAGGAATCTGGGAGGGGACATTGAAGCAGTAGCGATTCTTATGTTAGAAGACTTTTAGTATTACAAATTTTTAGTTGCAGTTCAGAGGCTGTTTTGCTTTGAGTTTACACCTCACTGAGGAAACAAAGGACCAGGTAAAGTAATTGCTTTTCAGGTTATCGTATTATATGAACAGAAATAATGACATTGACAGTCACAATCAATTACACTTGATCTGAGGAATAAGGTTAATCTACCTACGTGCATGGTAAGATGGGATATCCATACACTGAATTTTGAGTGAATGCATATGCTCAACATGGCTATTGCTTCTGCCCGTGGGGCTGAAATCCTGAGGAATCTGCATTGGTGTTCAGTTCTGAAGTTGAAATAAAAAATATCTTGAGAGGCAGAGCTGGCTTCATGGTTCCTCTTCAGGTTTCCAGCATTTTATCTCTAAATGTCATGTTCTTAGTATAAGACCTTTTTGTTTTGTTTTGTTTATTTTGCATTGTTACAGGAAGGAAGGAAAGAAGGTAGGAAAAAAGGAAAGAAGGAAGGGAGGAAGGGAGGAAGGAAGGAAGGAAGGGAGGAAGGAAGGAATGGAGGAAGGGAGGAAGGAAGGAAGGGAGGGAGGGAGGGAGGGAGGGAGGGAAGGCCTTCAGCATATTCCTGCTTTGCCTTGTTCTAACCTCTCTCCCTCTGCTTGAAGCCACAGGGCAGCATCTCCTGAACAGTGTCCTCTGGGGTAGAGACCACAGTTATAAGGAGGCTGAGGAAGTGAGGGAGGGATAAGGAGGAAGAACACAAGGATTACTTGGAGGAGGTGAGGAAGGCACTCCTGGGCAACTGGAATTCTCTTAGCTTCTACTTGAGTCAGATTCTCCTACCTTACCACTTTAATTTTCTCTCCATTCTAATGTCTACTCATCCCTTCAAATTACTCATTGATCTCTCTCTCTCTCTCTCTCTCTTCTCTCTCTCTCTCTCTCTCTCTCTCTCTCTCTGTGTGTGTGTGTGTGTGTGCTTACATGTGCTGTGATGTATGTGTGAAAGTCAGGACAACTTGTGATTGCCAGTTCTCTCCTTTTTGGTCTCTGGGGACCAAATTCATGTGGTCAAGGCTCTTTGTTGACTTATTCATTTCTTTATATAAAAATGGACACATTGATATTCACTTATTTTGTTAATTTTCTTGCTTAAATTGCTCCACAGTCAGTGTTGGCTGAGGGTGAATCTTCCGTTGACTTGGGTAGTGCTTTGACACACACCATCACTGTTGGGGGGTCTTTGGGGTTACTTCTTTATACTCAAGTGCTACTGGGTCCTCTAAACTCATTTTGCATATTTTCAGACTCTGTTCTCAAGTCATCTATTGCTTTCTAGCTTAAGATATGGAATCCAAATGTGCTGTTGCTGCCTAAGTGATCCCACACTCCTTTCGTACCCTTTGTTACCAGAATTAAATAATAACTCTTTAACACAAACAAGCACTTTTTGCTTTTTTTATTTTTGAAAATAATTTACATGGCAATAAAGCTAAAAATGGAAAATGTGTTCAAGTTCAGTCAGTTGATTTCTAAACTGCATGAAGGGATTTCACCAAATGATGTCAAAGTCATACCCAATGTCAAGGCTTTATAATATTTCATTCCAATGGCTTGGTGTAGGACCACAGAGTATTTACTTTCAAGGTGGCTTCAGATAAGAGATAAGACTGTAGCTGGGGAGCTTTTATTATCAAGCACTGAGAGACATAGTTGGGAAAAAAAGCTGGAATTATGTATGGGGATGCCTGGCCTTGAATCCTAGGCTACATTTTATAGACTGTGGTTGCTCATGTCCTGTGAATCCTGTCTAGTGGCTGTGAAGGAATGAAGAAAGGACAGACATGCAGATGCACAGACACAAAACCATGTAGAGAAAAGCTAGGGTCAGGTGGGCTGTGCATACTCAGCTGGAGTGCCACCAACCAACCTGGGCAACAACCTTGAGCATCAGTGGTTTATTATGTGTGCAGGGGTGGGGGGTGGGGGGGGTTGCTGATCTCGGTAGGAGCTCTCTGGAGGTCAGCAGGTTCAGACTATAGACATCTGGGAGGAGGAAGCTATTGTTCCTGGTTTTCATCCACACAGTTTGATCATTCACTCATCATTGGACCAGAGGAAAAATTTGTCTTCCCCTGACCCAAGGGAAGGCTTTGTAAATTTCCTATCCGTCCAAGGCCTTGGTCCTTGATACATCGTGCCCATGTCAACAATGCACATTTGCTCAGGCCTTCATCTTCTCTTTACATACTCACTCAGAACTTCCTGCGTGCCCCACATCCGGTGGTCATTTGAAAAAGTCAGAGCCATTTGTCCAAGGCTCTGCAATATATACTGAAAATATTACTTGGAGTGAAGCTGGCATGTGTGGGCACTGAAACAATATGTTTGACATTCAGGTTGTTGACTCCATTAGAGGTCAAGGCTGGGGGCACCAATTGCTTCTCCGTCCTTTCAAGGATACACTCATTTGCTTTATTACCTTGTGGACATAGATGTTCAAGTAAATTATAGGAGTATTTTAAATATATTGTATAAAATTAAGTCTGAAGTGGACTGTACAGACTCATTTGCTTTTATAACACTCCATTACTATTAGATTTTAGGCAATGCTAGGAAGCCCGGGAGGAAGTAGAAAAATGTTCTCCATAACCTAATTGTCTCCAAAGATGATCACACGTGCACACATAATCTCATTGTTTGTGGCTGGAAAATTATAGGAGAGTGAGAACAATTTTAAAGCCTCAGGCAGGAAACAGTAATAGATCTTAGTCTTCAAACTGGCACAATAAATACTGTCCAGCTTGCATTTTCCTTCAGAGTTTGTTTATTTGTTAATCTCCCCTTTTACTGTGAACAACTCTGCCTGTTCCTTACTCTGTTTGTTTCTGAGCTTGGGTCGGATGCTTACTATACCAACCACCCTTTGGAAGGATAATAATTGATTGCAGAGGCAATTTGCTTTGTCCCAAACCTTGAAAATGGAACTCTAATCTTTCAAAATTCTTTAGTATTTTTATGTCCCATTTCCATAACCCCCACCTTTGGCTCTATAACCTTTTCCAGCTGGCTCTGAGTCAGAATGCTCACACCGATCATCTGCAGATGACAACTAGTTGGTAGAAGCATGCATTGTTTTCTTTAAGACCAGGTCTTAGAGTCTTAGTTCATTGTATATAATATTGTGATAAGATGGACTGTCACCTAAGGGGAAAGACATTGCAACAAGAATCTTTGCATTTTTATTTTCAAAGGGTTTATTTATTTTATTGAATGTGTATGAGTATTTTGCTTTGTGTGTATGTGCACATATATATGTGCACCACATGTGTGCTTGGTGCCAGGGAAGTTAGAAGAGAGTGTTAGGTAAGCTAGAACTGGAGTTATGGATCGTGGTGAACTACCATATGGATATTGGAATTGAACCTGAGTCTTTTGCATGAACTACGAATGCTCTTAACCTCTAAGCCATCTGTAAAATAGATTGTGATAAAAAGTGAAAAAGAAAAGTAATGCCCTGGAGTTAGGGAGCATCGCACAGCAGTTGGCCGGGCAGAGCCAGAGGAAGGCACCTAACAGAGGAGGAAGGAGTTTTTGGATAAACACCATGAGAAGTAGCTGGTTATCACTTCCTGCCTTTTCTAGCAAATGGCACAACATTTTAACAAGTGATGTGGATAGTAAAGACAAAAGACATATTTGTGTTCATACATCCATTCATACATAGATGAGTATTTTTTTCGAGTCTTACTTAATAATTATTTGTACTACTTTTTTTTTGGCACATGGAGAAAAGGGGACATTTGACCTTTTACAGGTCAGTTTGTGGAAGAATGGGACAGCTGGATTTTTAAATTCTCCTTGCACTGATTGGATTCCCTTAGTTGATGGTGTACCTTGGCATTTTCCCTATTGTTTTCCCTCACCAAGCAAACCGCTGGGGTGATGGCATTTTAAGTGGGTGTATGCTACAACAGGAAAGAGCTATGCGTCTTCATCACTTCCCACCTTCCTAAGCATCGCGGTGTAAGTCGTTGCCAAATGTGAGTGGAGAGGAAGGGGCCACTCGGACATTCTCCGGCTGGCCTTGGACAATGCTGACAGCATGCATCAGCCACTCAGCACTTTTCCAAGTAGCAACGAATGCCCGACTACTCAACTTTAACCCGGGGAAAGGAGGTCATCTTTGGAAAGAGGCGCACATCAAAGATTGTGCTGGCGGTTGGCAAGAGGGAAGGTTATTTTCTGATATTTCCTTTAACTCATTGTCAGCACCCTCTTCAGGGAGAAAAATGCAAGCGCTTTTTTGTCAAGGCAGAAACTGTGTGGATTCATCCTTGCAAGCCAAGAAGAAGAAAAAGGGTTTTATCTTGAAGGGTTGGAAGAAGACGAAAGCATTAGCATTTTTGACCACGTGCTAGGCATTGTACTCGGTGTCTTACATAAATTGTCTAACTGATCCTTACAATAATCAGAGCTACACCTCATTTTTCTCTTGAGATAAGCTTCTTCCTTCAGTAGACATTGTGATTAAAGTGCCACTTATTTAAAATTACATCCTGTTTCTGACCTACGCTTTTTGATCATTGTTTCATGTTATAAAATATTCTCTGACCCCTGCTTCATTAGACTCAAATATGCCAGGTTTCTCTGCACATCTCTTACTTCGCTGTCATTTACTACATGGATAGCAAGAATAGAAAATGTTTCTTCTAGATATTTTTCTTGTATACCTAGGGATACATATGTGCTCATTCCCATAGCCTCGTCAGGAGGCCAGACACCCTAGAGATGGGCAAATGAACCCCAGCTACATCTACACCCTGCCGTCTGAAACCTGTGGCTGTAACTACAGTAACAGAAGGGACTGTGTAGATGGGGTTAAAGTAAGGCTATGGAATTGGGGAGACTGTCCTGGATCATCCTAAGAACCATGTCACAGTTCTTAAGAGGGACATGGGAGGCTACGAGAAAAATAAGAAGAACCATGTGATAGTGACAGAGACTGTGAAAATGGAAGAAGACACAAGCCAAAGAACCCAGACAGCCAAAACCATGAAACCAAGGCAAGGGTACATGCTCAGATTCTTTAGAAGGAACTAACATCTACTGTGTCCTACCTTGACTTTTGTCCAGTGAAGCTGACCTAAAACTTAAAAGCTCCAGACTGTAAAAAGAAATTTTTTTCATGATTCTTGAGCCTAAGAAGTTCACAATCAAATGTTCACAGTTGCAGTGTCTGGTGGGTGCCCACTTCCTGATTTGAAGATGGTGTGTTCTCCTTGGTTCCCCCATATGGTAGAGAGCAAAGAAAAAAGAAGCAAGTTCTTTTGTCTCTTCTTGTAAAGACTTTAATGCTGCCACGAAGGCTTCATGCTTATGGCCCAATGACCTCTAAAGGGTCCCATTTCCAAATATCATCATAATGGCATTAAAATTTCAACCTGTGATTTTTGGAGGCCCTGAGTTCACAGCAGTTGTTTTAGCTCACTTGGTTTGTAGCAATTTGCTATAGCAGTGGTGCAAAATGAATACTATAGCATTCAGGTCTTAGAATACAATTATGTAGTGCTACCAAATTGATGTGTAGATAGCACAAAATACACGATATTGAAACTGTGAGTTTTCAAGATGCTATATTCTTGGTAAACAAGTCACCTTTGGTTTCCCCCTCACACCGTGGAACCCCTCCACCTGCCTAATTCACACACAGGAACAAAGTAGCCTTCCTCTGTTGACTAGCTAGTCTCCATTCTTAGAAGGAGAATGGCACTGCTTATAATGGAGCTGTGGGAAGGAAAAGCATCTCTCATTTATTCTCAGCTGTTCTAGTCTTCTCTCACCTGCACTTGTTTGTTGGGGTAGGGTTACCATAGCAACAGGAAGGGAGGGCTTGTTCTTCCTATGCTATCTCAGAAGAGTGAAAATGATGAACTTGCTACTCTCCGAGAGCATTTTTTTGGTTCAAACTTGGTATGATTGATGTTTATTTAAATGTTATTTGCAATCAGGACTTACTATAGCTCAGCCCTGTGTGTATTTTTATTTCAAGACTAGGATCACTAAATCACCCAGGCTGATCTCAAACTTGATCTGCAACCCAGACAGTCCATGTTTCAGCCAATAGTTGAGATTACAGACCTGAGCTACTAGGTCTCCTGGCTGAAGGGAACCTTTCTTAACCTAATCTTATCTGTCTGTCTATCTATCTATCTATCTAGTTTTTCTTAGTGGATATGGATTGTCTGTCCACAGTGCTCTTGTAGGTGTGATATCTCTTCTCCCATTCTGTGGGTCCCAGTGAAGGAACATAGGTGGTCAGGCTGGGTGGCAGGTGCCTTTAGTCATTAGACCATCTTGCTGTCAAGAGGGCCTTGCTTTATATTTCTGCCCATCAACACCATTGGTTGTGAATTTAGTGTTTTATTGGCTCTGAGTAATGAAAAATGGTAAAAAAAAAAAAACCAAAAAACCAAGAAACCAAAAAAACCAAACAACTATTTTCTTGTGTTCATTGTTAGAAACTGAAACATTTTTTTTCCATTTTGTTTTATGATGTGGATGTTTGCCTGCATGCTTGTCTGTGAACTGTGTTTGTGTCTTGTGTGTGAGGAGGCCAGAAGAAAAGACTCCCTAGGACTGAAATTATCCTGTGAGTTTCATGGGGTGCTGGGAATCGAACCCTGTCCTCTTAATTTTCTCTTCAGCAGAGTGGCCAGTCTCTCCAACCCTACTGTGATGAAGTGAAATCAATGTCATTAGCTTTTCTTTTCCTTCTTTTTTGTTCATATTTATTTATTTATTTTATGAGTGCATGTACATCTGTGCACCACTCTCATGCTTGGTGCCCGAGGAAGTGGTGAGCTGGCTCTCCAGCTTGACTTTTCATTTTATGTGGACTCCTGGAGTCTGTACTGGATTTCTCTCTCCCTTATGGACATGCAAAGAATGAAAGTAAGGTTGAGTGGAGGAACAGCTTTGCTAGACTTCAGCAACATCTCAATTTGAAGTTGCAGTCTGCAAGTACACAAAGTAACAGAGCTCTCTAGAGTGCTTTGTGCCTTCACACATCCAATTACAACGTCCCAACCCAGGCCAAATCCCAGCTCTATTTCTGGAAGTGCTCATCTTCTTCTGACTGGCATTTCTGAGAACAATGTTACAGCTCAAGGCAAGCGGAAATGATAATAGTATTTTTACTAAATGCAATAAACAGTTCAGGAAACATAAAGAAAGCAAATGGCATGTGTTCCTAAGGAAGTGAGCTCCTCAATGAGTTTCTGGACAATTATTCCTCCTAAAAGTACAATTTACAACCACACAGTCACCACTGGCAGTTTAGTTACAAAGCGTTAGGCTAAAAATCCGGAGGTATATGTGCAATCTTTCCAGAAATGTCAAATGGGAAAACAGTAGAATTTGCAGTATGCATTACAGACAGGAAGGAAGTGTTAAACAGAAAACTAAGCAAAACTCTGATTTTCTATTACCTCCTGCGTGGAAGTGGAAGTGAATGTTTCTAGATAAAACATTTTAAACAAACAAAAAAGCCAAACAGATTTGCTCCTCATTTACTTGTTTGGTGCTCAGGACGTAGCCCAGGTCCTGTGCTCGCTAGGATTATGCCCCACTCTAGCACATCTCCTGGGCTTCTCCATTAAAACAAGGCTGCCAAGAGAGATGGCTCAAAGATTAAGGCTACTGGCTGCTTTTTCAGAGGACCAAATTCAGGTCCCATGACTTGTATCAGATGATTCTCAACTGTCTGCATCTTCAGCCCCAGGGCATCTGATATGCACATGTCCACACAAAGACATACAGTGTTTTTTTGAAAGTCAATTTTGTATTTTCCTTTTTGGCTAGTATTAATTTTTGTTAGCTTGAGCTTACACACACATACAAATAATAAAATAAATCTTTAAAAAATAAAAGAAACCAACCACTTAAAGTGAAGTGAATTTATATTTTTTAGTGACTAAATCAATTTTACTTGATAGTAATGATGTGTAAAATAATTTAACAAGCACATTTATCTACCACAATATAACAATATATCACAATATAATAATCTCACATACACTTCTGGTTTTTTTTTTTTTTTTTTTTTTTTTTTTTTTTTTTTTTTTTTTTTTTTTTTT
>PVIH01000099.1:133445-148294 GCA_004025045.1 Sigmodon hispidus | reverse complement strand
TTGTTAGCTGCCATGTGGGTGCTGGGAATCGAACCCGGGTCCTTTGGAAGAGCAGACGGTGCTCTTAACCACTGAGCCATCTCTCCAGCCCCCACACTTCTGGTTTTTAAGGCTGGGATCATAGTCTCTTTAAAGCTGAGTTGACTCAGCACCGCCTTTGAGATGCTCTTATTGTTAATTGAGCCATCTTACAGTAAGACAGGCAGATTAAAAAATGTAATTTACCATGCTGTCTCTCAGCTCATCGCTAATTTTAAGGATATACATTTTTTTTTTCAACAGTGTTAAGTTGATCAAAGTTACAGCTGTTCCTGACAGTTTCTCTGGGAACTTGAGTGATTTAAAATAATGCCCCTAAAATACCAGTTTTCCCACTCAGTTCACTTCAGTTAAGATCCTCAAGGCTGATTCTACATTTATCTCTAAGAGAAAGAAAATGAGGGAATGATTTTATATGCCTCTTTAGCTGTGACTAACAATTACACTTATATTTATGCAAGATGACAAGGGAAAAATATTGTTTGTGTTCACCATTAAGTTTAAAGAAAACTTAAAATTAGTATCATGTTCTTTCCCTGTTAAAATAAACTTCTGAGATTTCACCCCGAGGCTTCAGCAGTTTACGATTAACAAGGGTCTGAAGAATGCTCTCACCGCTGGTCCCTTCCGAGAACTTTGTAAGCTTCGCATGTAAATGCAAACAAGAATTTGAAGCCTTTTGATGTTGCAAATGTGAAGGACTCTCGGAGTCTCCAGAGCAAATCCAAGGATTATGAACTATAACCATCAGACACATGGAAGCAAGACAAATAAATAGTGAACATGAGACACAGGCCCCAAGCAGAGTGCGCGAGGTTCATATTTTGTGATGATTTCTAGTCTGAGTCACTAAAACAGGTGTTAGCAAGCTATGTGGGAGAAGAAAGTAGTCTACCTATTGGCTACATTCACATTCATTTATATGCAAACAACATGGTTCACTCAAAGGCTTCATTTACTTTGAGTCTTTTCTTTCTTTTTTATTTTGACATGGTCTAAACAGTGAAATTCAATTCTCATCAGACCTGGGCCACCGGGGAGTTGATATCCCAAAGGCTCTTTTGTTCCCCTTGTGTCAAGATCTAAGTGAGTTAGGATTTAGTTGTTGGAGCACAGGAAGCCTCTTGCTAAGCAGGACAATGACCAGGGTTTGTGCAATCACCATAGCTCCACCCAGTCCCTGTCATTCTGAGAGGTGATCTATGCATTCCCTTTCCCAGTTGGTAGCCTGGTGGAAGTTGACCTGGTCATCCCTGGTTCAAGTGTCTTTTGGCTGATGATAGACAAGGCACGGCATGCATGAATCTACTCGACGGTTCACTCAACAAGCATCTTGGATTTATTACCTAAATCAATCTTGTTTTCTCTTTACTTGGCCCAGAGGTTAGCAACAGGAGCATGTTGGGAAAGAGCATGCTGGGACATATCCCCTTGTTGGCATCTAGTCTCGATTATTGGAAAGAGGAAGGTCTCCTATAGGCTATGCAGCATTCCACATTCCACAGCTGTTGGAGAAAGCAACTGATCCTAATAGAAATAAAGTATCAGAAATGAATGTGTTATGTCTGAGGAAGAGGGCAGAACATGAACCTGTTTTATGTTTTGTTTTCTTTTGTTTTTTACATTAAGAGCTAAACCAGTGCTTTCTTCTCTTGCATGTTTCAAATGCTGAGCAAGAGGAACATTAAGCAACACAAGTTTCCTCTTTGGAGCATTTCCCCATAAATTTGTACAGAGTACTTAAATCTGAATATATGAAATGTTAGAGGTTAATTCAACAAAAACATGGTGATGAACATATTTCTGTTTATATGGTCATCATTTGCTTTGCTTGTCTTCTGTAGGTTTCAATGTTCTAGCTGAAGTGAGAATTCCTAGCCACTCAGTGTGGGTATAAAGGTGACTAACACCTTTCTAATGTCACACTGTATGCTTTAAATTGATCTTATTCTTTTCTTCGGTCATAGAATGAAATGACCTAGAATATGTCCTTGATAGTGTCAGCCTAGACCAAAGAACAAAGATTATTGAGGCCCACCTGTAGCTTACTTAAGAAGTATGTATGTGTGTGTGTGTGTGTATGTGTGTAATGTCTTGAGATTTTTTTGTTGCTATTATTGCTGAATCACATAATAAAAGATAATTTAGGCATCAGAAATAGACCAACTTTTCAGTAGTCTCCGGTACTTATTCATCTACAAAGTGTGATTTGATTGTGTATACTGTGTATATATAGTAGGTTTACTGCAAGCAGGTTTATTGTGTTTTGAGTACTTGCTGAGTCCTGGAGATTCAATACTTTGTTAAGATTCTATTCTAACAATAGAAAGATGCAAGGGGAAATGCACAGATAAAATAATTATGTAATAATTCATGAGCAAGGTAAACCTGTTGGGAGGTTGAGACATTCTGCTTCGAAAGTGTCCTTCTGGGATCAGCAAGGTGGTGCAGCAGGGGAAGGCGCTCACCACCAAGCCTGGTGACCTGAGCTTTGTCCCCAAGACCCACATGGTGGGAGGAAAGAAGCCATTGCTACAAGTTGTTTCTTGATCTCTTCTAATGTGCTCAAGTACACACACACAAATACACCACACACACACTCACCACATATACACACACCACACATACACCACACACACTCACCACACATACACACCACATATACACACACACCACAAACACATACACATACACACACCACACATATACACACACACCACACATACACAAGACACACACTCACCACACATACACACACACACACCACACACATACACACACACACACCACACACATACACACACACCACACACACACATACACACACCACACATATACCACACACACCACACATATACACACACACACACTCACCACACATACACACACCACACATACACACCACATATACACACACACATATACACCACACACACTCACCACACATACACACCACATATACACACACGCCACACACACACATACACACACCACACATATACCACACACACCACACATACACACACACCACCACACACACACATACACACACCACACATATACCACACACACACACACATCACACATATACACACACACACACTTACCACACATACACACACTACACATACACCACACACACACCACACATACACACACACACCACACACATACACACACACCACATACATACACACACACACACACATACACACACACCACATACATACACACACACACATACACACACACAATGTAAGATTCTGAAATATCTTGAGAAGATGACATCTGAATAAACCCCTGAAGAATGGGACTGTGGCCATGAGAAGAGCTGTAGGACAGAGCACAATAAATATGAAAGTTTTCCACCTTGACTTGTCTTCCTGAAGATGATAGTGTTGACAGTATTGTGAGGTCCTGCTGTGGGATCTTTTCAAGTCTTACTATCAGAAACCGTAGGACTGCACTGTGGATTTGCTTAGAGCAGATTGTGAAAAGGATCTTCCAACTGGACCACAGTATACAGAAGCAGGAGTGTAGAAGGGAGGTGAAGAGTCTAGAGCTTCTCTGTTGACCTCTACCTCAAGGCACCCTCTCTGATAGCCATTTACTACATAGAAATTTCATGTCGTTAAAAAATATTTTGGGGTAGACCTCACATAGAAATCCTATAAAGGAAGAAATATACACACACACCCTACACACTTCTTAAGTAAGAAATATTACTTAAGTGAAGAAATATTCTGGAGTGTCAAATGTATTTGTGTGTATCCTGTGTCATTGTGGGGAGCTGTGGGAGCCGTCTCCAAACTGGTCAGGAAGAAAGGAATGCATCAGCTGATTAAGTGGCATAGGTATTTGTAATGGGCTTGTGTTCATCCGGCATCTGCAGCACAGCTGGAGGGCTACCTCTATGTCTAATTTGATTTCCAAATTCTAGCTCCTTTGTATGTTCACAATGATGTAGATTTGTGATTCTTCCAGCCACCTGTGCAGTCAGGGTAAACCATAGGAACAACAATAGGATTCATTCCAGTTCGGAGTCTAGTCTCTCCCAAGGGCCCCACCCTACTCCTTTCTTGCCCTTAAGGCAAAAGGTGCAGTGTAGGAGGAAACGGGGAGGCGATTTGTGACTTGGTGTCTTTAAACTCTAAGTTCTGCTTTTCTGTAATTTCTGACTCAACAAGTATGTTTGAGAAAGCCAAACTCAAAGTTGCAATGGGAAGACTGCCAACGCTGCCCATTGTACCTGGTCCCTTAAGAGATAATTTATATGTAAGGCAAAGAAAGCATTGGAAATGTGTTTGTCTGAAAGGTGAAAAATGCCTTTTATCTCTACAGGCATAATCTGAAGACAGCAGCAGGCGATTTATATGTATAATTCTGCAATTTGCCGTACTAGTTAAACTATTTTATCTGGCCTTTGCAATGATAGGATGCACACTCCTGTAGTGCTTCAATATAACCACAACTTGACACAGAAATGGAATAGACACAGATAAAATTGTGTAATGTCCTCACGATGGTGATTTGAGCGGCAGCTGCTACGTTCCATTAAGAACAGAGAGAATGCTGGAAGGCATCTCAGAAACCATAATTGCCTACTTAGAGACCCAGGTAAATAGACTTTATCTCTCTGATTTTTCAGATTTATTTTGTAAGTGAGTTCAAGGCCTGATTTTAAAATACAATTAGTGTTTAACTAAGTAGCACCCCCTCCATCAATAAAATGGATGCAAATGAGTATACTTATAAACGTTTTTTTGCTGGATAAAAGGCAAGTCGCCACAAACTGGTTATCACTTAAGAGCTGAAAAGCTGCAGTGCCCAGATAAGCCTGTTGGATAGTAGAATTACAATTAAGCCAGCTTTAAATTGGTGGTTAAATATCAGCATAAATACTCAAATCATGACTCTATGTACAATTTTTAAAAGAATTTTTATTATTTATTCGTCTGCTTTATGTGTAGGAGTGTGTTGCCTGCACTTGTGTCTGGGCACCACATTGACACCTGGTACCTGAGGAAGTCAGACGTGAGTGTCTGATTTTCTGGGACTAGCATTACAGATGGTTGTGGGCTAGGAATTGAACCTGAGACCTTAGGAAGAGTAGCCAGTGCTATTAACTGTTGAGACATCTCTCCAACCTTACAATTCTTACAGAATCTAAGACATTTGAAATATATATGCTATGTTTCTGTGGCTCTGAAAGATAATATGCACTAAAAACCAATATAGAGGAGTACCACAATGCAATATTTTCCTTGTTGTATTTATTTATAACCATAACAGCAATGCACTCATTTTACATATACTTCTGCATGTATATATATATATATACACACAAATATTAGCTAGAACTAAGGAGTGTTTACCCTTCTTTGAATGACCTATGAAATATGATAGCCTATTCTTATGTTAACTATTTTACTGTATTATCTTTCAGAATATAAACACTCCACCATTAAATCTTTAAGTGAAGTGGCTGAGTCTCAGGCAGGCTCTTCTCAGCAACCAGCCAAACCTAACAAAGTGAAGGGATTCTAAGGATTCAGCAACAATCAGTTTCCAAATATCCATTCACTTTCACTTACCAATTTAATGTTGGTAAATAAAATATGATCTCTGTCTCTGAAAGATCTAAGAAAATTTCAAGCTGGGAGTGTTTCTAATCATTATTTGCAAAAACCTTACCTGGTAAAGATGCTTCAATCATAAATTGATGTGAGAACTTTTCTTCTTGGAAGTTGATATTAAATTTGGTTTTTATTTGTGTCAAGAATATCCATAGTTTTAAAAATTAAATTGTTCAGCCAGGTGGTGGTGACACACACTTTTAATCATAGCACTTGGCAGGCAGAGGCCAGTCTGGTCTACAGAGTGAGTTCCAGGACAGCCAATTCTGTTTCAAAATAAACCCTAATAATAAATAAATAAATTGTTCACATGCCTTCCTAGAGGAAATAGTAGGTCACTTCTCAGCCACAAAAGGAAGCCACCTGTAAAGTTTCCCACTGCTCCTCTTCGCTTTGATCCTGTGTCTACATCTCCTTATAAAGCTGCTTCTCCACCAATTAGTTTTAGGCCCTTACCTGTTGGATGGGAAAAAAAATGAGAATTTATCTTTCCATGTGCTTTCCAGTATTCTCAGTATTGCTGGAACATTTTCAGTTTTCAATTAGCCTCTTGCAATCATATTGTAATTGTGTTTTGTTTATACTACTTGGGGTTCACATTACTATGACTACATGGTGCTATTCTCAGCTGAACTGTGCAGTATACTACTTAGTATAAATTAATGTAATAATGCCATTTATTGCTGTGTCACTTTAAAAATATAGTTTATTTATTTGAATAGTATTCTTGGTTTTCGTTTACTTAATTTTCTGTGCATTTGTAGCTGGTTTATCCCCATTCTTCCATGTTGTAGAATATTATTTTAAGGTGTATTACTTTTATGTTGCATTTGCTTAACTCGGTGAAGCTGTGTTACTTTGCCCATCTAAAACACCTGATGGCCTAATAAAGAACTGAACAGCCAACAGTAAGACAGGAGAAAGGATAGGTAGAGCTGCCAAGCAGACCGAATATATAAAAAGTAAAATCTATGAGGAAGACAGAGCAAGAGAAGAAGAAGGATGCCAGGGGCCAGCCACCCAGCTATACAACCAGCAATGGGGTAATAAAGATATACAGAAATAGAAAAGGTAAAAGTCCAGAGACAAAAGGTAGATGGGATAATTTAAAGTTAAGAAAAGCTGGCAAGAAACAAGCCAAGCTAAGGCCAGGCATTTGTGGTTTATTTGGGAGCTGAGTGGTAGGTCTACTAAAATAGCAAAAACAAACAACTTTCCTGTTTGTTTAATTATATTTGAAGACTTTGGAGAGTCCATCTGTTTCTGTGGTGGTTGTTAGAATCACTCTTAGATACTCTCTTGATTTGTTCAGTTTGGGCCAGTTGTCCTCTAGGCTTGCTACACTGTCCTCCAGGGCAAGACAACCTTTTCCATAGAGGATCATGTAGTATGTGTTTTAGTTTTTCAGGCCAAATGAAGCTGGCACTGGGCTTCTGAACCTTGTGTTTCTACCTCCTGAATGCCAGGTATTGTGAGTGCTGGGAATCAAACCCATGACTTGGTGCATGCTAGATAAGCACTCTACTGACTTAACTGTATATTTCAGTCCCCCGGTCTATTTCCTGTTTCTGTTTCACACACTGTTTTGATATGTCATATCCTTCCCTCCCTCTTTTACTTTTTCTAGTTATAACACCCAAGCTTATCTCAAACTCTAGACACATCTGCCTCAGCATCCTGTTGGGATTACAGACATGTCTTAGCATCAAGTCTGCATCTTAGATCTTGTCTTCTAATAGCCTCCTAAGGAAAAAAAATTAAGATCTTAAATAACCAAAGTTCATTATTTTACTTTCATATTTACATGACAAGATTTCTGATTTGGGAGACATTCCCATTGTTTGATAACTTTCACTGGTGCTACTGAGAAATCTGAGTTCACATGATTCTTGTTTAAAACGGTATTATTGCCCCCCTCATCTGCCATGAGATGTCATGGGTGAGGGAAACAGGCCTGCCCCGCTTAGTCCCTTGCTACCTGTAGCAGGTAAGAGAGCTGGACCCAGGAGTGAGAGAGCTAATCCTGCTCCATACCTGCTACAGTACACAGGAGAGTGGGCAGCACACTAAGCTGAATCTGTTGGGTTTCAGGTGAGCCAGCAGGAAAAGTATCCAGTGCTATTAATTGTTGAGCCATCTCTCCAGCCTTACAATTCTTACAGAATCTAGGACATTTGAAATACATATGCTATGTTTCTGTGATGTGAGTTGTCTTTCTGTGTGCTGTGAATATACTTTATTACCATTTAATAAAGAAGCTGTTTTGGCCTATGGGAAGGCAGCTTAGAGGCAGGTGGGAAATCCAGCAGAGATAAAGATGGAGAAGGGCAGAGTCAGGGAGATGCTGCAGGCTGTCACTCAGAAAGCAAGATGTAATGGAGCCCAGGTAAAGCCACAGAGCCAGGTGGCAATGCATAAATTAATAAATTAATAAAAATGCATTGAGTTAAATCATAAGAGCTAGTTGGTGATGAGGTTGAGCCACAGGCCAAATAGTTGGAAATTAATATTAGCCTCTGAGTAATTATTTTATAAGCAGCTGTGGGATTGTGAGTGGAAGAGCTTTGTACAGACTGAGGGGCCCAGATGGGCCAGAAAAAACTTCCAACTACAAATAGCACCCACTGTTGGGCAATGAAAAAGCCTTTAAAATGATTCTGAAAGCACAAAACCTGAGCCACAGTGGGCTTTTTAGTCTTGCAATGATTTCATGCAGTATCAGCACAGAGACTCCTCTACCAGCAGCTGCCTGGGAGATGTAGCCATCAGCTGCCATGAGCTAAGCTGCATGCTTGATTTCCCAAGTCTCTCTCTCCAACTGTGGTACAAAGAGGCTACTCCCAGCCATTGCTTGTGGGTTTGGGAGCACAGCCATGGGCTTAAAAACATAGCTTCATGCTACTTGATACTGCTTCCCAGAACTGGGACAGTAAGCATGACTGATTAACGCCTCCGCCATGCTGAAAAGCCAATGGGATGGAGCCAGAAGCAAAGGGTTCTAGCCATACAGTTTAGTGATTTAAAAACTCTCCTTGGCAGGAAAAAAAAATGATTGAAGATACACAATAAAACAGATTGAGATAGAAAAAAATCTCTAAATAGGTTACAATTTATGTAAAAAAGTATAGGCTTGGGTGAGAAAAGAAAAAGGTCAGAGGAAGTCCTTTATAAAGAAATAGAGTAATAAAAATATAGTAAGCCATGTAAAGATGGAAAATATACAGAGTCTGGATTATGGTCATTATTATTGTGTTTTCTTTTAATTTTTAAACAGCTAATGAGCTAACTGTAGGAAGACATTTGATTGTAAAGACTGCTAAAGTTAAACCAACATATATATTTTAAAGATATCTTGACTTTGAAATTTGGTCTAAGGATATGATGCTTTGGAAAAAAGGTTCTGCTTTTGTTTCCACAGAAGATGAGAACCTATAGATTGCTTACAGGCTAATATGGTTTGATCAACCAACACCCCTGAAGGCAACAGGCTGAGGTGAGGTAATGCAGCTTCCAGACAGCCAAAATTTAACCATAATTCTAAATTTTCTTAGGAACCCTATAGGTGTGCCAGCACCCTCAATCAGCAGGAAGTAGTATGGAAAGCTACCCCCCAAATTCCCAAAATATTGTTTATAAATGTTTGTTTTCATTATAAATGGTTAATAGTCATAGTCAATCTCTTTCTAGGGAAAAAAAGGGGTTATGATATAGAAGTAATTTTAAAAACTATTGAATCTACTTTAATCCAAGAAACAACTATTAATCTCAAAATACTTTACATTAGTATGTTTTTTGGTTTATTGATACAAATTTAAGGCTAATTTTGCTATATGTATAATTCTACTCTTGCTTAAGGTATTATGTTTATGTGACTCATTTAAATTGTAATGTTTGCCTTTCCGCACTGCCCTGTCCATATGGCGTTGTTCTTGATTCCCATCGTAACTTAAAGGGAAACTTAACACAATGTCAGGAGCCCTTGATGTCCTACAGATGAAAGAGGAGGATGTCCTCCAATTCCTTGGTGCAGGAACCCACTTAGGTGGCACCAACCTTGACTTTCAGATGGAGCAGTACATCTACAAAAAGAAAAGTGATGGTGTTTACATCAGAAATCTGAAGAGGACCTGGGAGAAGCTGTTGCTTGCAGCCTGGGCTATTGTTGCCATTGAGAACCCTGCTGATGTCAGCGTCATCTCCTCCAGGAACACTGGGCAGCCAGTGGTGCTGAAGTTTGCTGCTGCCATGGGAGCTACCCCAATTGCTGGCCGGTTCACTCCCGGGACCTTCACTAACCAGATCCAAGCAGCCTTCAGAGAGCCACGGCTTCTTGTGGTCACTAATCCCAGAGCTGACCACCAGCCCCTCACAGAGGCATCTTACGTCAACCTGCCAACCATTGCTCTGTGTAACACAGACTCTCCTCTGCGCTACGTAGACATTGCCATCCGATGCAACAACAAGGGAGCTCACTCAGTGGGTCTGATGTGGTGGATGCTAGCCCGGGAAGTACTCCGCATGCGTGGCACTATCTCCCGTGAACACCCATGGGAGGTTATGCCTGATCTTTACTTCTACAGAGACCCAGAGAAGATTAAGAAGGAGGAGCAGACTGTTGCTGAGAAGGCTGTGACCAAGGAGGAGTTTCAGGGTGAATGGACTGCACCAACTCCCGTGTTCACTGCTGCTCAGCCAGAGGTGGCCGACTGGTCTGAGGGTGTGCAGGTGCCCTCTGTGCCCATCCAGCAGTTCCCTACAGAAGACTGGAGTACACAGCCAGTCACTGAGGACTGGTCAGTAGCTCCCACAGCACAGGCCACCAAGTGGGTTGGAGCCACCACTGAGTGGTCCTGAGCTCTACAAACACCTGAGCAGAGGTAAAAAAGATGGAAGAAAAATAAAGTTTTTACAAAGTGTCAAAAAAATAAAAATAAATTCTAATGGAAATACAGATTAATAGCCAATCACATATGATAATCAAACCTATAGTAATATTAGGGTTTTTTTTAAGATATACAAAGATATATTTCTATTAGATAGTAATCTTTAAACACTTCAAAGACCTACAAAATATGGCATTTAAAATATTTTAAGAACTTAGATTTTCTTGACAATGAGACATATCTGCTCCTGGCAGCACCAATCTACTTCAAGAGGATGAGCATCAAAGAAACTCCATGTGGAGTTTACTTTCTTTGTGTCAAAAGTTAGCCACTGAGCAGAAAATTGTTCTTGCCTCAACTGCCTGACAGTATGCTGTATAAACTGGACATGCAGGACCCATAGAAAAATGACCACTGTGCTTTGCTAGAACAAGCCAAGATAATCCACCAGGTTTCTGCTTCACAGAGACTGCCAGACATTCTTCAGGACACAGGGAAAAGCGACTGACAAACTAAGCCAGAATGGGTGGGGCAATTCTTTAAATTTTCTGCTTTACTGAAAGATATGCTAGAGACTCTAGGCCTATAGGCTGAAGACAGACACCCCAACATTACAGAAAAACTTTAAGTGACTGTCAAGGCAGCCAGATGTCTCTGTCATTTTTAGAATTTGAAAGTTGTTTGTTTACTCAGGTTATATTATATTATATTATATTATATTATATTATATTATATTATATATCCCTCTGGGGTCTTTGGTGGAATTTTTTTAAATATTTATTTTTATTTTATGTGAATTGGTGTTTTGCCTGCATGTATATCTATGTAAGGGTGACAGATCTTGAAATTACAGACAGTTGTTAGCTGTCATGTGGATGCTGGGAATCAAACTCAGGTCCTCTGGAAGAACAGTCAGTGCTCTTAACCACTGAGCCATCTCTCCAGCCCCCTTTGATAGAATTGAAGACTAGATATTTATAAATATAATTTTCCTCAGTTACAATAAAATATAAATAGATATAAAACTTTAGCTTCAAAAAATAGGATAGATGGTAGAATTTTTTTATTTTGCTAAATACAAATAGACTACTTGCTTGACAACTGTTTTGTTATATATAATCTTACTATGTTAAAATTGAAACCTTCCTTTTTGATTAGACAGAAAAAGGGAAGTGATATGGGATGTCTTTTTGTATACAGTAAATTTACTTCATTAACATTTGTTAATAAAAAGGCTGCCTTGGCTTATGACAAGGCAGCTTAGAGGACTTCCTGGGAGAGAGAGGAAGAGGAGGAGGAGGAATCTAGGCTCTCTGATTTCATCAGCACACTAGAGCAAGTCAGATGTACCATACCAAGGAAAGGTAAAAACCACATGGCAGCATGTAGGTGAATAGAAACAGGTTAATTTCTGTCATAAGAGCTAGTTAGAAGGAAGCCTAGGGGCTGGAGAGATGGCTCAGTGGTTAAGAGCACCGTCTGCTCTTCCAGAGGACCCGGGTTCGATTCCCAGCACCCACATGGCAGCTAACAACTGTCTGTAGTTCCAGTTCCAGGCAAACACCAAGGCAAATAAATAAGTAAATAATAAATAAATAAAGTTTTTTTTTTAAAAAAGAAGGAAGCCTAAATTAAAGGCCAACCTTCCGTAATTAATAAGTTTCCTCCATGTCATTATTAGTGGGCTGGTGATGAGAAAGTATTACTACAAGAGCTTCCACAACATATTCTTCTTTTTTTTATTGTTTTTGTTTGGTTTGTTTGGTTTTTGGTTTTGTTTTGGAGGGAAGTTGTAAGGCAGAGGGCAGATTCAAGGGAACAGGGAGATAAGTAGAATCCTGTGCATGATGTGAAATCCACAAAGAATCAATAAATGTAAAAATCAAAACAAACAAATAAGAGAATTATGTATTCCAGGGTGGTCTTGAGACTCACAGAGTATGACCTTGAACTTCTGACTCTCCTGCCTCCACTTCCCAAGTGCTGGGATTACAGACATACACTATATAATCTGCTTTTATGTGGTTCTGGGGCCTGAACCAAGGCTTCATGCATGTTAGGTAAAGCATTTTAACTGCATTTCTAACCCCAGGGAGGCTCCATCACTTTATTTCTTTTTTTAACATATTCTTTTTTGTAAATGGTGTGAGTGTTTGTGTGTGAGAGAGACATGGCACACACAGGAGACACAGGACAACTCAACTCAAGGAACCCTTCTGTTATGTGGGTTCCAGGGATCAAACTCACCTATGTTATCAGGATTGTGGCAAGCACCTTTGTCTGTTGGCTGCTCACAGTGACTCTTGTTTTTGTTTAGTTATTTATTTTGTGGTTCTAAGAATTGAACCCAGAGCCTCTTGGATGCTAGGCAAGCATTCTCAACACTGGGCTAATCCCCTGGCCATACACTTTGTGTGTTTAAATCTAAAATATTTTTAAAAATTTTTTTCTTGACCATAAGGTTGTAAAGACTCATAACTTATTTTTTTTTAATTTTTCTTAATTATGTGTGAGTATTGTATGCCTATATGGGCATGTGAACATCTTCTTTAAAAATATGATTTTCATCTCATTTTTCTTGGAGATACCTTAGATCCATCACAAATTCAGTTAATTTTTTTCATGTATTTTAGACCCTCCCACACACAATGATAATAAGATTTAAAAAAGTAATGGAAACTGTGAAGTCTATGAAACAAGCTTGTTGTTGACTTGGGCTACTTATAGGGAACACAGACAGTCTGTAGATGCATCATCATCATGGCCTGGCCAAATT
The DNA here is from genome assembly GCA_004025045.1 of Sigmodon hispidus. Taxonomy (NCBI): domain Eukaryota; kingdom Metazoa; phylum Chordata; class Mammalia; order Rodentia; family Cricetidae; genus Sigmodon; species Sigmodon hispidus. Next base: position 134,960 of record PVIH01000099.1, on the reverse strand, counting down.
CATTCAAAGGAATCATATAACTCCTGCCTTCCTGTCTAGTTTTGTTGCTAGCATTCTGGGAATAAACTAAAATTTTTAAGAAGGTACTTTATGTTTTTGTTTTCACATTTTTATTGGGGGGCAATAGGGAAGGGGGCCTCTTCCACCAGGGGGAGTATTCATAGGTTCCACATTGGGCATGTTCTCATTACCTCACATAGATAGACACTGGGTAAAGTTGTAGGGTGTGGCCTGGCTGGTCATGGCGGCATACTTGGTGTAGGGGCTGCCTGTTGACATAATTATAGTAAGGCCCCAGACAGAGAAGACCACCACCAGCACGAGCTCCTTTTCTCAGGAATCCTTGAGAAAGGCGAAGAGTCTCCAGGCCATCTTGCTCTTGATGGTGACAAGGGCAATGAGGGGTGTAGTTTTTAAAATGTGGTATAAAAATTTTCAAATAATTTGCTTATTTTTGAGTATGGTGCCTCCATTTCAATTTTGCCTAGGTTCCACCAGTCCTGAATCCTTGAATTTATGCCTAGGTTCCACCAGTCCTGAATCCTTAAATTTATCTTCTTCTTGGAAATAAACATCTTGTCATCTGATACTGGGGAGGAACAGCCTACAACATGAGAGTGAAGAAACAGTAGTTCCATGTTAGCCTCTTTGCTCTTCAGAGTGTCTTTTTTTAATATTTTTTATTTTATGTGAATATATATAATATATATGGCCAGGGGATTAGCCCAGTGTTGAGAATGCTTGTCTAGCATCCAAGAGGCTCTGGGTTCAATTCTTAGAACCACAAAATAAACTGCATATAACCTGCATATATAACTGTGTAAGGGTGTCAGATCTTGGAATTACAGACAGTTGTTAGCTGACATGTGGATGCTGGGAATCGAACTCAGGTCCTCTGGAAGAACAGTCAGTGCTCTTAACTGCTGAGCCATCTCTCCAGCCCCAGAGTATTTATTAAAATTACATTTTTTAAGAATTTATTCATGCATATAATATTCTTTAACAAAATTCATTCCTTGGCTGAAGATATGCTGGCTCAGAGGTTAAGAGCACTGACTGTTCTTCCAGAGGTCCTGAGTTCAATTCCCAGCAACCACATGGTGGCTCACAACCATCTGTGATGAGATCTGGTGCTCTCTTCTGTATGAGATCTGGCACTCATCTGGCCTGCAGACCGAACACTGTAAACATAATAAATAAAACTTTAAAAAATAAAATAAAGCCCTTCCTTCTCTGATTTCTTTCTTCCTAACTCATCTTCTTCCTTTTCCTCTCCATTTTACCTGTTCTGTGGTAAGCCTCACCCCCCCCCAACCCCCCACACCCCCGACTGTATGTGTCTAGGTGCAGGACCCTCTGTTGTAGCATAGGAAGCCATGCTATTCCCTGGACTACTTGGAAGGTTTCTGAAGCAAATGAAGTTGATTCTTAGGACCCATAGTTAGTTTATGATTTAGCTCAGTTCATCTGTTTTCCAGTTTTTGCTGTTCAGTGACTCCACCCCCTCTGCTGTTC
>PVIH01000099.1:25000-133345 GCA_004025045.1 Sigmodon hispidus | reverse complement strand
ACATATTAATTCTTTCATATGTTTCAGACAGAACTACCATGGTTTATAAAGTATGTCTCCATGGGAAGAATCAGATGTAAATAAATAACTTTATTTTTGAGAGGGTAATAGCAAGTTTGGCTTCCAAGTTTGATAGATGCCTGGAGTTATGTGTCCTAAGGTATTATATATTTTGAATGTGTAGAGTTAATCTCTGTAGGAGTTTTGTTTTGTATTTTTGAGACAGGATTTTCCTGTGTAGCCCTGGCTGTTCAGGAACTCACTTTGTAAACTAAGCAGCCCTCAAACTCAGAGATCTGCCTGCCTCTGCCTCCTAAGTGCTGGGATAAAGGGCATGGCCACCACTGCTGCCACCGCTGTCACCACCACCCAGCAGGAACTGTTCTAAAGTACATTATGGTCTGTTACATTGTTGTAATGATTGTCTTATATTTTTTGTTAGCACTAGATCTAGCTGATTCTGACAAAAAAATTCCAATAACAATGGCTTCAATACTATATAACTGTGTTTCTTCCTTATGTAAATAAAGTCCAAAGATATGAAAACAGCTCATGAAATGTCTCAACTTCCTTGTATGTTGTTTTTTATCATCTCTGTATGTATGCTGCTTCTTCCATATGACCCAACCCGGTCTTCAGTTCAGACAGCAAGTAGAAGCAAGTGTGTATGTGTACCTTTTTTTCTCTTCAAGGGTACATTCTAGAAATTGCATATATTATCTTTACATATATTTCATTGGGTAGAAGTTAGTCAAGTGACTGTATCTATTTTCCTTTTAAGATTTATTTTATTTTGTATACACACATGCCAGAAGAGGGCACCAGATCCCATTACAGATGGTTGTGAGCCACCATGTGGTTGCTGGGAATTGAACTGAGGACTTCTGGAAGAGCAGTGGCCTTGACCTCTGAGCCATCTCTCCAGCCCCAAGTGACTGTATCTTAGTTACAAAAGAGTTTGAAAATTATAACTATTATTATAAATAGCCTGAAAATAGCTTGTTCTTTTATAAAGGAGTGGATCTTTATAAATATGTGTGGTCTTCAGAAGTAGAACACATTAAGAAGTAAAAAAATGAAAAAAAGGTATAATATTTTAGAAAGAGTGCAAGAAAATCTCCAGATGGAAAGAAATGAAATGGGTGGGATGAGAGTCCCATGCAGTGGGTCTAAAGCCTGGAAACCACTCTTGGTTCTAGAACACTCGTTCCTTCTATAAGTCCCTCTCGTCTTTGTGAATTACCTCTTCATCAGTATTGTTGAGGACCATCAAGTAGCGTTTGCAAAGACAGGGATGCCCTAGAGTCTGGGGTTAGTCTCTAGTCCATTGTATACTCTGAAGATTCAAGATCTTTAAGACTGAGTCAAGTTTTAGAACACAGGATAAACTTTTAGTATTCTACACACAGCTTCTGATTTGAATTTCTCTTATAATCAGATAAAAAAGAAAGTTCATTAATTACTCTTGGACTTACTTTGTTTATCAGTGAAGTGAGATATTAAGACTAGACTTCCAAGTTCAGAATCATGCAGTACAGTGTCCGGGGGTAATTTATGAACTAGAAGGAAGGATATTATAGAATATTATAAATTCTCGAGAGAATTGGAATGATACTTTACAGTTTTCAGACACCAGATAAAATAATACCTTGAAATACTTTATAGCAGTACTATGTCTTCCTTCCTTCCTTCTTTCTTTCTTTCTTTCTTTCTTTCTTTCTTTCTTTCTTTCTATCTTGAGACTGGGTCTCTCTTTGTAGCTCAGGGTATCCTGTAGACCTTAATGGCCTCAAATGCACAGAGATTCCCCCTACCTCTACCTCCCAAGTGCTAGGATTAAAGATGCCACCATGTCTATCTTTATGCTATGTTTTTTTTTTTATGCCATCCTTTGGTAAATATGGATTTTTGAGTTATTACTATTTAAAAAAATAAAAATAAACACTATCTGGAAATCAGTGTAGAACAATGAATAGAGTGGTAGAGCTCGGTCAGCCTCCATGGTCTTGATGTACTGTGCAAATAAATACATACATCCCAATAGGCAATAACTGTAGTTAAGAATTAAGTAAAATTATGATTTTATTTGTGTATTTGTTTAAAAACAGCTTCTAATACATTAATATGAGAATTCATATTAAATATCTGAACCCACGTATTTGACAAATAGACTGCATCTCTTTAACCCCAGCACTTGGAAAGTAAAGGCAGGGAGACCACACTTCTGCTTCTGGCTTGGGAGTATTTTGGAAAAAAAAATTACTAAGAGATTCATCGGTTATGACGCAGGAAGGTTTGGGTAGCTTTGAATTAGATCATGTTTAAGAAGTGCTCGAATTGGTTGACAAATGACAGCTTCTAAGTTCAGAAGCATTCTCTGTCTGTGGTTAAAGGCTGACAGCTAGCCGTGACTTCCCAGATCACACCACCCTAGTTCTAACAGCTCTGCACAGGATTACATGCACAGTATCCCCTGAGGACTCTTAGATCACAATCTGGGCGAGTATATGTTCTTCCCATTTTTAGGTCAGTTAGGAATAGCTAATCCTTGCTGGTGGAGCTGCTTGCTGTATCCTGAGATGAGTCCCAGCCAAGGGACTGAGGCAGAGAGTTGTTCTTGGCAAGTCAAACTGGGACTTGGGATATGATTTCATAAAGAACACTGTTAAGTACTATCGTCAACCAGTTCAATTTTAACATTTGTCAAATGTTCAAGAATGTGTGTGAGATTCAGACTTTTGGCTTCTTGTAGATAACAGACCCAAGTGACTAACCAGGATCTTTTTCCAGAAATGGTTGATAATAAAGCCACCGCATTTATTGCTAGGATTTTCTTACAATGCCTTATCCAAATATCAACCATATGAGGCCAACATCTTCAGAACAAACAACAAATCGAAACTCCAAGAAAGTCAACAAGCCTTGACATTTAGATAAGCTGGCTGATTAGAAGGAGGAAATTGTATTTATATTAAGAAGTTTGGAATGGTTTAATGAAAATATTAACAGGCTGCACGTTTGTATAGCATTTCTTTGGTTTCCCAGTCACACAAGAGTCCATCCTGAATGTGGAAACTACCATCTTACAAGATGTCAGGCAAAGAATAAACCAGACAATTGGCTGTCCTCACTCCAGTAGCTCAGGGGCCAATGGAGTTGTTGCATAGTCATCCTAAGGTACAAGGCAGGGCTAATGCTTGCAGCCACTCATCCTGTTTATTTAGATGCTGAGTTTGAATTTCTCCTCTTCCTCCTTCCACTTCCTTCTTTTCTTCTTCCACTTCTCTTCCTCCTGTTTTTTTTTTTTTTAAGAGTCTCTCTACATTGCTGTGGGATGATCCTTCTGTATGCTGTGAATCCACTGGTAATAATAAAGCTGTTTGGCCTATAGCAAGGCAGAATAGAGTTAGGTGGGATGATCAAACTGAGGACTTCGATGAAGAAGGGTGGAGTGGAGAGAGATGCCAACAAGCTGCCCAAGAGGTAAGATGCCAGCAAAGCCATGGGCTACATAACAATATATAGATGACTAGAAATGAGTTAATTTAATAGAAAGAGCTAGTTAATAATAAGCCTGAACTACTGGCTGAGCATTTTTAAATTAACATAAGCTTTTGTGTGTTTATTTGGGATTGGGCGGTTAGACAGAAAAACCCCACCTTTGTTTATACTATATAGCTCTGGTTGCTCTGGAATTCATTATGTAGAATTCAGAATCATAGATATCCACCTGCCTCTGCCTCCCAAGTGCTAGGATTAAAGATCTGTGCCTCCTAACCCAGCCTATAACTGTTTTATTTTTTCCATGTTTATGCTACTCTTCTGTAACAAATAAAGCTAGTATTTTCTTATACTGATGAAAATGCCATAAAAATTTAATTCATCTTTGAGTATCTTTCAACAGTATTCTCTATACTAGATCATTATGTTAAGTGAAATTAGCCAGATGCAGACAAATAGCACTTGATTTTCAGGTGCAGAATCCAGGTTTAAATTAATGTTTAATTTGGTTTATGTGCCTGTGTCAGACAAGGAAGTAGAAAGAGACTGTAAGGAGCAAAAGCACTATGGTGAGTGCAGAATAAGAGACGGTAATGGACCGTGTATGATGTGAAAGCAGAGGGAAACTGTTGGGAGGGAGGGAACCATAAGGGGTAGTGTGGAAGAGGGCAGTGAGGAGCAAATAAGTACAAAGTATTATTATATATGTACAAAGATGTCACAATAAACCACATTACTTGCTGTACAAACCAAAGAGTAATTTAAAAAAATAATCTAGGGGCTGAAGGTGGGGGAGTGCTTGTTTAGTTAATTCCCAGCGTCAGTAGAGCATAAAAATGAGCATGGTGGCACATGATGGTACACCCCAGCATTTGGGAAGGAAGGCAGGAGAAACAGATGTTCACCATCACCCTTAGCTACATAGTGAGTTCAAGACAAGCCTGAGCCATGTAGACAGGACTAAAACCATTAATTTAGGAAAGCAATTACTTTTAAAAGAAGAAAGATTGTATGGTGGAGACAGCTGAGTCTGTAGAGTGTCTGCATAAGCACAAGGAGCTGAGTTCAGGTCCCTAGCACCCACAGAAAAGCCAACTACAGTGTGTAACCCCTGCATAGGGCACAAGGATGGGCATGGAAGCCAGAGGGTGCCTGGAGTTCACTGGTCAGCAGCAGGTGTAGCTGAATTGGTCTCCAGATTCAGTAAGAGAGCCCGCCTCAAAAAAGAAGATGGGAAGTGATGGAAGGTGCCTGATATTGACCTCTTTCTTTTGCACATGTACACACACTCACACAAACAAGTACATACACCATACACACACACACACACACACACACACACACACACACACACACACTGTATTTTGGTAGGAAGAAAACCCACTGAATTTAGATGAGTTCTTTGTGTTCTCAGTACAGCGTTGTCATTTAACTTGTATGCATTGTGGTTCTCTCATCCTTACGGCACTGAAAACTTTATTGGCTGTGTGTACTTCTTATCCTGTGTTAAGACCTTTAGTTTCCTAGTCCTCAGAGATCCATATATTTTATTTCTTGTGTGTATGCCTTCTCAGTCCTTTTAAGTGTATTTTTCTAAAAAAAAATTCTGTTTATATTTAGAATGGGCTCGAAAGTGTTGCTGTTAATACAGAGGATGGATACAGCCATGACAGAGCATGTGTGGGGTGGTGTTTAATCCTGAACTGGAGTTAACAGTCTTGCAAGAAGCCCACCCGACGTTTTGGCATGATATGCTTTTAATTCTGGGATTTTAGAATGGCAGATGAAATTACTTAGGGAGTCGGGGAGCCCTTTCTCTGCCTCCCTGCCCCCCATGCTTATGTTTCCATCTGCCTGTCACCGCTGACCTTAATAATAACCTCATACCCTCAACAGTCTGGCAATGCATAAGAATGAATGTTTCCAGAAAAACATTGGTACATTCTAACTCCCTAACCCTGCTCCCGGTCCAAGATACAATGTAAGCTGGAACTAGTTATGCAGAATTATTGAGCTGTTGAAAGACTGCACTGTAGAATAAGGGTGAGATCTGTTGTAATCCTGGAGTTTCTGCAGGACAGGAAAGGAGGGCCTTGCTGTCCAGCAAAGCCATAAGCACGCACAGGGAAAAAGTTGTAATTAGCAGCCAAGTGAGGATTACACCAGAGAACACAGGGATGCCTGCTGGCATAAGTGCTGTTTAGAAGCCAGCTCCTTTGCTACAAATACTATGCATTGCATTCTGCCAGGAGGGTACAAACTTGGGTTACGCATCCCAGGAGACACATGCATGAAAGCTTTTCAGGGTTTGGGGATTAATCAAGATCACACCATCGGATGAGCAGCGCTCTATTGTGCGTGTTTTCTCAGTGATTTGCCTTCTTGGCTTGCTCACAAGCCTGCCTGGTTTTCCTCATTCTCTGCTGGGTTGTTAGACAGCGCTGTCTCCAACGGCAAGCTGGATAAATCATCAACTGCATGCTGATGAGCTGGCTCTCCTTCTGTTTAAGCCCGGACATCTACGGAGTCTGGGAAGGGACAGGGTGGCAGTGCATCACTCTCTTTTCTATCTGGGACTTTTCCATCCTCAGACTCCCTTCTGCTGTGTCTCCAGTTTAGGGCACTTCCTCTTCTTCGCATTTTCTTCCAGCAAAATAACTGTTCTATTATCCAGACGATTTGTTTTCTTGCCTTTTACTTTTATTCTGTTCATTTTTCATAAGAAAGGAAGTAAAACTGAAAAAAAAAGAGATAGTGTAGAGAGTCCACATATTCCCATTCTCAGACGAGAAGCAATGTTAACAAATTGAATTTTCATGTAAGTTAATAATAAAGAAAAAACCTATTTCCCAAATCTGTTTGGAGAAGCATATTCCTCAAACTTCATGACAATGTATGGTGCATATCTCTAGAAGGGCACTGCACGGTCCCTTTGGCAAATTTTAGATGGTGACTCGTTGGTTCCACAAAACTTTCAGTAGTGTGCCCCAATCCAGGCTGGAAATGTTTCCATTTTCTATTTTCCCTGCAACTGAAGTGACAATTAAGCTTTATGTATAACTTGGTAGCTAGTTATAATTTCAGAGAACCACAAATTCACATCTTTTAAAAAAAGATTTATTTTCATTTCATGGGCAACAGTGTCTTGACTGCACATATGTCTGTAAGGGTGTTGGATCCCTGGAACTGGAGTTACAGACAGTTGCGAGACGCCATGTAAGTGCTGAGAAGTGAAACCAGGGTCCTCTAGGAAAGCGGTCAGTGATCTTAAGTGCACAGCCATCTCTCAAGCCCCTTTGGTTTGTTTATTTAGTCAAGACAGGATTTCTCCATGTAACAACCCTGGCTGTCCTGGAACTCAGACATCCTACCTGCGTCTGCCTCCTGAGGTCTGGGTTGAAAGGCCAGCTTCTCTTCACATCTTTTTAATCTGGATATTGTACAGAAGCTTGCTGGAAAACCAATAAGGCTTTATTACAACTCGCATATGCTATTAACTGTGATTTTTTTTTAAAACAGGAAGCCATCTTTCTTCAAATTTATCCTCACACTTACTCTAAGAAAAAGTGTAAAAAAAGATGTGTTACAGGAGGCCAGTGCTCTCCCATCTTATTCATTACTGTTTTATGTGGAATAGGAAGAAGTAGCTGAGCCATGGATACAAACAGAAAATTTTACCTGCCAATATGAGTCTTGTGATTTGTCAATATTTCAGAACATTGCTCTTGGGGCCAAGCATGTCACATTAGTATACAATGAGGGTCCTTTCTCTCCTCAGATATGTTCTGTATCATGACTATGCCCCAGTCAAAGACTCAGTCATCAACTTTAAACCCACAAGGTCACCTGGTCATCTTGTGATTACAGCAGCAGCTTTGCTGCTGGTAATTGTCCTACAGCTGTGGCAGGTCAATGGAAAAATGTTCTTTAAACGCCATAAGCATCTGATTGTGCAATACCGAAATGAGACTCATTGATTATTCGCACTGCTGGCTGGCCAAAGCTGGGGAAGTAATTAGGGCTTTTTGTGTGGATTATCCACTGAGAAAAGGTCAAATAACTACAAACAGTGCCAGGAGAGAGGAGCCACCAAGGACCACAGCATCCGTGATCAGTTAAGAAATGCTAAGGCAAGTCTTAATAATGACGTGCTTATGCCAGGCTCTGCAGAATGTGATCGTCTGTCAAAGAAATCCAATGAAGCATGAGTGATGGCTACTTTTTCCCTAGGAAGCTAGCTTCAGGTCCCTGATGCCCATCAAACAGGTTTGTCAGGGAAACCAGACTGAGAAGAATTTAAAAAGCAGGGCTCACCACCTTCTTCTTTCTTTAAATCCAGAATAAAGGACTTGTAGCTACTCACCATTTTTTTTTCCGTTATCCTATTTACAACCCAGAGTATTATTTTTCATGTTTGTGATATCATATCCCACCAAATGAGAACTTGAAGCTATTCATTTGTGGACTCAGATTAGGAACATGGGAAAAGAATTGCCCTGAGCCACAACAGTTCTGCTCAGAGAAATGCCACACTGAGCACAGACATCAGCTTACTCAGGTATCTTTTATATCTTCCAAGTTTAAGATATTTCTTCTAAATCCACCTCCCATTCCCTAAGCTCAATGGGCCTGAAATTCTGAAGTGAAGTCTTCTTTACATCCTCTTCACTGATGGACTTCTATGAAACAAGCTATTCTTTGGAAAGCCAAAAATTTGTAACCATTGACTTTCAGAGTATCTTGGGAAATACTGGCAGATTGAAAGTTGGGTCCTCTGGTCTCCATTATCTGTTCTTACTATACTTTCCCCCATTCTAGGGCTGAATTCCAGAATCCATGAAGCTATGGTCATATTTGAATGGATCTTGAGGAGCCCCCATACAGAAGAACCTTCACATTTCATGGTGGACTTTTTGGCATAGTAACAAACCAAAAGAACAGGCACCCAAATTGATTCTCTAGCAGAGCATCAGCCTTTGGGGTTGGAAATTTCCAGAAAAGGCAGAGAGAACTGTGATGAAAGTAAAAGAAAATAAAACGTGCTCAGCAAACGCACCACAAGAAGTAAGGTTCACCACACGCATGCGCGTCCAAATCCTAGGGAAGCAAAACTTGATTTTAAATATCGCTGCACGTTCTCTTTGACAGCATTATCTTCATCTTCAGCAAGTAGAGCTATCTGCTACACTTTATAAATTCCCTTCTTCCATCCTCAGTCATTAAATAGGGACAACCTCGTTTCCCTCATTCAAACCTGAGATGCACCGTGAAAAGCAAAGCAGGAATGCCCAGTAGCCCTGAAAGTTCCCTTCCTGGACACATTTCTTCATCATTCCAGCACAAAGCTCCATCACTCAGCTCTGGGAAGAGAAAATGGAAACGAGGTGGCTCTCGTGGTAAGAAGGCAAAAATCCATAATTGCATGACTTAGTTTTAAGACTAGAAGTGTAAACACAGATTAAATTATTTTTTATTTTTTGTGTTTGTTTATAGGGGAATGAAAAGCTTTCATTCACATTTTCTATTTGCGTGACTATGGTTTAGTGGGAAAAGTAATGTCCTTGACAATCCCAACAGTTTATCCACAGTAACTAGAGTTTGGGAAAGTGTTTTTCTGTAGCCTCCATACCTGTGTGGTCTCTGGGCTGATGGAGGAGGTGAGTATCAGTGTCTGGGAGCAATAGAGGGGAGAGATTGGTGGGGGGCGGACACAACATTGAGGGAGCAGTAAGGATACCTGGTATTCCAGTCATTGCTTTAAACAGTTAGAATGATATTCTTGTTCAGAGATCATTTACATGCCATCAAATCCACGTTGTTAAGGGGTACAATTAGCGTATTAGTCCATCCGTAGGCTTATACAATTATTTTCACTTTATAATTTTATAAAATGTTTGATATTCCTCAAAGAAACCTAAACTCATTATCAGCAATCCCTCATTTTTCTTACCCCCTCCACCCCAAGCCCTGACAACTACTAATTTGCATTCTGACCTTGTGGGCATGCCTGCTCTCAGCATTTTACAGAACTGAGACAAACAAGCTGTGGTGTGTGTGTATGTGTGTGTGCGTGCGCTCATGTGTAACTTTTTTTTTTGGCTTGGCACAATATTTTTCCACGCTGTAGTAAGTGTCTGTATGTTATTCTTTTATAATGTGAAATAATATTCAATTTATGCATATTCAAGTACAGTCTTCCATCTGGTATAGATAGTTCGAGCAAAGTGCAGGAAGAGGTGAAGCTCCCTATTGCTTATGTTCTCCTGGGGGATCATTCCAGCTAAGAACAGAAGTTCAGCCTAGGGGCATTAGAGATTGGAAAACTCAGGCAGTGAAACAGGCTGAAGACATGACTAAAATCCTTCCAAGAAGGGATTCCAGAAAGTTACATCAGAGGCGGACTCGGCAGTGGGGATGTGGGGCAGAGAGGGCAAGGATGAAGGCCCAGAGGGCTTTATGTAAGTATCCCAGCCTTACTTGGCTATGGGCAGCAAGACAATTCTTCATGAAGTGGGGCGAAGGGTAATGCGGTCATTGGTACCTTCAATAGAGCAAGTCCTAGGTGAGAAGAAGAGAGACCTTTTCTAATTCTAAGATGAGGATTCCCTCCCTCAGAGTCTCTGCAGTGGTTGTTATAAGGGCCACAAGGCTGGTGAGTGGGAACACTTTGAGTCCTCTGCATGAGGACTCGGTTTCCTGGGAGTGCTGACCTACACCCTTAATCCCATAACTCCAGAGACAGAACTTCCTCTGTTTCTGTGAGTTCAAGGCTAGCTATGAAATAGAGTAGTTCACATCTTTAATCCTAATCTGGATGGGATACAGCTGATGAGAAGGGTATATAGGCCTCTTAGGACCCCAGCAGAGGCAGATGTGACCAGGAGGGAGCTGAGGAAATTGCAAATTAGCTGGATGAAATTTGTGTGTGGTGTTTCCTCTCTCTGATATTTCAGCCTTTCTCCGATATTTGGCTCTGAGTCTTCTTTTCATACAATCCAAATTTGTGCTACATATGTGTTATGTCTGTGTGTGTATGTATGTATATGTATCTGTGTGTGTGTGTATGTATGTGTATATCTGTGTGTATGTACATATGTGTATGTTTGTATGTGTATATCTGTGTGTGTGTATGTGTATCTCTGTGTGTGTGTATGTGTATCTCTGTGTGTATGTATGTGCGTGGGTCTCTGTGTGTATGTATGCATACGTATGTGGAGGCCAGAGGTCAATCTCAGGCATTGTTACTCAGAAGCCATCTCTCTTGTTCTTTGAGGAAGAGCTGCCATTGGGATCGGGACTCACCAAGCAGGGAGGATGACTAGCCATGGAACCATAGAGATCTGCCTGCCTACCTCTTGGGTGCTAGGATTACAAACTCTCATGTCCAGCTTTTCAGATAGATTCTGGGGATCAAACTCAGGCTCTCATGTTTGTACAGCAAGCATATTATTGATTTAGCCAACTCCCTAGCACCCAATCTCACCCATTTGCATTCTTTCAGTGTTCTGGAAAAAGCAAGATGTAAGTCATAAGCCAACTATAGTCACATAACTAGTTAAGATTGAGTCCTAAACTCAAAGTCTGTGTTCTGAAGGGATGGGCTCAGTGACTTCCCTCTCAAATAGAAGGAGTTGGTTAGGGGTTAGAACACTGCTCTGAACCACCAGCCGGCAGTTAATCCTCTAGGGAGTGTGGGCATGTTTGACACTCTGTAGACACCATCCTCCAGTTCAGTGCTAGCAGGAGAGTTTTTACATGCAGAAGAATGTTTGTGAGGCACAAGCTGGTTCTTGACTCTCCCTCTGAAAGGAGCCAGCAGGGCAAAGCTTTCAAGAAAATGTTGGTGACATGGGCGGTCATTCATTGCTGGGCTTCTCCTTTGTCTGAGGCCTTTTAACTCATCATAGGAGTGGCGCCTCCCCAGAGGAACAAACACCTGGGAACCTCACCTAAGGTTGAAAGTTCTGCCTCTTACAGGTGGTAGAAATGAAGCATGCTTGTTTGAACATTCATTTTTACCTTCGTTTTGCTTCCTGTATATTTTTGTAGAAACCAAAAAGCTTTATTCTGAGCTGTAAGTGACCTTGACAAAAGCTGGCTTTACTCTGCAGAAGTTTTGAAGTTGTGAGAGATGGACACACCTGATTAATATTTTCTTCACACCCAATTCTCTGCTGTTTATTTTGACTTGCATAACTTGCTTGCATTAGCTCGTGCCAACTTTTACTGCCAGCAGAGCATTCTGCAGTAAGTTTTTCTTTTTTTAATGGAAGCCTTCATGTAACAGTAATTCATGGTATGGAGCAAGCCAAGTTAACGCACTAAAAACTAAAAGGGACCCTTGTTTACTCAGGACTGAACTGCAGGATGACTCCAAGGCACTGGTCTTCCAATGCCAAGCAGTGACCCATCTACAGGCCATTTATGATGTCTGAACCTCATTCAGTGAGCATGTCTATAGACCAACTGCAGAGAGGTTGTGGAAGAATTTCTTTTTCCTTTTGCACAGAATCTGAAAGCTCAGGATGTCTTGCTGGCTGAAACCTGGCTTTCTTTTCATAGGGTAATTGGCTTGGAAATGGAAGAATAACCTGTTTGTTGGGGGGAAATTTCTTGGCTCTTAAAATCTTGTTGAAATACTGTTCTTCTCTCATCAAGGTCAAATACTATGACAAGTTCTTGTTACCTGGGGCTACAGGGATGGGGTAGGTTAGGAACAGGACTAGGCAATATACCTGAAAATCTGAGGGTATGTATCTGCTTCGTTCTGTGCAATTGTAAATTAGCCCCTTGTTCTAAGATTCATTTTCTTTGGAGAGGAAGTATATGTGAATTTCCCATATATATTTAAAGAACTTTTGTTCCATATGCAAAACATAGAGCACAACTTGGAATAAAAATTTCCATTTGTACCCTTATACATCAAGTATGCAAAGACTGGGTTCAATAGCTCACAGAACAAACAAAAAGCACCCTGTCAAAGGGTGCTCACTGGCGCTTGGCTCTTGAAATAACTGAGTTTCACTGCCAAGACTCTGCCCTGGCCTGTACATGCCACGCTAGTCCTGAGTTACTTAGTCATAAGGACCTACAGCAGAACTTTGTAATGACAGAAGTGAGTTTTAACTTGGGAGCTTTTCCTTCCAATGTTCTCCTGTAATAAATTAGCCTACAACATCACCAATCTTATCAAAAAGGTACCATAGGTCAGAGGAGACACATACTCATTTACAGGAAGCTAGTCCTTGAAGACTGAAGTAGACACATGTATTGAACCACTTAGTAACTGGTGGCTGGGGTGGTGATACCGAGGGAGATGCTTCAGACTATATTGATACAAGAAAAAAGACTCACTGAATCAGTGACACTCTGATGATGGGTAAAGACCTCCTCATCCTCTGAAGACACTCTTGTTATTGAATCGAGGTGATGCTTATACATCTCCCACCCTCACACATACAAAAGAATAATAATCACATCAAAAATGTGAATGAAAAGTGGCAGACACAAAATCCCTTTCAGAACCATGCAACATATCTCCTCCTACTTCATGTCTAATAGTTCCTTTGTAAGAATCTGAATGAGAGAAAAGAATGTGTTTCTCCCCCAAACTTACAGGCAGTAACTACAGAACCATTATAATTAGGATTTAGTCATAGCATTTTAGGAATTGTTTAACGTAAGTGACCAACCCTCCCTTAGCAAAATATAGTTTAGACATTGAAAGGTCACCCTTCACCTACTCCTTGAAAAAAGTACATGATTTGTGGGTAGAATATCCATCCTTCTCTAGAGGCTAGTTTGGCGGTCTTATTCAATAAAGCCACTATCTAAATCCCATTACCCCATTCCTACCAGTTTCCATGTTCTACCCCCAGTCCTCAAGATACCAAACATGCTGTACTGTTTCCACCTTGACTTGTCTCAGGGTAAAATTCCACATCATCTCACGACTATCATTTTTATTGTCATTATCAGAGACAGAGCCCCATTGTGAAGTTCAGCTTCTCCTTCCTCAGGCTTTGGAGCACTAGAATTACAGACAGGCAGCTTCACACTGGATTCAAGCATCCAAGTCTTTCTTTTTCTAATAGAGAGTTGCAGGGTGGCCCAGAATTTACAGCATCTCCTCTATTTTAGATTCCCAGTACTGTGACTACGGTGTGACTCCAGTCTATGCACACTCTGCTGCAGTCTGTTCTTTAGGATCACTGTCTACTATGATGAGAGGTCATCTAGACGTTGATGTAATGAGCTTTGCATTCTCACTTCTACGCCTGTATATATTATCTTTTGAGAATGTATAATTAATTACTTATCGAAACACTAAAAAGTGGTTATGACTGTCATCTCTAACATAGCCCTGGAGAAACTGAGACAGACACTTGTCATGTAACTTTTCCAAAGATGCACAAACTGAGAAGTAGCTAGGATACAAGCCAAAAGATTTGATATAGATTCCAGGCACTATGCTTTCAACCCACTACTTCCTCAGTAGTAACATTTATAGAATCCTCATAATGGACCAGTGTTATGCTACGTAGTTTGACATGGTAGCTCATTGTTAAAACTGCCCTATACAATTAATGTCCATACTTTAATAAAAGAATCAGTTACCCTTTTCTGTAAAATGAAGCTATGATGCCAATAATCTTGTACTGACTTATCATCTCATCATACTGTAATAGGACATGTGAAGATGCCTTACATCTCATATCTCATTTGGAAGTACATTGCTTAGAATGTGTTCCCCAGTTTGGTGTGTCCAGCATGGAGTGTGTAGTCTGGCACCAAGAAGACATCCATAAATTATTTGGAGAATGAATGAATACTCAACTAGTTCAGATGGTTAAAACGACAGTGTGATGGTATAACAAAAACTTGTTTTAGAAATGCAATTCTGGTTAATAGCAATCACCCACTGGAGTTTGCCTTTTAGTGACATAGGTGGTTCCTTTTCTGAGGATGATGAATATTTTGACAGTGGTCTCCTTCACCCTTGTCTTTGCAGATGCTACCTAGCCAGAAGTGTGTGTGCATATATATATATATATATATATATATATATATATATTTCTGACTACTTCCAGGGAAAGAGAAAGCCACTTTCTTTTGAAGATCTAAGTCTCATTTAGAGGGCTTAACTAATCTGCTCCTTGATTAAGCTTTCCAATTGTAGGAGCCAAGAATGGTCAATCTTTATCTGTAAAATGAGAAATATGAGTAAAGCATGTACATATTTATACAGAGCTGGGAACCTCAGATGTCATGCAAGTGAATTCTAATCAAGTTTTATTAGTAAATACTTGAGATAATTATTATAATGATTTAATGTGTATAGATGTTTTGCCTGTATGTATATCTGTGCATCACCTTCATGCTTAGTTTCTGCGGAGGTCAGAAAAACACACTGAATCCTCTAGGACTACAGTCACTATGTGAATAAAACCCTGGTTCTCTAGAAAAGCAGCCAGTGCTCTTAAACACTGAGCCATCTCTCCAGCCCGACTCAGGATACTTCAAGCTGTGTGGAAGATTGGAAGACCAATAGCTCTACAGAACATTAATCCTTGGAAGTGACATCCCGTATTTTATTTATTTGGCAGGTACAGTTGGGTTCTATTTTTGAAAATTTGATGGAAACAATCTTTGGGCATAGCCATTCTTTTGGCTATGTTTTCTGATTTTCATAAAGTTTCTGGAAACGATGTGTTCACTTACGCCTGAACTTTAAACAGTTGGAGAAAGAAATAAAAATTCACCAAGTTTTTCATCAAAATCCTGTGAGTCACATCCTAATAAAACCCCAGAGCAGAGTAACATGGCAAGTTTCGGGTGTTCAATCAATGCCCTTCAAATAAATGGATGAAAATCTAAAGTTGTGAAATAGATCGATGAAGATGTGATCACTTACACTCCCTAAAGGTTTGTCTGCTCCTGTGCTTCTGACTGCTGACATTAAGTATGGATTTTTTTTTGTACTAGTATCAAGGAATAAGAATGTGTGGTTTTTCTTTTGAAGTCACTTAGTCTTTTCCCCTCTGCAGGATTGTACAGGCCACCTCAACAGCCTCTCACCTCCCCATCACGTGTGTGGTGGAAGAGAAGGCCTCTAGTTCTCAGATGTTCGTAAGTGCCAACATCTCATTCTTTAAAAAAATAAAAATAAAAACCTGCTGCACCACCACAGTATACAGATTTAAAGTGGGCTGTAATGTGTTATGACTTAGCATATGTAGCTTTTCCTCCAACATCTGTATCCTGATTTGTAGTCCAATAAACCTCACTGCTGCAGATGGCATGCGCGTAGTTGTTCCGAGGTGCAATGCATCAACACAGCATTTCTAAACACAAAGCAATAATGTATTCAATTAAGAGAGGAAATAAAACATTGGGCTGTTTCTTATAATAAATCTTTCACTAAGTTCCCCACATCATATGTTTGCTGAGGAAATAATACATGTCATTCAGACTAAGGGTTATTGTAGACTGCTGAGGGAAACATGAAATTCTGGAGGCTTCAGCAGTACTGGGAACCCCTGAAACAAGGAAAGTGTACAAATTAGAAAAGGATGTAATATGTGACTAATGATACCTCTTGGGATACCTTTGCAACCCATATTTACTGTTATGATCGCTAGATTCATTTAAGCTACAGGAGTTGAAAAGCAATACCCTTGTAAGTGAGAAACACCTCTGTGTTCATTAGATGTGGCTGTAATTTAAGCTCTGAAGGCTTTTCTCCTTGCTGTCATTCTTTATACTCCTGGAAATGTGGTACTTGATCTTCTAATAAAACTGGTCCGTATCATGACCACGTAATCTACAGTTCCTGGAAAGCACACTTACACCTCCACATTTGTAGTTGGCTCTGGGACTGGACAGAAACCTAATTCACCCCAGATGTTGCTCAAAATAAAATTCTGGAGCAAGGCTTCCAGTCTTAGGATTTCTTTTTGTAGGTACTATGGCCCAGGCCAGGATATGAGCATTTCATCCAGAGTCCTCAATTCCTAATATTGGAGACTTTTTAAATTTATTATGCCAAGAAAAAGAAAATTACTGGATTCCATAAAGTAAACCCCAAAGCCCTCTCCTATTTATGAGGAAAACTGGATATTTTGACATTATTTAGACAGATAGTTCTAGGTCTTTCTGTCATAAGCATCTCAAAGAGAAATGATGTTCTGCTGTCTTCAAAACACAGCATTCCCTTATGCCACAGGAAAGCTCACATAATAGTTTCTTTTTAAAAAACAATGTATACATGTATGACTTCAGTTGCTGGTCACCAAGTTAGCCTTTAATAAAACAACACAATTAGGTAGTCCGTTTTCTGATAATATTCTTTTTTATTTGTGTGCTTGCTGTTTTGGGGGAGGGGTGGGTACAGTCTCATGCAACTCTAGCTGGTCTTGAACTTCCTATGTGGCTAAGGAAGACCTTGAACTCCTAAGCTGTTTACCTTCACCTCCCACCTGCCAGAATCATAGGAGTGAGCCACCTTGCTCAGCTTCTGATGATATTTTTACTCTGCAATAATACTCTTCATTACTTGGCTTTAGGTTTCAATGGCCCTCTTCTTCAGGGATGGACCCTTGTTATAGAATCACTATTAAAGAAATTGTTCACTGAATATTAAATGATTGATCAGAAATGTATCCATCCAACAGCCTTTTAAACTGGGCACTTCTGACTGCCCAATGTGCTTCTCTGTTAAGTGTTGGAATTTAAACATTCATGGAATTCTTGCTCCTGGTTTGGCTACAAAGAAAATAAGTTTCCTGCTTTGTGATTCTGTCACCTCTTTGCCCCCAGTTCCCTCTGTTTTTCACCCCATCTTTTTGTGGTGGTCTGTCGGATGGTTAGTAATATATGAATTTCCAAGTTTGGATACAAAACTCAGTGTGCACGTGTACTCATCCACATTTTCTGAGGAAGGAGTGAGCCTGAACATACTCTTGCTTCTAGAAGTATAAGGTGAAACAAATTCTTCCCTCCATAAACTGCTTTTGGCCAGTATTGGATCACTACAGAATCCTAACTGCAACAATATGGAATAGCCAGGAAAAAAATTATGACAACTAAACCCCAATCCAGACCCAAACAAAACAACAAAATATATCTGTTTAGTTGAAGGGCAGCTTAGGTGTAGTATAGGTACCTCGCATACATGTATTAAGTCCTGGGCTGGATCTATGCTATGGGGGGAAAAAAGTATCACAAAGATAAATACATTGACATGTTTTGTTGTTAAGTACTTGATCTATTATTAGAACTGACTTTGGAGGGATGAAATGGCTCAGCAGGTGAAGGCATTTCTGTACAGGACTGACAGGGGAGCTAGGTACCCTGGGGTCTGTGTGGTGGAAGGAGATCATCTACTTCTGTACATTGTCTTCTGAATTCTGCACCCACACATTATGCACCCTAAATAAATAAATAAATAGACAAACCTAATGCAATTTTAATGTGATTTTTGTAGCATTCCTTCCCCACCACCCAATACTCAAATGACCTTTTCACGGGGTCACATATCAAATATCCTGCATATTTACATTTATGCAAATATATTTACATATTTACATTATGATTTGTAACAGTAGCAAAGTTACAGTTATGAAGTAGCAACAAAATAATTTTATGGTTGGGGGTCAGCACAACATGAGGAACTGCATTAAAAGGTTGAGGCATCAGGAAGGTTAAGGAGCAGATGCCATAGAACTAAGGGGCTGACAGCAGTAACAGGAGATGGCACACTTCTGTGTGAAAATATGATTTGCTGTCTTTCCTCTTTTTATTTTTCCCTTAGGAAGAAACAATTTTGGCAAGTCTGTCTCATAGTACCCAATACAGTGCAAACCCTAAATACTGTAGGGAGAAGACAGCCATAGACAATTCCTGTACCACATGACATCGATACATATTGACCTGGGGTTGAAGAACTCCATTTGGTTGTACATATTAATGTGGGATTTTAAAGACAACCCCATAGGACTTGCTTTACTAATTTGGGAACTAGATATGTCCAGTAAAATGAAAATGTATGCAGAGAAGAGGCCTTGATGAGAGAGGGTCTCAGGAGACTACACACTGACACCAAGCCACAGGAGGAGTAGGTAGGGTACCCCCACGACACAGTATCCTCCATCCTCCAAAATAATTTTTACGAGCACATTCTGAACCATGCAAGACACCAACCCCACAGTTTGGGGAATAGAAAGACAGAGTTGACAGATGTAGTTATTTGCCAGGAACAACCATGTGAATTTATAAATATTTTACAAGTGCAGCTTTCAGAAGAATGACTTTTACTACCGTATTAATGCAACCTTGCAAATTTATAGCCTGGGCATTTGTGGGTTATGAATGTCCACTATTCCAGGCTAATGCCAAGAACATGTTTTATGTTTTAAAATTCTTTTTTCTCCTCTGATCACAGACATCTTGGCTGTTCGGATCTGTGTAATAATTCAACAGCACATGAGGCACAAGACTACATCAGTTCCCACTCGACATGGCTGGACTCATAAATATACTGACTATAGCATACTGCATGTGACAGAATCACCCACAAAATGTAAACATATTTCCAAAGAATAGGGGATTAGTAGTAGCTGAAGCAACAGTGGCATTCTTTGTTGCTGGCCAGATCCATAATATGTGACCAAAAACTACAATTGCATGTCACAATACAAAGACAACTGAAATAAGGTATTTAAGAAAATGATATCTCAGTATATATAGATCAGCAAAGTTATAAGCAATGTCATACTCATCCAAGGCTGTGCTACTGAAAGTATTTTTAAGTTATCCTTTTAAAAAGATTATTACACTTCTTTTGTGTGCATGTGTGCTCCTGCACATATGGGTGCATGTGGGCCCTGGAGCATATGTGGAGGTCAGAGAACAGCTTTGGTCCTCTTCTTCCACCATGGAGGTCCTGGGGTCACACTCAGGTCATCAGGCTTGGGGGTAAGTGGCCAATACTGGCTGTCCATTCTGCCAGCCTTACTGAAAGACTAGTCACCGTGTTCATCTTCTAGCAGGAAGTTCATGGAGGAAGAAGCACTCTGCCACTCTTCCTTTGTGTATTAGGAAGTTGCCTCTTTCAGTCTTTCTAGCATTGCAGAGTTTGGAAGAAATAGCAGATTCCTGGGGCTCGATCAAACAACACCTCAGAGTGTCCAGCCTTCCTTTTCATGCCTGAGGGCTCTTCTCTTCCAACATGTATGACCTGGGCAGAATCATTGACTTCAAGTGAAAGTCAAGGTCACTGTTCATCTTTCTTTCTCTTCTAGGTAGCTAGGTAGAACACATCAAAATTCTTTAATTTTTATTTCCTCTTTTGAAAAAATGTTCAAGTTGTATTATTCGGTGCAAATTCCTTTTCAGTTATGATGATTTTGTGTGTGTGTATGCCAACATATTTAGATATAGACAGCATATCATAATTTATAGTATTTGTTGTTTTGTTTATTAGTAAGCATGGTTTTCTTTTTCTAAGAAACAAATCAGGGGTGTGGTAGTTAGTGACAATTGTTACCTTAATATGGAATCATCCAGGAGAGCCTCCTGCAGACAGACAGTGAGAGATTAGCTTGATTAGATTAGTAGACGTGGAAAGATCCATCTTAACTGTGGGTGAGATAATTCCCTGGGTGGGGATTCTGGGCTGTTTAAAATGGGGAAAGTGGAACCAGAAGATGACTAAGCAGGTAGAAGCCTGGCAACCTGAGTTCTTGGAGCTCGTATAAAAAGCTGGATGCAGTGGTGGGCATCTGTAACCACTGTCCTTCTCAAAAAGATGGGAGGCAGAGACAAGAGGATTACCCATAAAGTCAGAGGTCAGATGACCTGGAATATATAATGTAGAAGAAACAGCAAAAAAATACCCTACTTCAACTAGGTGGAAAACAGAGACGTTCTCTCTCTCCCTTTCCTTCTCCCCCCTCCCAGGAGCTCTCTTCTTCTTTCCCTCACATCTCACATAACACACACACACACACACACACACACACACACACACACACACACACACACAGGAATTTAAGGTTTTAAGAAGTGAGAATGTAAGCTGGATATTAGCATTCCTCACTCTGCTTCAAGATTCATTATTTTTTACTTTCTGGTGTGTATCTGTGTGAGCATATGCCAGGTGCGTGCAAGTGTCCTCAGAAACTAGAAGAGGGTGTTGGACCCCTGGCTGAAGTTATAGCCAACTGTGAACTGCCACAGTGGGACAGGAATCAAACTGGTTCTCTAGAACAGCCAGGGCTCCTAATGGCTGAGCCATCTCTCCAGGTTCTTGACTCCTCACTCTGTGCTCCTAGCCTGTGGATGCAATGTGACCAGCAGCCTCAAGCTTCTGGGCTGTGGATTCCCCACCAAGAGCCAAAGGAAAGCTTTCCTTCCTTGAGTGTTTTGTCAAGATCCTTATTACAGCAACAGAAAGGAGCTGAGCTGGGGCGCCTCCTACATTGCTTTACTCCGAGATAGCCACCATTGCTCTCTTGGTGTTTGGAAGAATTCACAGGGAGTCGAACCTTATCTAATGGAGGCTTGTCTGTCCATACGCCAAACTTACTTTAGTGCAACCAGGAAGGATCTTCTGAATTACTGAAGCTAAACAAATAAATACATAATCTTTGTGTATTCCAAGGCTTAATCCTACTGAGGCTCCCAAGCTGATTAATCACTCAGCAGGCACTGTACTAGCTGATCTTACACATTTTAATGAAATGGACTACATGCTGAAAAATGGTGCACACACACACACACACACACACACACACACACACACACACGCACACGCACACGCACACGCGCACACACATACACACACATACCCCACACAGTAATTATATGAGAGGATACTCCGTTGATAGCCTTAAAGACAGCCTTATTCTTAAAACTAGGATTCTATCACTAGTAAATCCTTCCTTATCCATTTGTTGCTAACCTGAAGGGCAGAAGATGTCGAATGTTAGAGTTAGCCTGGAAAACTTCAGTTGGTTTTTTTGGGGGGTTTTTTTGCTTAATTTTTTTATTAATACTTCCTTTTCATAGTTCAATAAAGATATTACAGATTATTCAGCAAAACATCAAAAACAACCATCACTTCTACAGAAATCACCAGTGTGTAGACTTTATTACATAGGCACATTCTTTTTAAAGTTAACTGGTTTTACATAAAATTAGCCACAATAGTGCAAGAAGTTACACTGAGTGAGAGTAAATAACAAGTGATGGGAAATACAAGGCTTAGATCAGTCAAGTCACTCACTGGATCTTGGGTTCCACCCTGACACACTGAAATTCATATGGACATCACAAAAATGGAGGGTGAGGAGGGATGTTCCTGTCTTTCCTTTTCTCAGACAATAACCCAATTAGCCTTCTGAATGTGGCCAAGGGTTCTCTAGTTTCTCCTGGCAATTGAACATAAGAGAGAAACAGATGCTGGATGGAGGGGGAAGAGATTCACATTATTCTTCTCACACACCATTCTTGAAAACCCTTAAATCCGATAGGGAGCTAAGTGTACTTCTGTGTTCACAGAACTGCTACTGTAGTCTCACTGGGATGGAAAACTTCAGTTTTAAAGCCTATTGAATCAATTTTCTTTTTCTTTTTCTCTTAGACTGTAACAATTTAAAAAGTCCTAACTAGAATAACAGCCAGCCATGGTTCAGGTACTCTTAACATCTCTGGATAGTTCACCTCCTTCCCTTTCTCTTTATCCCAAGTCTCTATCATCCTGTTAGTAGAAAAGTAGAAATGGAAAATAACTATTCATATTCTAATGCAGCCACATGATAAACGGAACGTTGCAAAATTGCTAAAATGACATCCTTTTTTGCAGGCTCAATTTACTTAATTTCATGTCTTCCAACTATTATGTCAAGGGTCACTCATAATGGAAATTAATGGCTGATATATATTTAGAATAAGAAAAAAAGCACAAGGAAAATAGTTTCTATCCAATGTATGGCCAACTTGTGGGGTTTCCTGTGAGAAAGTGCAGATTTAGTCAATGGATGAAGTGGAAAGTGCTAGAGAGTTTTATGACCAGTCATAATACTATAGTTATGAGTATGGAGACCATAGTAATGGAGTCTCATGCTTAAGGACACATCCGGTTCTCTTAGGGGCTTTGAAGGAATTCTTTCATTCCTCAGGCCTCACTGAGTGAGTGGCTACATTCACACTGAGGTTTAAAATCTCTGAAACCAATGTTGGCTACTTTAAACAGGATGATGTCTTTAAGTCACTCTTTTTAACCAGGGCCAAGAATTTATTTGGGAGCATTTTGAAAAAGTGGTTCCCCAAATCATCAGGTTCTCTTTACAACTGGATGTCGTTCAGTCGCAACATTAATGGGCTGCCCAGGACCAAAGCCATAAATAAAGAACCTAGTGTAAACCCAGCACTCAGGAAGTTGAAGAGGCAGATCACCAGTGCAATACCAGCCTGAACCACTCAGCGAATCCGGGCAGCTCAGAGTCCAGCACTGAATCCTGTCTATTTACTTTTTCTGTATACGCAGTAGCTTGTTCATAGGCATGGTGTCCTCCCAGAACGGGAGGAAAGGCCCCTGAGCACTGGCTCTAGGATGATGCTGATTCCAATATGGCCTCTTGCTCTGTCTGACAGGACCACTCAGTGAAAATTTCTTCATCCCAGGAAGATGTGACAAGGCAGGGGCTGTGGCAAGAAGGGTCAGATGTCTTGAGAGAAGGGATAATTTATGTGAGGAGACTCAGTTTCATCTTCCCAAGGTCCTAGACTCCCTTCCCCAGTCCTTCTCCTTGCCTAGATCACATTGCTTTTTGTTTTCATAAAAAAACACAAAAAAACCCCAAAAAATAAAAACCATAGTGTCTGATAATATAACAATAACAAAACCCAAAACAAACACACATAATGATGTAAGAATTTAATACTCAATTCAAAGACTACCCTAAGCCTATCATTATTCTTAGTGTTGGGACTCTACAGTGAGACTAAGACATGAACGGTTCTTAACTTTCAAGACACTTTATGCTAAAGTAATAGGATCGAGATCAGGATCTTGTGATTCAGAACTCTTCCAGGTGTGGATGATGTTCCTTTAAATACAGTGTACCAGGCATAGCATCCCTGAACTCTCTGCCCTTCATACCCCAGGGCCCATATAGCCTTGTGAGGTAAAGCTACAGCAACTCCAACACCTTGTCATTCAGAGAAAGGACGGGAGACATGCAACAGTTAAGCTGTCTGACAATTCCAAGGCCTTGTCAAGTATGATTGGCCAGCTTCGTCTACTCTGCAAGTGTGGCACGTTTCCTAATGAGACTGGGTTCCTCCTAGGCCCTTCTAATGCAAGCTTATTGTCTTCTGAAGTCTTTCTAAGTGGAAAGGGGCTTTATTTTTCTTTCTTCTCCACCCCACCCATACCTCCTTTTCAATCAAAAATAGCTTCTTTGTAATTAGGTGGCTTGAAAATATCCTCTGTGTGTATGTGTGTGTGTGTGTGTGTGTGTGTGTGTGTATGTGTGTGTAGATATGTTTGAATGTGGCATAAATGCATATAAGTTCACTTATATGTATCCTTGGAGGCCAGAGGGGAGTGTTTAGTTTCATCCTCTATCATTCTTTACCTTATTCCTCCAAGGTAGGGTCTGTCTTTGATCCCAAAACTTGTAATTTCCAGCTCTACTGGTAGCCAGTAAAACTCCAGGAATCCTCCTGTCTCCACACTTTTTATTATCAATCCCAGAAAGGGCTTCTTTTTCTCTGTCCTCCACATGCTGGCACTATAAGTGCAGGCACGCAGCTTATGACATAGTTTCTGGGATACACCGACTCATCTCTCCAGCCATTGTAGTGCTGAGTCCTGCACGCTTTGACCTCATACTTGAACGAAAGGAAGACTTTGCCATTTCTATAGGTCTGAGGCATTGGGCCCATGTCAACAATACTCATTCACCTGGGGCTTCATCTGCTCCCCATAAGGTAGCTTCTTTTTAGCCTGCTTACAGCATAGAAAATTCAGGGCCCAATGAAATTGTCTGATTTTGAACTCCTTGTTTTACAACAGTCTCATGTAGCACAGGCTGGCCTTGAGCTCACTTAGGATGTAGTGGAGGATACCCTCGAGCTTCATGTTTGTTTGTTTAACAGGTTTGTTTGTTACATAGACCTCACTATGTAGCACCTGCTAGGCCAGAACTCAGTTTAGACAAGGCTACATGCCTCTGCCTCCTGAGTGCTAGGATTAGAGGTGAATGCTACCATGCTTGGTTTATCCTTGACCTTCTACACCTCCTTCCTCAACCTTTCCCAGGCTGAGAGCACAGCCATTCAATGCTATGCTGGGTTTGTGTAGTGCTGGGGCTCAAACCCTGAGTATTGCGCATGCTCAGTGCATGTGGTAACAGTTGAGCCAGGCCAGCCCTTCCATCCAGCTTCTAGTCCCAGCCAGCAGGGCTTTATCAACAGAACTCTCAAAATAAAACAAGCAGTAAGTGCCCTCTAAATCTGGTTTTGGCCTTCCTTTGTTGTGAAGACCACATCACTAACTCAGCCAAACCCATGATGTGGGTCTGGATTATGACGTCATTTTCAGATCATCAGAGCCAACAGTCTGGGGCACTGTTTCTCCACCACTCACCACTGCTGGCCATTTTCTAGCCACTAAGGCAATTTGTTGCCAGCTTTGCACGGCAACTTTCCAGTCTCCTGTGTTTGCCATTTGCTCCGAAGCTGATACTGTTAGTAGAATACGCCTCTTCTTTGTGCCTTTTCTATTGCTGTAACGAAGGCGGCTGACCAAAGAAAGCATTTCATTGTTAACTCTGTTACAGCTTCAGAGGGTGAATCCATGACCCTCATCCAGGACGATTAGTGGCAGGCAGGCCTGACACTGGAGTAGTACCTGATAGCTTAAGGCTGATGCCCTAGTAGGAAGCAGAGGTAGGGGAGGAGTGGATCTAATGTGGACTTTTTGAAACCTTGGAGCCCACCTCCAGTGACATATCTTCTCCAACTAGGTCATTCTTCCTAATCCTTACTAAACAATTTCGCTAACCAGAACCAGACATTCAAGTACATGAGCCTACTGGGCTCTTCTCACTCAAACCAGCACACTCCTGAAAATACATTCTGTATCTGTTAGCACTTCTTGAATAACACACTGTCCAAAACTGTGCAGATTATGAAAGTATTTATTCTCATGGTTTTTGGGAAATCTATGGCTTTTCCCTCCCTAAAAAAATATGCTTGACTAAAGCTAGATTATCTAGGATGATTATACACACACACACACAGAGAGACTGTTTTCTAGTTGATGGAACCATAGTTGTGTGTCTGTCATCACCTGTAGCCACGCCCAGGATCATTCACATGTTAAAGTTCCACTGTGCAGCAGGTACTTCATTAATTCATGGGCCACTCTGCAGTATACTTCCATCCTTTTCTTTGTCTTTCCTTGCTTCCGTTTACTCCATCAGGCTTTATTAGCCGTGTGATTGATTCCCTTACCAGCTATGATTGGATTTCTCATTATGCCTCCTGATTTACTAAGACTATGCATTGGGCCCAATAGTTATTCAGTGTTTTATTAAACTTACTTCCTTAGGTCTTATGGGTGAGCTTAATTCTTCCTAGCTTGTATTTGAGAACTGTATACAGAAAAACATTGGCAGCTAGTCTGAGTGGGAGCTGTCATTTTTCCAGAAGTTCCCATTTGGGAAGCATCCTTTTGCTTATCATTAATGCACTCGTATTTTCCACAGGACTTACTTTGCCCATAAGATGAATATTTAATATAATTATGAATTAAAAGAGTAGATAAACATAGAGAGCTAGCTCCTGACACTTTGACTGAGAACCTGAGGTTAGTTCCCAGCACTCACGTCAGGCAGCTTACAACCAGCTGCAACTCCTGATCTAGGCTTGCCTTTAGTCTCCATGGGAACCTATCTGCTCACCCTAAACACATAATTAAAAATAATAAACTAAAAATTTTCAAAAAAATATTTAATATGATAGTGATAAGGCACACAAAAATTGAAAAAATAATGTTTTTCCTGTATTGGAATTAGCGGGTCCCTAAAGAAGAGTGAACCATGTGAAGAGTGGGAAATGGCATTATATCTTAAGGAAATCAACTTCTTGAAGCTTCTGCGCTCTTATATCCATCAAAGGAATCATTTATTTCCCTCATAAATCTGTAATGATGGCACAGTTGCACATAATGGTTTGTAATTTCCTTTGGTCAGCAAAGAGAAAGATGAAAGCAGCTAACCTCTGCACGAGCCCAGTAATGTCCATCCAATCAGCCTCAGCAGCCCCTGAGATGGCAAACCTAAATGATCTGCTTGCTGAAAGCCATGGCACTATCGAGTAGATGAGCTTCTAGTCACAAATGGAATACAAATAATGAGGTGATTTCTTTTGCTCCACATAACTGAAATGCCAGCCACGGATCCTTGGGATGAGCAAGCCTGACCTGTAATAGAATCATCATCCAGACAGACCTATAATAGGATCATCATCATTTCCTATTCTAATCACATTTAAAAACTTACACTTACGAACGAAACTCTCAAATTCATATTTTACTACTTCAAGATGGTTTCTTCCCCTCTTAAACTGCAAAGTTTCTGTCCAAATAAATAACCCTACTTAGAAGTTTCTGTTTTAGCTGTGAACTGGATACCCTTGAGTGTAAATTTTTGTTACATACTGACTTTGTTTTTCTTCTTTATTAGGAACTTTCTAAGGAAACAGTGGGGCCCTGAACCTTTGGTATTAAAGATGATAGAGTTTTTTTTTTTATCATAAACAACTTTATGTTTTAAGATATATCCCTATATTCATATTACTAAGAACTGCACATAAAAACAATAAACAAAAACTGAGAACAACCGAACTCCTTGAAGAAGTTACTGCAAAGAGTGTAAGATAAATTCACTGTCACTGAAGGGCATTTGCTTGTTTTCTAGGAAGTTGAAATGCAGTAGGAGGGCTGTTTTAACTCTGAATGACATCAACACTAGCACCATTACTTAAATATCCAATGCCTTTGGTCTGGAGCATTTCATTGCCCCTTAATTACCATTCAGTCCCATCCACCACCAGGTTGTTTTATGCAGAACCATCAAGCGATTTTTCTTAGCATTCACTCCCAAGTTCAGAAGAAGTAACTATTTTCTTTCAGACAGAATAAATCCCAGATTCAAGGCTGTGAGTAGAAATCACATTTCTACCTTCATCTTCATTTAATGATCTAAGAAGCGAGGTTAACCCTGACTCTGCTACCAGTCTTGTTTTGTCTCAGAGTTGGCTGAAACTTTCTTTTTACTGAGGGTACTGAGCTGTTCACACGTCAGAAGGACAAAGTCTCTTTGTTTATACAGATAGAAAGCTCAAGGTTTTTAATCCTTTTATTATTATATAGGCAATTTGCCTGCATGAATGTCTGTGTACCACATGTATGTCTGGTGCCCTCAGATGCCAGAAGAGGTGTCGGAACCCCTGGAACTAGAATTACAGACAGTTGTGAGATACCATATGGGTGTTGAAAATTGAGCCCAGGTCCTCTGGAAGAGCAGCTGTTCCTAACTGATGAATTCTTTCTAGCTCAGATGCCAAGTGTTGTTGTTCTTTTGAGGCAGAGCCTATTATGTATCCCGGAACTCACTATGTAGGCCAAGCTGGCCTTGAAGTCACAGAGCTCTGTCTGCTTTTGCCTCCTGAGACCAGGGATTAAAGGCATGCACCACCTCATTGGCAAATCCCAAGGTTTTAATGGATCTAAAGTGTCTGTATCATTTTAACTTGAAAGTCTATGTGGTTAATATGGTTAATATTTATTGTCCTCCTGACAGGACCCAGCATCACCTAGACGTCAAGCCTCCAGGCATGTCTGTTGGAGGTTATCTTATTAATTAATTATTTTAAAATTATTAATTTCATGTGCATTGGTGTTTTGTCTGCATGCATGTCTGTGTGAGGATGTTGAATCACTTGGAACTGGAATTACCGACAGTTGTGAGCTTCCATGTGGGCCCTGGTAATTGAACCTGGATCCTCTGGAAGAACAGAGCCAACTCTCGAGCCCCTATTAATTAATTTATTAATTGTGATCCTTAATCACAATTAAGAGACCACCCACCTCAACTGTAATAAGCTCCATCCCACAGTTGAGAACTGCATGGAAGGAAGCTGTTTACTGCATTCATGTGATACAATATGGCCTGCTGCCCAAAGCCCCTGCAGCGGTGACTCCCAGGCCGTGGTGGGCTGTCCTATGGAGCTGGGAGCCCAAATCAGCCCTCACTTCTTTAAGTGATTTTTGTCAGACTGTTTTGTCACAGACACAAAACAGGTCACTATACAGCCCGATACTGGTCTAGACTCTCTCTACAATTTAGAGTCAACAAATACATATTATGAATCCTTTACTTATGCAACATTTTGCACAAAATATTAATGTGTAATCTTCAAAACAGTATTGGCTATTATCATGGCCAGTTTTCAGACAAGGAGTTTGAACTAAGAGATTAGTTAAACATGTGCCTTGTGTTTTGTAAGTGGTCAGAAAGGAGCCAGAATTTGAATAACAATTCCTCAAATTCATAGCTTACATTCTTCATCTTCATTGCATCACCACTATAAATTTGTCATAATTCTGCTTGGGTCCATCCCAGAACCTTCCTATCATTTTTGCTATGCCAGAATGATTTTGGAAGGCAACAACCCAAAACAAACTTCTTTAAATTGCCCCATCCTTTTTGAAAGCTAAGTTATCCTGTGAATTTTAAAAGGTGCTTGTTTGGCAATTTCCACCAAAATTCTACTACAACCTTGAAAGAACAATTATCATCAGCTTCAGAGGGAAACACAAAAACCCAGGATAGCTAAAAGAACCCTGAGTAATACAAGAAGTGCAGAAGTTATCATGACTCCCAACTTCAAGTTGTACTTTAAAGTTATAGTAATAAAAATAGCATAGTATTGGCACAAAACCAGACACAGATGTGCTGATCTATTGAATCAAGTTGAAGACCCAGACAAAAGTCCACCAGGCAATATTTGCTCTTGCAGTAGAAAAGTATTGCAAGAATCCCGAGTTTAGAGACCCAAATCATTTGAAATGGCTGGAGAACATGTCTGTTCCAGAAGACCATATCTCTATATTCCTGGACTAAAGCTAGCCTTCCCGTTGATCTATAGCCAGATATACCTGTATATCCCATGGTTGTTTGTTACACATAGATCCTTCAAAGACAGTCAGTGCTTCTCCTGGCAGGATGTGCAGTAATGAATAACGCACGGATAATTGTGTTCCAACACCCAATTTCTGGAATTTCAAAAACTTCAGAGCATGTTTTCAACTTGATACACTGAATAGAAATAGAAGAGCAGCTATAAGCCAGATAGTGGCTTTAATCCCACCACTTTGGAAGCTAAGACAGGTGGGTCTCTGTGAGTCCGGGGAGGCCAGCCTGTTCTACAGAATGAGTTCCAGGACAGCCAAAGCTGCACAGAGAAACCCTGTCTTGAAAAATAAACAAAACATAATTAGCAGTTATGTCCCTGACTTGTGAGGTCCTGTCCTGCACTTTGATTTCCAATACGATTCTTCAAGTTTTAGACTACAAATAACCCCTGATCAGAGTTCAAATACTGCCAAAAGGAGTCTCATTTTAGTCTTCCCTACTTTCTCACATAGAGGCTGGCTATGGTAGGAGAATAACATTCTGAGCTTGAGGCCTGATCCTGCCATTGACTATACTGACCCCCAGTTTTCCTGTCTGCTAAATACTAAAAACTATGAAACAATGGAGAAATGCTACAAAAATTCAAAGAGAAAACACCAAAGGAAAATTCTCTATCTTGAGTATAAGTGATTTGGGGTGTTATGGCTCCCACAATCATATGGGAGGGTATGGTTCTTCACTAAAGTGAAGAAGAGGCACGAGAGACGACTCAGTGGGAAAGAGCCCTGCCACCCATCTGGGATCTGAGTTCCATTTCTGGGGCCCACATGGTGGAGGGAGAGAGCCAACTTCCACAAAATGTCCTCCAATGCATGCATGCACACACATAATGCACACATAATAAATACATGGAATAACTTTTTAAATTAAGTAGGAGCTGGGTACAGTGTAGGAGTAAAAGGCTTTTCTAGCATGAGTATTGTCTTGGGTTTCACTCCAACATCACCAGAAAAAAAAAGCAAAATAAGAAAGAGAAAGTCATAAAAGAGAGACTAATAAAGATAAAGGACCTGATGTGAGAGAGGCAAGAATGTCCTGGGATAATTAGCCTTAAGGAGTCAGGGATAGATGCTGGGGACCTGTGGGCTTAGGGGCTGATCTTTGTCATATTCTACTTCTTAAACTCTGCATACATGTATTATAGTTAAAATAAAAATGAACTTTAGGACATATGTATTAATTGGTTTGTTGCCTGAGGACTGGTTAGTAGAGATAGGCTGAGACGGAGTGGGAGGGATAAGAAAGGGAACACATTCACAGAGTGGGAGGTGATGGTGTTAGGAAACTGCAATTTATATTTACAGTTCCTGTACAATTTCTTTTTAGTATCAGCCCTGGCTACATCTTTGACCACACATCATAGTCTGTGTTTGCGTATTAGTCACCTCAAGAAGCTGTATTAACTCATTTGGAGCATATAGGGGAAGTCCCATCTCAAACACCATCATCTCAGCCTGAGATGAAGTTCATACATCTTTGCCAAGTGCCTAATTCAGTGTCAAGGGATGCTTTGACTCACTGGAGGCGTATTGCATTGTTTATGAAGTGCATGTGTGTGAGAAGGGCAGAACAAGAACATTGCCTTTTCTCCTTATATTTCTGTAGACCTGGAGAATTTAAATTACAGTTCTCCGGGGGAAAGATGATGATTTAGCAATTGTTATTGCTCAATAAATACTACAGTAGTAATTCTTGGAGGGCTGGGATGCTTGCAGTTTAGACAAGGCTGTCACCAGTTGTGAGAAGCTGAGCCTAAAGTGCTGTCATATTTCTAGCTGAATCTCAAGTGTTAAGCCCCCTGTTAGTTTGCTCATCATGTGGTATTTCCCCAGCATCACTCCTCAGGACCGAGCAGACACAAGGGCCTCTGTGCTTTGTGATAGCCAGTTTGTTCTTTTTGGGTTATATGTCAGCTGTAATCTGTACCCAGGAGTTGGGAAGAGCCTGTTCAGGAAGGAACTCTAATTAGGGTTAGCAAGCCTCGACATCCTCTTCTATTTATTTATTAGAGAATCTGAGCAAGCAGCTATTACATGCAAAGCACAGCACTAGGGAGAGGGTGACAGCCCTCCAAAAGCCAACCCCTATGTCTCAGCACTTAGATGGAGGCAGATTTGGATGCTACTAGAGTGTGGTAGAATGCTTTCATAGAGTACAATCTCTGTCCCCAGAGGACCTGAACTTTGATTCCCTACTTCTTAGTTGCATACTTATAAACCAATGACTTAATTTGTAAAGGACTTTATACTAAGATAGAGTAATTATAATGACAATTGAATTGATGCTTGCTTAGCAAAGTGTCTCACACTTATTAAGAGCTTTTTTTTTTTTTACTTTCTCTTTCCTTCTTCATTTCCTTTTTTCTTATTTCATTTCTTAAATTAAAAATAAAAAGATGTATTGAAGCTGGTTGGTGATGACACA
Organism: Sigmodon hispidus; assembly: GCA_004025045.1. Lineage (NCBI taxonomy): Eukaryota > Metazoa > Chordata > Mammalia > Rodentia > Cricetidae > Sigmodon > Sigmodon hispidus. The sequence continues at coordinate 101,150 of PVIH01000099.1, read as the reverse complement.
TGCTTTTAATCCCAGCACTGGGGAAGCAGAGGCAAGTGGATCTCTATAAGTTGGAGGTCAGCTTAGTCTACAGAGAAAGTTTCAGAACAGCCAAGACTACACAGAAAAATCTCGTCTCAAAAGACAAAACACAAACAAACAAACAGACAGATGGACAGACAGATGTTAATTTGTGTGTATGTGAGCAAGTGAGTGTTTTACCTTCATGTATACAAGTGCAGGATATGCGTACAGTGTCTAGGGAGGTCAAAAGAACAAGTCAGATCCTCTATAAAATATAGATGGTTTTGAGTCACCATGTGGGTGCTGGGAACTGAACTTGGGCCCTCCACATGAGCAGCCCCCAGCCCATCATTTCTTCCAAGACTGTGTCTCACTGTATAGCCCAGGATAACATCTGTCTTGAGCTCTTCCTGACTCAGCCTCCTGAATTGCTGGGATTACAGGGATGCACTCCGCTTTAGGATCTAAATAATACATTCTAATAAATGCGTTATTACTAGAAGAGGTGATGGGAGGATGCTCTCTAGATGAGATTGCCTGAGGTTAACTCCAGAAGCAGCGACTGCAACGAGTACCAGCCTGGATTTTCATGTAATTGGAGCAGGATAGACTGGCATCTCAGTGCTGAGGCTGAGACAGTGCACAGGGAAGTGGCATATTGTTTCCACTTCTTTAGCAGACATGTTTGCTGGAAGCATTATTCCAAATTAGGAAATCCCTCCAATGTCACAAATTGTATACTGTTGGCAGAGTTAGGGATTGAGAGGAGCCAAGCAAGATTCCTGTGAACTGCTCCTGGGACACTGGGAAGGAGATGTCACCAAGGGACAAGATAGAGGATAGAGGTGAGGGTGGGGAGGCTTGGGTGGGTGGGTGGTGACTTTAATAAGCAGAGCCCAAGAAGGTCTGATTTACAAAAGAAAAAAAAAGACTGGTTGGTTTTTGTAGTTTTTTTTTTTTTTTTTTTTCTAAACTGGTGGCTCTCTTAGTTCTTAAGATTATTGAAATTTTTCTTCCAAGATATTATTTCTTAAAAAAATGACTCTTAAAAAGATAAAATTTTGAGTCATTTACATCATGAGTAATATGATTTTTCAAATGGATTCCTATGAGCAATGCCAGGAAGTCACATAATACGTAATGAATTATGTCATGTGCTTTTGGCATAAGGATACATTAGGCATATTAACATTCTGGGCACTCTCTCCAATTCCGTCACATCCCCTTTCACCTTAACAGCACTAGAACAGATAGAGTGATGATTACTAATAATTTAGCAGAAAGAATAGATCTTCACATCTGTATTGATTTATCTTTGTACCCGCTTAAATGACCTCCAATAAATATTTAAAAGCTATGTATTCGCTTACCAATAAGGCCTACATCAAGAGTCATTAAAGAATATTCTCCCAATGCTAAGTTTGGTTGAAAAGTGAGCAAATTGAATTTCAAACAAAATGTCCCTTTTGAGTGGCAATATTTTTATTTTCCTTTCTGACAGATTTATACTGAGATGAGTCCCTGAATTCAGTGGTTATTGTACATGCCTCAGACAAATAAGAAAGGGGAATACTAATTCACCTTCAAGCTCTTGAAAATCCATTATTATAGTCCTGGTTAAGATGATTTCTGTTAGCAGTATTAGCTATGGTCTTGAACTCTGAATGTCACAGAAAGATGAGTTGGTCAGGAATTAAAAGTAATGGAGCTGAGTGAGAGGCATCTGCCTACATATTGAAACTATCATCTTAAATTATAAATTATAGGCAACCATTGGATGTATTGCCAACCATTCTACTCTTCTTCTACCAGCTGACTATAAGGTCAAGGAGAAAACACCATAGGCTAGACCAGGCAGCTGTCAAGTTTTCCTTATGGAATTTCCCTAGTGGACACTTTCAAAACCAAGTATTTCAAACTTGGTCCTTTCTTCCTCCCTCCCTCCCTCCCTCCCTCCCTGCCCCTTTCCCCTCCTCCTTTTCTCTTTTTCTCTCTCCGTTTTTATTCCTTCTCTCCCCCGTGTGTCAGACACTAGTTTTTAGGAACAGAACGTGTTTCTCTCTTGTTCTTTCTCTCTGGGTGGCTGGAAAACAGACACTGTAGGAAAGCCATTTGAGAAGACCAGAAAGGAGGCTGGATGAAAAAAAAAAATAGGAGCTTGGGGTACAACAGAATAAACCCATGTGTCACCCCTGTGGGGCTTGTATCTGGACTGTAGTATCAGAGAGAAATTGTAATCTTATTTGACAGTATTCTGGATCTTGTGCAGTTGAACCTATGTATAGACCAACTTAGCTTAAAATAATTTGTGAGCTAGCAAAGTTGATTAAAATGAATTTTGAGAAAGAAAAAATAATCACCTTGGGCTTCCACCAAGCTAATAACTATCTTCAAATTTGAATATTCTGTGCCTCACCCGCACGCATGTTTTACATAACTGTAATAAATTTGTATACCATCAGACACTCTCTTCTAGATTTAAATGTATCTACACACATATCATTTTCTTTAAGATTTAATCTAATTCTTCATTTCCTTTTCCTGGGTTTATCTGACACACATATACAAATATGAATGTAGATTCTTAAGTTTCCTTCTTTTATATTTCTATTTTTAAGAAGCACCTGCTTGATTGTTACCTAAGCTGAATTCAAATTCTTGGACTCAAGTAATCCTTCTGCCTCAGCTTCTCAAAATACAGGGACTACAGGAAGGTGCCACCAAGTTTAACTCAAGAACCATCTTGTGAATAAATGGTTTTCAGTACTTTTTCAACATATAAAAAGTAATGGATGATCATTTTTTATGATACAGGAGTGATAAGATTTTTGTGTGTAGTGTGCATGAAGATGTTTATGCGTATCCACTGTGTGTGAGCATACATATATATACACATGCTTTGTACATATGGAGGCATAAGGTTGACCTTAGATGTCTGCTTGTCACTCTCTACCTCTTTATTTCCATGTTTTTAGTGTGTATGTATGTCTGTGTACATGTAAATAAGAGAATTAATGTTTTGTACTGACTGACACAGCTCATGTCACCAAGGATAAATGTTTTTTCTGTATTTACCTGTTATCAAGTATGTTATGTTCAGTTTGAGTTTGAGCACATTGGAAGGAAGACTTTAGGGATTAGTCAGGATTCTTTACTTTTCAACGTGGAGGGTTTTGGAGTAGGGAGAGATAATCAAGGAATACTGAATACTAAAGGATCCACCCACCCTGTATGTCTGTGAGTTTCATGGTAAACAGATAGAAAGCAATGAGAACAAGTGTTCATACTTAGAGACTAGTTTTAAGGTCAGCCATTTGAGCTGAAGTTGCTAAAATATAAATATTGACACCAAAGTCAATGTTCCAAAGGTAGGCATGATGGTCATGACAATAATCCCAACACTTGGGAGGCTGAGGCAGGGGGATTGCTATAAATTTCAAGTCAGCCTGGATTATATGGTATATTCCAGGCCAACCTGATCTATAATGTGAGATCTAGTTCAACCCCTTCTCCCCAAAACAACTAATACAAACAAGCCAACAAAACCAATGACTAGAAATTATTTTTTTAGCTTTTTGAACTTTTAAAAATACCCCTGGGGGTGAGTGTTCAAACAAGCAACCAGGATTGAAATTATCTTCTGGGAATGATAGTGATCTAGTACACTTATTCACCCATTTGTTTGTTTACTTACTTTAGTACTGAATGTAAGTATTCCTGGCACTCCATGTGGTTGAGCCAACAAGGCCCAGGTGAGACGCACCTTGTATGGAGGCATGCCCCGGGCGTGGCTGCGTAAACCTGTGCACATCCCTTCTCTTAAAAAGAGACGCCAGGTTTGGTCTTTCTCTTCTTATCTCCTTCTGTCCTGCTTTCGTTTCTGTACCCACCTGGGAATTCTCTTAAATAAACCCTTGTGTGGCCTTGGTAGTGCGAGTATGTGTATCTCTTCTCACATGCAAAACCAACACTGAGGATTGAACCTAGAGTCCTCCATGTGCTAAGCAAAGTACTCTACCACTGAGATTCCTGACAGCAGTGAGTAGGAATTAACTAAAGATGGACCTTTCTTAAATATCTTGGTTCAGTAAGAACATAGCAGAGGAGGTACATGGGAATAATGTGTAATTTCCAATGAGAAATGGTGGTCATCAAACATCTATTAAACATGTAAATTGACCAAAATCTAAAAAATGTCCTATATTAGAAGTGGACAGAACATATGTTGCTATGGTAACAACAGATACTAGAAGCTATGAACACCTGTGCTATTTTCGGCTCCATTCATTAGTAATTAACAACCCACTTGCTTATCTTGACATATTTAGGCTTCTCAGCTATTGGCTCTTCCTATCTTTTCCCTGACTTTATTGCTGTAATCATAGATTGACACATCACAATCTTCCACTTGTATTATTGTTTAGATATGATGCATCTCCCCACCAAGGCTAATGTGTTAAAGGCTGGTCCCCAACACCATATTCTGAATGAATGGATCGTGGGAGAGCTAACTTCATCACTGGGTCGATTCACCAGTGAATTAACACTGAATATGCTATTGAGAGGTTATGTTTGGTTGGAAGAAGCAGGTCACAAGGGACATGTCTTTGAAGGGTGCATCTTGTCTCTGACCCCTTCCAGTGTCTCCAGCTGCCATGGATGATAGAAATAGACAACTTTCTCCTCCTCACTTGTCCACTATGATGTGCTGTTACTTGGGCCCAGGAAGGATGCAATCAGCCTCCAAGTACGGAAGTCACAAACTCCTGAGTTTTGCGTCTAGGACTTAAACCAAATCACCATTTTTGTTTAATCTCATGATGCCCCTTTATTCACTTCATGCTTTGGGTAAACTGAATTAGTCTTTTTGCTATACATATGTGCTGACCACTCACTTATTAACACCCTGCTTAAGCTCATCATCTGAAATAAATGTTGTCAACTTGAAGCTAGGTAAGATTTTAACTAAATTGTGGCCCATGTTCTGCTCTATATAGTTTTGTGGCATCTTTGCATCCTTCTCTACTTAATGTTTGTTAAATGACCAGCTGGAAGTTTCAAAGATGAACTGGTAGCTAAATGCCTTATGTTAACCTGGCAACGTGGTGATATTTGTTCTATGAACATGTGCCAAACACACAGACTAAATTAAAAATCCCACCGCACTTTCATCTTTCAGAGAGTAAACGCCTTATCACTCATAGAGCATAAACAACGTACCCAAGATCCTTTGTGAGTTTCAGTAACTGCTCTGTCAGATGTCAATGCCACACAGAACATGGTTAAAACTGAAGCCGAGATGAGTGCCAGGCCACCAACTTCCCCCTCCTCCAGGCCTTCTAGACAAGGTCAGGTTTGCATCTGCTCATTTATACCTTAGTCTATTCTATCTCTATTCCTAGTTCTACCAGCCAAGCTACTTTCTTATCCAAATGCACAAAAACCAAGGGCTGAAATGGAAAGCTCAGGACCTGCCTGGCATTTTACATATTCATAGCAATAGAAGCCCCACCCATCCCCCTTCAAATTTCACTTTCAAAGAATTTTCAGACTGTTATCTGGATGTTTTCCAAGTAACAAGATTTATTTTAAGCCCTTTAAACACTGACCTAACATTTTCTCTTTCATCCACTGACAACCTCGCAGAAAACTATGAACATCAGTTGAATAAATACTTTTCTGGTCTTGTAGGTTTAAGCCTAGAGAATTAGATGTAATGAGAACTTGACACCCTCATTCTATAGCTCTTACAAGAACAGGGTTGTAATTTAGTTTGAGAGGAGAATATCCATTTTTCTTGCTCAAAGGTGCTCCTGAACTATAAATCCCCATCCAAAGCCAACCTTGAAAAGGCCAAGTGTGAACATAAGAGGTAATGGCAGCAGAGAAGGACCCTCTTTAACATGTGAGAAAGATGGGCAGGATTTGATAGCCTCAGGGACATGGAGAGACATTTTGGATTTTATGGGAGAGTAGGGGGTGAGGGAAGCATCACATAGGCTTCATTTCCTTTCTTGATCTCTACAGAGTGACTGATATGGTGGAGGTTCTGACCAGAGCCTTGCAGAATCAGAAGTCTCTCTAGCAGAACATACTGAATAATAATAACATGCTGAACTGAAGCAAAATGACTCCTCATGTGCTATAGGGATTTTGGAGACTGAAGATGAGATATCTCTCAGAATTTCTAAAGAAATCATACTGTTTCCAGACTGCTACTCCTTTTGTTAGTAAATTTTTTTTTTATTGGTCTCCATAACTGTTAGCTAATGAGTTCCATTTGAGTAAGGATACCTACCACATTGGTCACAAAAATAACTTCTGTTCCAAGTCAGAGAACCAATTAGGAAACCCAAATAAGGGCTGATAGCTTTGCTCATCAATTTTGCAATATTCCAATCATTCCTAATATTTTTCTGTAGGCTTCACTCTAAAAAAAAAAAAAAAAAAAAAAAACAGCTATCCTTCTTGTCTACTTCAGCAGCAAATACACTAACATTTGTATTAAATTGGCATAATGTATAGGTCAGTAGTTAGATTTTAATCCCACAAAGACTCAAATCCAGCTCCAGCACACCACAGAGTCACTACTGAGCACTTTAAGAGTTTATATCTGTTTCCAGGCTTATAAAACTGAAAGATTAATATCCTGAAGGCTTCAAACCAAATTAGAATAATAACCAACAAATATGAAAGTCTCTGGGCAGAGACTTTACTAACATGTTATTAGGCATATTTACTTATGTTTATGAAGATTGGAATTCAAATTAGTACATACTTTTTAGAAGCATTTGGAAGGACTTATTAAAATTCATAGTAGTAATATTAAAGAAAAGGTACTTTTCACTTTATGTCAGGATTTTTCCTTTTGGTATAAGAATGTTTTATGTTCACATATTAAATTAAATAAAAATAAAGATGACTGAGTATGTGTGTGTGTGTGTGTGTGTGTGTGTGTGTACATGTGTACTTAGGATGGGAAGTAGACACTGGGTAGCTTCTTTTCTTCCTTTTTGCCTTATATTTTGAGACAGAGCCCTCATTGAACCTTGAGCTTGCCAATCAGGAAGAGTGGCTGGCCAGGGAACCCCTGGAACCCTCCTGTCTCTGTACCATGTCATTATGCTGGCTTTTACACTGATACTGAGGAGCTGAACCTCATGCTTTTGAAGCACAGGCTTCACCCACTGAGCCCCACCCTGTGGTGCCTTTTGAGAAGCAGGAGTGCTCTAAGGATTACTTTAGACCCAGTAGTTACACAGTTACATATTTGTTTGTCTATTTATTGTGTGCAGGCATACACTCATGCCCTGGTGGGCATGTGGAAATGAGAGGAGAGCTTGTGTGAAGGTCTTCTTCCACCATGTTATCAAGGGAGGGAACTCTGGTTGTCAGGCTAGCCTTTACCTGCTGAACCATCCTGACAGCCATGTTCCAGGCTTACTTCTTATTTTGGAATGACAACATTGGGCTGGGAGTGCACCTCAGTGGAGTACCCTTGTCTAGGATATATGAAGCTCTGGGTTTGATGCCCAGCACTGTGGAGGGGCATATTGAAGGCTTTAGAATTTTAACAGCTTCTACAGAGGTACACATAGTCTGTAATCTTCATATAATACATGACAGTTTGTATCAAAAGGCTCTAGGCCAGTGAGAAGCACTTTCAAGAAAACCTTAAATGACTGTAAAGTTGCACCGTGCTTTATAGTGCAGAATGGGGGGACAAGAAGAACCACAGAAAAGCCTGCTTCGAAGTCTGCATCCAAAAAGTGCCAAGTAAGCTCCCCAGAGCTTCTGCTACAGTCAGAGCCAGAATGTCCAGAAGGAATGAGAAAGTGAAAGACAATCAAAAATGGTCCAGTGTCTAAAATATGGCACTAATGAAAGGTTTTTAACTCTGTCCTTCAATTTTGTTCTCTGAAAATATTTTACACCATAAGACTCTTCTTCTGAGTTTCCTGCAAGCCTAATCCATACTTCACTAGTAGATGTGGGTTTACTCTTTTATATAAAAACTTTGAGGCCAGCAAGGTGGTTTAATAGGAAAAGATGCTTGCCACTAATCTTGCCAGTTCCCAGAATCCACCGGGGAGAAGGAAAGAACCAATTCCCCTCAAATTGTCATTTGGCCTCTGCAAACACACTGTGGCATGTACATTTACCCATAAATAAATAAATATACAATTTAAAAAATAATTTCTATTTAAACATCTTTAGAGCAAACATTGTTTCTGGGGCTGAAGCAATGTCTCAGTGGTTTAGGGCACTTGCTGCTCTTTTAGAGAGCCTGGATTCATAGCACTCAAATCCATGGTGGTTCACAAGCATCTATAATTCCAATTTTATGGGATCCAGCACTAGGTATACACATGATGCACTTATACACATGCAAGAGGAATGTTCATTGATATAATAAAATAAATATTATTTTTCTAGGCAGGGTTTCTCTGTATAGCTCTGGCTGTTCTGAAACCCACTCTGCAGACTAGGCTAGCCTTACACTCACAGAGGTCCTCCTACCTCTGCTTCCCTAGTGATGAGATCAAAGATGTACACTACCACTGTCTGGCTGGATCAAAGATGAACACTACCACTGTCTGGCTGATTTTAAAAAATTAAAAAATAAAAATGTTCTTTTAAAATAATAAATCTACCAAACAAATAGTATTTTGCCCAACTTGTACAACAGTGTCAAATACAAAGAGATTCTATTAAACTGTGATGGCTTAGAGACCCACAACTGGACCGCGTGCAGAGCGAAAGAGAGGTCAGCCCGAAAAGGATGTCTGTATCATGCTCAAGGCTCAGGGACCTCGGGCAGAAAAACCACAAGAGCCAGATGTGGTGCATGACTTTACGGAAGTAGTATTTTTCTAGACACTTCGGGGCTGACGTGCTTATGAACTCACAGATTGTGACAGCATGCACAAGAGCTTCAGGAGTTGAAGCCAGACCAAGCTCTGCCATGGGAGAGGAAGAAGCGGGCTCCCACCTCCAGCTAAGAAACTGTTGGAAAATTGACAGCTGCTGGGGGCGGGGCAAATCAGTGTTCCTCAGCCGAGAACACTGCTATCACCCTCACTCCTAGGCAGGCCCCAGGCTCAGGGCTAGTTGACTAACACAAACCTAACTCTGATTTTTAGTTTTCTTTTTTTTTTTTTGTTTTTCAGAGAGAGAAAGGATATGAAGTTGAAAGGAGATCTGGAAGAAAATGAGCAACAGGAAAATTATTATAAAATGTACTGTATGAAATTCTCGGGGCTGGAGAGATGGCTCAGTGGTTAAGAGCACCGTCTGTTCTTCCAGAGGACCTGGGTTCGATTTCCAGCACCCACATGGCAGCTAACAACTGTCTGTAGTTCCAGTTCCAGGCAAACACCAAGACAAATAAATAAATAAATAAATAAATAAAGTTTAAAAAAAATAAAATTCTCAAATAAAGAAATAATAAGGATTTAAAAATAAAAAAGGTGTGATAGCTTATCTAAAGACTGGTTAAAATCAGATGAATTTATTTTTTTTAACAGAGAGTTATTTTATTTTTAACCATGTACATGTGTCCTCAGAGACCAGAAGCATTGGATCCTCTGGGATCTGGTGTGATAGCCAGTTGTGAGCTGCTTGGTATGGGTTCTGGAAACCCAACTCTAGTCCTCTGCAAGAGCAGTATATAAAGTTAATGGCTGAGCCATTTTTCCAGTCCATAGTTGAATACACTTTCTTTGAAAATTCAGTTAATATATATAGTCTACTGTCTTAGTTAACAGAGTGGGTTCCACACCTAAGGCCTTCTGAGATAAAAGTAACCATGGCAGGACTCAAGACAGCTGCATCAGTGATGGGCCCCTGGCATTTGAGAAGACAATTAAGGTCTTCTGGCTGTCTCTCTTGCCATTGTTCCCTAAAGCAGGCCATAAAAGAGTTCTCTGATGGTCCTCTAACACATGTCTTGGACTGGAGAGATGGCCTAGTGGTTAAGAGCACTGGCTGCTTTTCCAGAACACTAGGTTCAATTCCTATGGTGGCTCACAACTGTATGTAACTCAAGTTCCAGGGGATCCAGGCCCTCTTTTGGCCTCTATGGATGTGATGCACTCATGTGGTACATAGACATACCGGCGAGCAAAATACCCACACCCATAAAATGAATACTTTTTTAAAGATTAGTTTTGTGAATCTCATCCCAGGGATATTCTGGAGAGAATATATGACTGTGTAGAGAAAAAAATAGAACTTGCTCAGCCCCCAGCCTCAGGTTTATGAGTATATTATACCTGTGGTTCTCCAGTCACACTTCTGCCTGGCAGTCTAGGCACAAAGATCTCCAAATTTCTGAAGATGTGCGTTTTGGTCTTGTTATCCTGTCTTTTATTACAGAAGCCTTACCCTTCAGGCCTGACACTGGGGAGGAATTTTTTTTTTTTTTTTTTTTTTTTTTTTTTTTTATCAAATCCAAACACAGAAACAAAGGAATAGCCTCTGAAAAACACAAAAACATTCTGTCAGGAAGGGGCAAGCAGGTGGCAAGTGGTGGCAGACGCAGCCCATCAGGTTTCTCTTTAGACATGTTCTCTAGGATGTTGAAGCTGAGTGCTAGCATGAGCTAGCTCTGTGTACGGGCTGCTGTAGCTCAACGAGAAACCTAGTCCTTGGCTGTGGCTGGCAGCTAGCCATTCTCTCATATCTGTCCCTCCCCGACTATTGTGGTAGAAGTTTTAACTGGACATAGGACCACCCTGAAAACACTTCGTAGGCTCTTTTGAGTTAGCTTTGCCATGTGTCCCAGCTTTGACTTTTGAAATGTAAGTAGAACTGTTCTATGGAAGCTTGAGGACCTTCCAGAAGGTTCCAATTTTTGGAGCATCCTTGTGGTCCCTCTTCCTTGTCACTCTTTGTCTTCCTACTCTGAATGTGAATCACCTTGGATGGTGAAACTGAAAGCCATTTCTCCAGCCCCAGACCAAGATCTTATGTTATAAATTAGTGTTTAGTTAGTTAGATGGAATTTAACTAGTTATTGAAATTTGTTTATTATTTATCTATTTATTTATGTTTGCCATATTGGAGATTGACCATGGGCCTCATGGATGCCAGACAAGCATGGTACCACTTATACCACCAGCTCTGCAGACTGATGCTGTATGATTATGTGCTTCAGTAAAAAGAAATTGAATTTGTTTACCCCACATAAGAAAAGAGTTTAAAGTAATGGGAGAGAAGATATGCTCTGTCTCCAGCTCATCAGAAGATGTATTTTAGGAGCAGATTTTCAATTACATGTCTTCAAAAAACAATTTAACCCAGGCAGTGAGAACGGCTGCCTCATCTGAATTTTGCGATCATTTCCTGATTTATTGTTGCTTTAATGCGATTACATAAAGGCTGTATTTCCCCAAACAATGGAAAATGTAGTGTTAAAACATCCCAGTGGTGAGTTTCTGCAGATGAAGTTCTAGGGTTGGATAATGCAGGGGCCTATCCATGTATGATGAGTTGGCAGAGGGGTCACTGTGATTAAAATAATAGCTTTCATTTACCCTGATGCACAATCAACTCTGCTCACCTTCTTTTGGGGCACCAGCATGAGATCGTACTATATTCAGAGATTCTCACTACTAAAAGTCAACCACCAAAACCAATATGCAATGAAAATCCAAAGCCCTCTGGCCAAGATGGACGATGGACTGGACAAGCTGAGCCTTTCCAAAGCTGGAAGCTTGGGCTGCCAGTAGGCAGTTAATAGTCCCAGCATACTTCTCAGTGGCTTCCAAGCAAGTATTGCACAATTCAGCTTACATTGTTTTTTTTCTTCTTGGCTTGAGGTATTTCTGAATTTCATTTAGAAAAATTTATTCTAAATACAAATAAGGAAAAGGTAGAGCTACTTTGGCAATCAGGAAGAACTTTAGAAATGACTGGGGAATTATTAAGATGCTAGCGTGTCTTAATTTTGAGGTTGTCAAATAATATTCATTAGTGAAGCCACGAGTTTATTGATGCTGCTAATGAAATAACTGTTCAATGCTTGAAATTTTTCAATGATTATACACATGAGCGGGTAAACAAGAATCACAAGCATTAGCATGTTTTCTATAGTCCTATTAACTAAGATGGTGTGTGTGTGTGTGTGTGTGTGTGCGCGCGCGCGCGTGCGTGCGTGTGTGCGTGCGTGCGTGCGTGCGTGCGTGTGTGTGTGTGTGTGTGTGTGTGTGTGTGTGTGTGTGTTTGCACGAGTGAGCTAGTTACAGGTTTATTGCAGTCTGGCCCTTTCTACATGCTAAGTAAGCACTCTACTATTGAGCTGCACCTCCAGCTCCCTCTATTTTTTGAGGCAGGCTTTCACTAAGTAAAGAACCTGGCCTTAAAGTTTCCATCTCTTAGCTCAGCCTCCTGAGTGGCTGGGGTTATAAACCCAGGCCAAGGTATCATTTAGTCAGCATTATGATCACATATGCTGGTTTATCAATGATTTAGATATACTCTTCACTATATGTGTATATTAGTTTCCTATTGCTGCTATAACAAATCAGAAGAAGCCAGGCAGCAGCAGTGCACACCTTTAATCCTTTAATCCCAGCACTCATGAGGCAGAGGCAGGTGGATATCTGTGATTAGAGGCTAGCCTGGTATACAGAGCTAGTTCCAGGACAGGCAGAGCTACCCAAAGAAACCCTGTCTTGAAGAAAACAAAACAAACCTTCAAACTAAGCCAAACCAAGGAACCTAGTAGCTTAAAAACAAACAAACAAAACACAGATTTTTTTTTTCTCTGAAAACAAAACTCTACAATGACTTTCACTGTTGAGCTAGGTCAAAACTAGCTGATTTGCAATTCGTCTAAAGTTCCAGTGAAGAGTTCTTTCCTTTGCCAGTTTTAGTTTCAAAGGACACCTGGAGACCTTGGTTTTCAGCTCCTTCTTTCCACCTCACAGCCATCACCATAACATCTTAAGGTTTCCAAGTCTCTGTGGTGCCTGGCTCTTGGTACTTAGGGTCAAGCATGCAAGGAAAGTGCTCTGCTTTGAAGCCCTACACCAGCCCTCTGCTTCCTCTGTTTCATTGGGAGCTTTACCTTAATAATCTTCCTGGCCCTTGTCTGCCACATTTTCATTCTGGCCATCAGGAGGCTTCAGGAGGAGAATCACAAGTTCAAGGCTTGTCTGGGCTACAGAGTAAGTTTAAGGCAGCTGGGGTAACTTAATGTGACTGTCTCAAAATAAAAGCTAAAAAATGGCTAGGGATATATAGTTTGTCTAGCATGCATGATGCCCTGGGTTCAATCCCCAGTGACACCTGGAGACCACAAAGACAGTTTAGTAGAAAAAAAAAAAAAAAAAGGTAAAACTTTAAATTTTTATAATTATCTGTTGACTTTAGTTTATACTAGTGTTTCTCAGGTTACCTTTGATGGAGATTTTCTTTTCTTTTTAGTTAAACTATACTGACTGCTACATTTAAAAAACACAGATACCAAGGCAACATCAAATTACTGTCAATATTTCTAAATAACTCTCTCATACTCACCTTCCCATGGAATGGTAACAGTCTGTGCAGCCATCCCTGGCTACAGCCTCCACCTTAAGTAACACTAAATCGGCCACAAGCCAAAGATGTGAAAATTTGAAAATTCCTATCAGTAAATTGTGTGTAAACGTTAGTATATTTCACATTAGTACTTTCTTCTTAAAATAAAGAAATGATATAAAGATGGAAAGATTCTGTCAATTATTTTATGCCTGCCTTCTATTTATAATTCTTTTTTGGTTTTGTTTTGTTCTGTTTTTAAATAGAGGGAGGTTACTGGGGCTTGAACCCAGAGCAAGCATTCTCCCTGAGCTATATCTTCTTTGTGACATGTCAAGTTTTAGCCTGGCATACTCAAATGACTGAAACTTTCTGTGACTGAAACTAAATCATGAAAAATAATTTTCAAGTGTAAAAATAAAAAAAATTACTAAAAAATCAAGCACACATATATACATACTCATACACACACACACTTCACAATAGCAGAAGATAGTTTCTGTTTTCTGCTACAGGAAATTATTTCAGATATTAGCTAAGATTTGTTCTTTTATAAAAATCTGCATGCTTTTTATTTTTTAAAAAGGTATTTCCTTGAAAATGTTTCATATGTCTATGAATTATTTTTCCCAATGAGCATAGAGTTATAGTTTATTAGAAGTTATAAAAATAACAAACAAACAAGAAAAAAGCAAAGCATGCCCAAGCTGCAAGCCACAACCACTGAACAACTTAGGATCAGAAAGACCCTGGACTGACACCTTGGATCCCACTCCCCCTAGAGGAACACCTGACTCAGTCTTGAGGTTATGGGGAGAAAACTGGACCTGCCAGGAGTGGAGACTGAACTAAGCAATATTGGGACAGTGGGACCTTGGGACTGCCTGCCTCCTGTCCAGAGAGGGGATGGGGAGATGTGGAGAAGAGAGAATGACCTGATGTGGGGGAAGGGGGAAGGGACCTTGAATAAGGATATACAAGGATAGAAAGTGTGACTTCTTTGTTCATAATAATAAAATAAAAAAAGGTATTTCCTTGAAAATGTTCCATATGTCTATGAATCATTTTCCCCAATGAGCATATAATTATAGTTTATTAGAAGTTATAAAAATGAGGGACATTCTTATGTAATGTGTAGCAGTCAAGTACAGTGAGAGACAGCATATTATTTAGGAATGATGCAGAAACTGCTGGTCTGTGTTTCAGGAAGTTAAAAGTTAAAACCAATGCATTTGCTAACACTGCCTAAAAATATAAGACTTTTTTTTTATCTCTCTGCAAAAATTTAGATAACTGTCTAAAAATTAAAATTAAATGCTAGTATATGTAAAATGAGCTGGCAGAAGAGAAATCAGACTTGAGAGTTCCTGTTCTTATTGATGACATCTGAGTGACGAAGCTTGGAGCTAGGGACAGGGTGCAGAACTTAAACAGGAAGGACCTTGGTTTTCAATCCACACTGTGACCTTTAGATTGCTGAACAAATGGACCAGGGACAATGAAGCAGGTCAGCAAGAACGGCACAACTTCCGGTTTCCTTCTTGATACCACTGAGATGCCTGGCACAGTCCTCGGGATGTAGATGTTGGCTAGGTGTCACCAGGACTGACTGTCCCCGCAATCCGGGCAACCAGAACGTAAAAGCAGCCATCCTACAAAGAGAAAACAGAGGGAGAAATGAATATTAATTTGTAAGAGTGTCTTGCAATCGTGTTGCTGGGAATGAAACTTGTGTTCTGAAAGGAGATGGCGCAGATGTGATGGAAGGGATATGGGGTGGGGAATGGAGTTCAAAAATTAAATAAAGATGGCCAAGAATGGCGGTGCATCTTAAAAGACCAGTATTGGCACATTCAAGATAGGCCTGAATTATATAATGAGACCTTGTCCTAAAAGTAAACAATGTTAAATGGGTGTGAGAGGAAAATATGAGTTTATGAGTATAGTAGTATCGGATGCAAATTACAGGCAAATACATAATGGAGTACCTAATGGCTGAGATAAACACGTCTCCCTGTGTTTCTGTTTCTCTGTAATGGTGTACTGTAGAGAAAAAGAGTACTTGGTTGAGACTTTTAAATAATATTTGGTTTTATTTTTATTGGCCATAGAGTAGTAATTTGTAAGGCTCTACTGTTTAATATTGACAACTTTGAAAGTCACTGAAAAAAATTAAATGGCAATTTAATGTTAACAGCTGCTTATGGTTATCAAATCCATCAAGACCCTTCATGAATATATTAACACAAGCCCACTAAATTACTGTGACTGTAGACAGCTTGGTATTTTAAAAATGCCTGGTGAGAATGAGGACACTATAATAACAGGGAAGGCCTGGGTCACAGCTCACTGTTTTATATTGACAAAGGGCAAGAAACTTAGACCTGTTTTACTTTATATTTCAGAATTTCTGATAACTTACCTCTAAAGAGATCTCTAGAAATGTGTTAAAATATTTTGCTTGACCTAAATTCATGCTTTTACTTGCCACAATAAAGAAACAAAAATAAAATGCCCATAACAAAAATAATTCATCTGAGTAAAGGTTAGAGAAAATTCAGCAAATAGTTCGTACTTATCTGTATGCCTGAAACCCAGTCGTGAGCTTAATTAACAAGGTGGCTGTGTTCTTTTCACCAAATGTTGAGAGGACGTGGTAAAAATTTGAATTATTAAAGAGAAAGTGTACACCACTGAACAACATAGGTCCACAGATACTTTGCTTGGTTCACATTGGGAGTCTTTGGAACCATTCTTTGGAAGAATCATGTATTTAAACTAGAAAATATTGTCTCAGTTATCTTTCATCCAAAGTTTTTTGTTTGTTTGTTTGGGGATACTGGGCACTGAGCATAGGCAAGGTCATATTTCCCTAGGCAATCATACTATGGTTACATTCCTCATCTTCTTTTACTTTTTTTTTTTTTCAAACTTTATTATTTATTTGCTTGCCTTGGTGTTTGCCTGGAAACTGGAACTACAGACAGTTGTTAGCTGCCATGTGGGTGCTGGGAATCGAACCCGGGTCCTCTGGAAGAGCAGACGGTGCTCTTAACCGCTGAGCCATCTCTCCAGCCCCCTTCTTTTACTTTTTTATTTGAGACAGTGTCACTAAGTGCCAGGGTTAGTGTTAAACTTTGTATCAGTGTAGCCATGCACTTGCTATTCTTCTGTTCTGGTCTCTGGGGCTACCAAGCATATTCATAGAAGGGACCATAAGACATGGCTTCACAGACCAAGGTTTCTCATCTAAACTGTTAGTCTCAACTGGTATAACTTGATCAGCGCCACCTTGAGGATAGGAGGGCTGGGGAAACTTACATAAGCAGCCTTGAATTTTACCCTTTACTGAAGGAGAACTCTGTGATGAACCCAAATAAAATAGAATTTTCAAAGTCAGCCATCATTTCTCTCAAGGTCAGCCATTCTGGGTCTCAAGGTCAGCCATTGTCCCTCTGAAAGTCAGCCATCCTGCCTCTCAAGGTCAGCCATATCATGTCTCTCAAGCAGACAGCAGAGACTGGGATGAAATGAATTCAAAGGGAGGGCAAACTTTTTTTCTGTGTACTTGCTCATGTTTCAAGCTAACGCCATGAAGCAGAGCAGGTGTGAACAGTGCCTGTGGAGAGGACAGCTCATCAAAGCTTAGAAGGTTTCCTCTGGGGGCTGGAGAGATGGCTCAGTGGTTAAGAGCACCGTCTGCTCTTCCAGAGGACCCGGGTTCAATTCCCAGCACCCACATGGCAGCTCACAACTGTCTGTAGTTCCAGTTCCAGGCAAACACCAAGGCAAATAAATAAAGTTTGTTTAAAAAAAAAAAAAAAAAAAAAGAAGTGTTTCCTCTGCTGGATCTTAGTGAGTCTCAGGGTCTGAGACTAATGAATGGCAGAAGACAACCCAGGCCTCTTGGGGTCCTCTCTTCACAGGAGTTTCAGGGAGAAGAGAACCCCGGTGTGTAAGACTGAGTGAACTGGTTACATTTCTTATGCAGTGAGAAAATGTTTTTTAAAAGCAACTTACACTGATTGGTTTCGGATCAGTTTAAGAGGGTTACAGTTTATCATGGTGGGGGAGTGTGACAGCGGTAGCTGCTTGATGTATATGAGGCAGCTGGTTCCATTGTGTTGGTGAGGATGCAGAGAGCTTGGGGTAAGGATTCAGGCTGGGCTATCCCTTTCTAGCTCCTCCTTTAGGGTCTTGTATCTGCCAGCGAGATCCCATGTCCAAAAGGTTTCACACTTTACAAAGTAGCACCACAAGTTGGGGGATGAAATGTTCAAACATGTGGGGATCTGTGGGGATCAATTCCATATTCAAATCATAACAGGGAGTGAGATGGTCACTTTCTAGGAAGACTGGATGTAATCAAGACTAACCATGTTCCCTTACTGAAAGTAGCTTTAATTAGGATTTGGTCTTAGAGCCAGTTAGAAACAGGATAAAACAGGATAAGAGGTTAGAATTAGATTGTCAACCAAACTGACATTACAGCTAGGCTGATGGTATGTAGCTCAGTTGTAGTGTTTAGCATGCATGAAGCCTTGTGCTAATCATTGGTGAGGTGTATGAGCACTGAGAGTCTGGGTAAGAGCCAACCCTCTGACAGGTTCAGGACTGGAGAGAGGACTCTCATTTTATTCCTAACTTACAGAATCCTAAAGACAAAGAACATCTTGGAACTCAAATCCAACCCATGTAAAACTGTTTATTCTCTTTATATTATTAAATGACTTCTCTACACAGAAAAGGATCTGGGTATATGTATATGCAAATAAGAGGGACCACAAATTGAATGGACATGTGTGTTGTCTTGCTGTTGTAATAAACTATACTAAAAAGAGTAATACTTAAGGTGTGGGCTGGGACTATAGCTCAGGGGTTGAACATTTACCTACCAAGCACAGGCTGTGACTTTGATCACCGTCACAACAACCCAAGACAAAGCAATTATAACTTAAAATTTCAGTAGTGAGCTATTTCTATCAGAATTTTCTGGTTCTTGTTGAGTTTAATGTCACATTTTTTTTTTTAGGGGAAATACATTCATATGAATTCTAAGGAAATTATATTTTTTTCTTGCTTATTACTACACAGTGATAAACTCACACCAAATCTAGAAACTTCAGAATGAAATAAAGATAAGTTAGGAAACATATCTTCATTTCTAAACGTCCTTTAAAAGCCATTACTAGGTGACTTGAAAGACAGGTTGAAATGTTTTCCATGGGTTAAACTTAGAACTAAACACCATCTCAGTTACTTCTTTCGTCTGGAAAAGCCAGTAGCTATATGAAAAGGGCATTCATCTGCCCCAAAGAGAAGCCCATGTTGTCAAGAACTAAGGCCAATTTCTAGTGGCCAACAAGGAATCAAGGGTACCAGACCAAGGAGGAGTTATCTTCAGTCAGATCCTCTTAGCTATGCTCAGATCTGTGAATGCGTGCCACTGAGTCTCAGGAGAGATGCTGAGGCAGGACCGTGCGTGTCAGTCTGCTCATGGATTCTTGACTATCACAGCTGTGTAACAAAACTACTAACTTTTATTATGCAGGAATAAACAGATTCTATGCTGAAGAATAATCTTTCTTCCACATGAAAGCTAAACAAAAATGATGATGAAAGGCAAAGAAAAGTAAACTGTGTTTTGGCCATTGCCAGCTTTTTTTCTGGGCACATCTACATTCTTTTAAATATAAGCCTGTGGGTATGTCTG
This sequence comes from Sigmodon hispidus, assembly GCA_004025045.1. NCBI lineage: Eukaryota > Metazoa > Chordata > Mammalia > Rodentia > Cricetidae > Sigmodon > Sigmodon hispidus. The sequence goes on along the minus strand of PVIH01000099.1, from coordinate 81,910 downwards.
TCCTTGGTCAGCTCTGTACATTTATTTTGAAAGTCATAGAGAGGGGGATGTATATTATTTTCTTTGAACTGGAGAATCTACTTCTGAGAAAACAAATCAAGAAACTTTCCAAAAGTCTAGGATTTTTCTGTGAATGGGGGCCTGGACCTCTTTTGGGTTGAGATTTAAGGCTTTATTTATTATTACTCTTATTATTAAAATCCTAATACAACTAAAGTATGAAAAGTATTATTTGATTCCTCAACTAGTTTTTGTTATGAAAAATTTGAAGACAAGAGAAATAAGGATCCATTTCTTTCAGCCGCTCTGTTTCTCTTTCAATCTTATAACCAATGCTGTAACTTTAGCAGGAAGCACTAAAAATAATGGCATATACAAAGTATTGCCTAATATATCATCCATCCATGAAACCAGTGTCTGAAAATGGTTTTCTAAATAGGGAAAGTGTCTTTCATACAGAAAGTCCATTTTCTCTTATTGCCTTTTTGATTTGACTACTAGATGCTATACATTTTAAGGCAATTTTAATAGTTTCTTGTCTCTTGTTAGCAAGAATGACTTATCATAATGAGCAGTGTCTACACTAGAGAGCTGTCTATTTGGTACAGAACAAATTGCCTGAATTCCTTTGTGGAATGAGCTGAGTACAAATAAATAAGATATAAGAATAAAAAAATGTGGTCAGTTTTATCTGAAGTCAACAAAGACTTGGGATATCCAGAGGCTCTTAATAAAAATGTGACGAGACAGAGAATTGTATGAAGAGTAAAGGGAGAAATAGTTTTTCCTAGCATAAACTGTCCACAGAATAGCTTTTTATCAAGTGAAGTGGATGAGTCTGTAGTTTAATAACAGTACTTAATTGTTTCAATGAGAATGAAATTCACTTTTAACTCCACAAAGAAGAATTCTAATTTTCAGCACTCTCTTTATAATTTATCACATTGCTTATCTGGGTAGGAATTTTGGATTCCATTTTGGTTAAACAAACACTCTGAAGGTGTCTTTTTGTTATTATTTTGCATGTTCTACTTCAATGGTTAAGTTTTTGTTCTCGCTGTTTTGTAAGACATGGGCACTAAATATTTTCTAATTTTTCCTTTTAAAATTAGCGTTTATTATCACCTCTTTGAGAATTACATAGATGTCATAGTGCATTTGAATATTAATTTTTATGAGTACTATCTGAGAAATATAGGTATTTATTCATTTGGTGCTTGGAATTGTAAATGCTAAGCACATGCTCTGAGCTACCCCCTAATCCTGACATTTTGTTTTAATTAACTATTAAAGAGCTATTATCCTATGTTAGACCTAGGATTCCAGCTGGGAAAACACACTACAAATTTTACTCTGTAGGAATTAGAGGCTGTTTTCCATTTAATCAGAATCTCTGGGAATCCACACCATAGTAGTTTCTCTCTGTGATTCTAAGGCAGACTAAAGCATAAGAAACATTGGTCTAAAGAAAGCTGTAGGAGAAAATAAGGCATAGTAGTCCATGCTTTCAATCCCAGTGCTCGCGAGGTAGAAGCAAGCAGGTCTGTACGAGTTCAAGACAAGTTCAAGTTCTGGGACAGCCAGAACCACATAGTGAGATCCTGTCTTGAAAACAAGATTTTAAAAGGAAGGTGGAGGATACAGGGATAAACAATTTATGTTTTGATTGGAGCTTTGATACAATGTTCAGAATACATCATTAGTACCCAGGAGAAATAATAAATGATAGTCACAGTCTCTACCAAGAGAAATGTAGTTAAGGTGATATTCATGTGTCATTTTGAAAATAATGAGCCAACGGAAAGATGGAAGATGCAACTTTGGGCATTACTAAAAGAAGTACACAGTGAACACTCAAAACGTTTTGCCTTGTCAGTTTCTAATTGAAGACCTCTGCTAGCCTCCTCGGTATTTTTCAGTGACTCTGGTAGCTTCATTTTTTTCATGACAAAAATGTCTACACAGTAGGTCTTAAGTGATTGAAAAGGTTAATGACACTTGAATGATATCATTTACACACACACACACACACACACACAATTTTAAAGACTCCAATGGAGTCAGAGCTTGTCTTTTTGGGTTTTAGAATAAAGATTTAAGGACAAAAGGCTCAGTCTTCGCTGACTAAATTAAAAAAAAAAAACAGATTTTATATATTTATTCTTTAATCACTACTAGCAATTAAAAATACTTATAGGTGGACAGCGGTACAGGAGGATTATTAGTACCTATTTGCCTTTCTGGTGCCCGCCCCCCAAAGGATAATGTCTAGAACTTCTTCAGTCAGAGCAAGGAAAATCATTCACTCCAAGAATAAGTAGAAAAGCAATGTCAGGGCCAATCAGAACGCTGCGCCGTTTTATGTTTGGGACTCTCCGGAAGAACTGGCGGAAAATGGGAACTTGTTAGCTTCATTCGGCGGGATAAAGAAGGCCAGGCTGGGGCGGGGATGGAAACTTCCTGGTAGGTTACCAAATGAAGGGTTTAAACCTTGGTGGGAAAGACCACTTATCAGATGGCCACTCATCAGGAAAGCAGGTATGCACTGCGGAGCTGTTATTTTCCAGAATCCTGGAGAAAGAAAAGAGGGGTGGCGGCCGTACCAGTACCAAAAATGGCGGGGTCGCACTTCCAAGGTCCGGTCACGTGATGGGGCTCCAATCCGCTCGCTTCTCTCTGCGACCCCGCCTCCATCTGTGGGTGTGGCTTGCCCGGAGGTGGTGTGGGCGTGGCCTGCCTGGAGGCACTTTCTTTGGACTTGCAGAAAGCCAGGGCTACGCAAGCGCAGTCGGGCTCCAAGGCCGTTCTCTCCGCCCCCTCGCCCATGGTCCGGCCCCGTTCTCCCGGGCGGGGCAGGGCCGGGCGTCCAGTGACTGGTGGCTGGAGAGCCATTGACTTCCTTGTTGTGAGTCTCGGCCTGGCTGTGTCCCGGCTCCTAGCCCTGCGGTGCTCACCCGGACGTCCAGCGCGAGTCTAGGTCCTAAACACAGCCATGCCCAACCCCAGCAGCACCTCGACTCCCAGCCCGCTCCCGGAGGAGATTAAGAACCTGTTGGCAGGTAAAGAGCGAGAAGGGGGCGGTGACACTGGGGGCGGGGGCGCGGGACGGCGAGCCGGCTGGGACAGAAGCGCTCAGCCTTCACCTCTGCTGGCCGTGGGGGCGGGCCGAGTAGGGGGATGGGATGCCGGGGTGCCGGGACGAGAAGGGAGGGGGCGTGTATGCTGAAATGTGCTGATCCACCCTGGAGAGACCTAGAGTTAAGAGTTTCCTAAAGTCCCTACTATGAGAGGGCGGAAGATGGATAGTAAATGTTGATGGATGCATGTCTGAGAACTGCAAATGTCCATGCACTAGTTTCTGGGTGGCCAGGCCAGTAGGGGTGCAGCGGTTAGTTATTGCAGGGCCGCAGGTGTTTGGAAGTGAAAAGGTGCTCTTTCCAAAACTCCCAATTTCTTGAGGAGTCAGGTTAAACATGTTTACGTTTTGACGGGTGGCTGATTTTCAAATGGCCACTGCCTTCAGCCTCAGTAACCATTAAAATGAAAAAAGGAAGGATGTGTCATGAACTTCCTGTGTCATGAACTTCATTTTTGCATTCTCACCTTCCCCTTTTTGGTTTTACATTCCCATTTATAGGAACTTTGAGGAGTTGAAATGTGGTTCTCCAGTGCTATTACGAGTCTACTGTTAGGTCAGTTCTATGGTTCTGCACAAAGGAGAAAATACATCTTTTTAGAGTAGCACAAGACTTGCCCATTCTGATGGTCTTGGACACCATTCATATGCTTTGTCTTGTAGAGGTCAGAATTCTGGAAACTGAAATAATTTTAGTTTGGTTGTCTCTAAAATATTTCTCCCAATACCGATCATAGATGACTTACTTTAAAAGTTTCTCCTAGATGCTTTTGTTGTAAGTTGTGTATTTTAATTGTTAAAAAAGCAAGGTCATCGAAAATGTAACAGTTGAAATAATAAGTTACTGTTGCAATAGAGTGAATACAAGCATCATAATTCCTTGTTAAACTATTGGATTGTGTGCATCATGAATATGACTGAAAAATGCAAATACATATATGGATGGATACAGACTTGTGTTTGTATGAACATGGTGCAGGGTGATGGTGTACTATGTCACTCTCAGAAACGTTTCTTGACATTAACTAGTGTCACTAAGAAATAATGAAAGACCTGTAGATGCTGATATAAGGAAGTGCTCATTCCATTATATGAGGCTTATAGGAGTATTGGTTTTGTTTCAGTATAGTTAACTTTGGGGGAGTGTTCAATGCATGTTTAGAAAAGTATCTTAATAACTAGATCAGAAAAATGTTTATTACAGAAATGTCATTGTTTTCAGGTTATTCTAGGTCCATATTTTTTTTAATTAAAAAAATAATTGTTTAGCTTTTAAAGTTTCACAGCTCCCTTGGTAGGCAAGTTATATGGATCCACAGCTATACTTTTGATGTAGTGTGTATGATGTGTGGACTGTGAGACCCAGCATTCTCTGACCCTCATAGATTACAAATATTTTCTGTGGCTCTGTCTTATATTATGTAAACCAAAGCTCAGAATTACACATTTATCTGCTAATGGTAACTTTCTGTATATTTCTGCCTTTTTAAGTAAGAGGTTGTAATAGCACAGCTTTTGAAATTAGCTTTTTATAAAATACACAAGGGATTAAAACAATAAATGTTTGCATTTTACAAGTTTGCATTACATTTTATTTTTAAAGATGTTTTTAGCTCGTGGATATGGTATAAAGTAAAAGGATTAAATGAGTGAACTAGTCTCCTTAATGGCTTACAACAACTTTTAAATATTCAAAGCTGGTTGTTCAGAGTTTATGTTTAATTAACATCTTTAGACTAGTTTCTCTAGGCAGTTATTTCCCCCTTGAATCTTATTGGGATTCATGTTGATGATTCCATCACTCAAGTGTTTTGGGTGATAGCACATGATTAAATATAGAACTGTAAAATTAGAGACAAGTGTTTTAATTGATTTGGATTTTAGAAATATTCCTGGCTTCTTTAGTGCATTCTTTTTTTAAATTGAAGAAGAGATACTGATCCTGGTACTTATAAATAGTTAATGCTCTTAAAATTTGTGGCAGAGTGTGAATTAGGTAAGGAATTAACCTGTACAAGAATTTAAAATCCTCTGCTTTCAGAATAAAGAAAAATGACATTCATTTTATATTTTATATGATCATTATCTAAGTCATCATCTGTCACACATATTAAATGTTTGCTTGGTGGAGATGGGTGCTCAAATGTATTTTTTGTAATCATGTTTTTTCTTTGTCATTGTTTTACTTTTTGATAGTAGCTTTAGACAACCATTTCAATATTTGGCCCCCCTCATTTCTTTCCTCCTTAAAAACACTGTATGGAAATGCAAAACTAAAGTTACTATTTTTAACTTACAGTTAATAATATCCTTGAAAAAAAAAACAACATAGTTTAAACAGTTACAGTTCCTATAGCATCAATATACTAAAAATTGAAAGTCTATTTTTTTAAAAAGATAAGAAATGTTAAATTATTCTTTTTAGAATATATATAACAGTTTATATAACATTTTGTTGAACCAACTTTTGACCCCCTCCCCAACAATGGAAAAACAGGTTTATCTTGGATAATTAAAAACCAAAGGATAGCCCCAAGTCTTGGCCATTTAATCTTACTCCATACCCAAATATTTTGACTCGGACTAATAGCAAGATTGGTCTTGATTTATGTGAGTTCTCCTCTGGCAGGGAAGAAGGTGAGTAGCTCCGGGGTGCTGCCTGCTGCTCTCGTTAGTTCAGTTACCCTTTGAATATGGGTTTGCCAGTAGTTTTCAATAAAATATTCGGACTCCTTCTCATCCACCCATATCATGACAACAAATTTTAAAAGAAGAGTATGTCACCTTCTTTTTAAGAAATTAGAAAATAAAGCCAGTATTAGAAGAAAATAGCTATCAGTGCGCTGAAAAATTAAAATCAAATCGAACATACCATAACAAAGTGACTATATAGTTTCAGCAAAGTGACCTTGAGATTTTGTTCAGATGGCAGTTTTGATTAGAAATATTGCCTTTTACCCCCTATTGGGGATTTCCAGAACATTTTTTTTCTTTTAAACCTTCACACAGTGTAATCAATAATCCCTTTGGGCCACTTGATTAAGAGTGGAATTCAGTTGGCACCAAGGTAGGGATGTTTTCAGTGCCAAGAACAGTATCGTTTGTTTCTCGCCTTTCCAATTCCTATTTATAATTTGGTCAACATTTCACTTTTATTTTTCGTATGAGAATTATTTATGGTATGTCTAGTGTTCCTTCTGGAGCATTGGCTGAGTATGCAAAGGAAGAGTGCCACCTACTGAGTCACCAACAGTCACCTACTTCTTAGTACCTGGATTATCCAACTCAGCTAGAGCTAGCCTGCCCCATTTTGGCAGCAGCAGCTAATGAGTATAAAGTTGATAAGAACATTTGATCTGAAAGTGAAATCAGCCTATGGCATCTCTAAGATACTTTCTTTTACAAATATGGATATGAATTTGCAAATCAAGTGACCTGAAGTTTTAGAGATTTTTGTCAGGGTCAGATAGTATCTGTAAAGGAAATGTAGCATTAGGAAGTTTATTTATCTATTTATCCTAAGAGTAAAATGCCATCCTTTTTTTCTTGCTGGGAGCTATTTTGGCATGGCTTTTCATTGAAAGTATTTTCACCTTGGATTACTAAGTCTTTTGATGCTAGATGCACATTTAAATAATCTAATCTTAACATTAATTTCTTTCAAAACCTCTAAATGTACTTTAAAAAAAAAACAAAAAACAAAAAAAACAAAACTGAGCAGGCTGTAAGCTTTCCTAGCATGTTTATCTCCGCTAATATTCGACTTGACATACTTGTAGAAAGAAGGTAAGGACGCCAGAGGAAGGAAAGCCTCCGGTGATTTGAAACACAGTTCAGTTGTCTCTCATAAATTGAACATTAAGTGTCGTATATGGGTGATAAAAGTGGCATAGGCTAGGTTTTATATACTCATTATTCATTTAGTTTGTCTCTTTCAATTAAAGCCAAGTCTTTTCATTCCACTGAGTTTACATTTCTTTTTCAATCACATTTTGAACACATTACAATAGATGCTACCCAGTAGTGGATAGATATAGTATAAATCTCAGACCAATGTGTTACTTACTGTGGCTTCTTTGAAAATGTGTGGTGAAAAGATTTTGATTAGATAAATCTAAAGAGGTTGAAAGATAGCCAGGCTTATCTTTCAACAGCTCAGCTTTAATCAAAATAAACCATTTAGCTTGTAAAGCCAGTTTTGAAAATTTTGTAGGTGATTGGATTATAAAGCTCAGATAGCTTCACCCATAGCACTTGGGCATCTGTGCTCCTTCAAATCTCATCCCATGTTTAAAAGGCCCACAGTTTAGCTGTAACATGGGAAAGTGAAGGTGATCCAGGGAAGACATTGACTGGAACAGTCAATAACTTTTCAATTAGCCATTTTCCAACTTTGGATATTTGGCTCCATTGACCTGCATGTGCCCAGTTTAACTGATTTTTTTATATTTTCCTCCAGTAGCGGGTCAATCCTCTTTCCCTGATTTAACAGAAAAGAAAGTGTGTTCTGTTTGATGGTAGCTGAAAGTGTAGGTTTTCAGTTAATACATTAAGCTGGGTGACAGACAGCTCAAAGAACACAAAGTAAAATCTGGTTCACACCATAAGGTAGGAAAATTTGTGGAATTACTTAGTAAAGCCACTTGGGGTTCCAGGATTGGTTTTTACAGTTACTTTATTAATCTGGGACTTAGCAAATGGTGGTGGAGTCACCCCAGATCTCCTTGCTTTTCTCTTTCTTAGGCAGATTCAGGCTACCCTACAGATAGATGGCTTGTGTGTTCTAGATGGACAGAAGAGGGAGGTTACCTTAGTGGCCTGTGCCCCACCTCCAGACCACAGCTCTTATTCTAGGCTGTTCCGTAGTGTACTTTACTATCTAATCTCCATGGAAGTTGGTAAAAAGCATCGTGTGTGTGTGTGTGTGTGTGTGTGTGTGTGTGTGTGTGTGTGTGTGTGTGTGTGAGAGAGAGAGAGAGAGAGAGAGAGAGAGAGAGAGAGAGAGCGAGAGCGCGAACCTCAGGGTGGGCAGTTGTTCTAGGGGTTCATATGTACAAAGAAAAAGAAAATGGAAGTATGGAAGTACCGTTCTTTGGTTGGGTGTTAAGTGCTTGCCTCTTATGGGTCAGATGTCTGCTGAGTGGCCTCTGAGTTAACTGCTTAAGGGCTGTTGAGCCAGAACACGTCATTTAATTTTGTTTTCAGACTTTAACATTTATGTACAGAGCAGTTGTAAATCTAATCTTTCAGCTGCCTTGGTCCAGATCTTTACAGCTGTTCCCATTGAAGGGCTTACTCTTGACAAAGTTAAGGTGTAAGAGGAGCAAACATTACCACCACGTTTTCTTTTGCTAGGATAACCTTTTCCTGTTGCTAATTTGCGATTGGAGGCCCATGGACGTGTGGGTGATCCTGCTGTTAGATGCAGGCCGAGTTGACCTGCAGTCCTGAGGCTGCAGGAGGGTAAGAAGAGATGGGGGACCTTAGAATCTGTTGCATCGGTGGGGTGTCCTTCCCAGGTTTTATTAGCAGGAGCCTACAGCTTCCCCATCCTGCTTTTCCGCGGCTGGCGCCGGTGGGTAAAATAAAACCTCCCCCTCAGAAAAAGGGAGTCTCAGTCCCTGGGCCCAGTGGCCAGTCTGCGCTGGCTGACCTTTTCTTGTAGTTAAATTACCATGTTTCCCTGAATTACAGGCAGAAAGGAGTCAGTGAAATCTACATATGAACAGAAGGACACGACCCCTAAAGGAAGGTAATAGAGGGCCACAGCGGCTTGCTAGCTCACCGCGGCAGGCTGCTTTACCATTTGCAGGGCTATTTAGAGCACAATAAAAAGCTTCAAATCTCCTTCCCAACCAGCCAGAGGAGCGCTTGACTTACCCAAGAGTTTTATTGCTGGCTTTTGAAATATTACTCTGGCTTTGAGGTACAAAGCCGCAGATCCAGCTCCATTTGTCTGGCGTGGCTGCTCCCAGCTATGAGGACAAGAACCCCGAGGTTTAAGGCTGGCTGAGTTTGGGTTGGTTTCTGGGGGAAATGCTGGGGCACCCCAGGACAGCCTGGTCCCTGGTCCCTGCTCCGAAGCTGGCAAAAGCACCGGGGAGCAAAGTCGGCGAGCTGCGCAGCACCGCTATCACTGCCAGATCAAACGCGGTGTATATTTTAAGAAGCACCCTAGACTTCAAAAGCTTAAATACCAACCAAGTCTGTGGACAACCAACAAACCAGATTATTTCAGCCTTTCCCAGCTAACACCACTACCACCAAAGCCACCAAAGCAATTTCTTCTCTACATCTCTTTGGACAATTATCAAAAAAGCCAATGCTTGAGAAATTCTAAATGCTTCTAAGCCCCTTTTTTTCTAGGAAAAACCTTGGGAATAAATATATTAAAAAGACTATTCTAAAAGTATAGATTTTTTTTTCATTTTCAGTCCTCCTTCCAGAAATGCAGATTTGTCCTTCTATAGCCTTTAAACTAATGTTTTCTCAAAATAGAGGCATGAGTTCTCATCCTCAGAACATATTGGGGAGGCTTTTAGGAAACAGCACACAGATCATGCAGCCTTTTGGTGGCTGTTTTCTGAGTTTTTAGAAAACTGAAAAGACCTTTTAAAGAAATAACCCGGGCAGTAATTCGTTCTGTTATTGCTTCCGGAGATAGAAAATAGATCCTGTTTGTTTAAACTGGGATTGCATAATGAAAATGTAAAATAGGCAATTAAATACCCCTGGAAGAGGGAAATAAAGACAAACCTGAGTGGAGCTCTGCTCTGGGACCGTTCACCAGTCTGTGTGCCTGCCCTGAGTGCAAGTGTGGGGTGAGTTTGGGAGAGCCAGCACCAACCAGTCGCTCGCTACAATCTGGTCCATATTTTAGAAACAGTTGCGGTGAGGATCCCAGCCAGGGAAGCCAATGATCTTCTCTTTCAGCTAAAGTATGCTTGACGGAAAGAGGTTTGCTCCTGTTGGTAGAAACTGCTGCTTCAAGTTTTATTGTTTTGAACCCACTTGAGAAGTTCCTCCACGTACAATGACCTCTGACGATGCCCTTTTTCTCCATAATTCAGGAGCCACAGACGTAAAGAGGAGCCAGAACATTTTGCTTTCATTTCGATACTCACTTTTAACATATTTGTTATTATTGAGCTTCAGACTAGAAGTTATTTAAGAGATTGTTTTATGTTTTAATTTTATTTATTGGTTTGGCAAAAAATTATGCACTTATTATGAATCTGTAACAGCTTAATCTACATTCCTCATTGGAACAAAATACCTTTGTAATCAAGAATTTAAAATTGACTACATTCTGTTCTATATATTAGGTTTTAAATGGTTCATTATAAATACAGTTGAGATTCTGGTACTTTTCATTACTTATATGTAGTATTATGTTTTGATTTTTTTAACTAATGTAAATTAAGAGACAAAGTAGTTAGATAAAAAGAAAGACACACATCTTTTCAGTATGAAATGTAAGTAGTTTATAGTTGTGTTTAAAATTTTAATGTAATTCTCTAAGAGATATTTTAAAGTGAGCTATGAAATTCTGAAAATAAAACACATGTAAGCTATCAAGTATTTCATGAACAATAAAAATGGATGTCTGGAAATCAAGCCAGAAAGGACATATTTAGTTTACTAAAATTTTAGAAGAGACAATAGGAAGTGCTATATGAAGCATTAGGAGTCTATTTCCTAGATGCTACATTTTTAAATAATGGAAGAGCCTATTTTTCACTTCTTTATTTAAATAGTATTGCAGATAGCTAAGGCAGGGTGGGAAGGAAGGAAGGGCTTACATAACCACACAACTGCTTGTTGGTTGTCTTCACTTTGGGTAGTCATCAGGAACGAGGAGGGGGCAGCTGTGCTTTGGGAATCTTGGCTAAAAAAAAAAAAAAAAAAGGGTTTTTTTTTTTTTTTTTTTTTTTTTTTTTGGAGCATTAGATATATCTTCCTGGAAGTGAATTACCCTGGGAAAAACAAACTCTTGTTAGAGATGTCAGCTTATCTTTATAAAATATTGCAAATGACTTGTTCTTATAGCAGCTTAAAAATAATTATAAAGCGATAGTAGCACATGCAGAAAAGCTTTCCACTTGCTTTATAGAAGAGAATTTGTTTTTATGAGGCACCATAGTTTATTAAAACTTGTGTGCTTCTTCCTAGTTTAATGATGCCAGACATCCAAATAGCATTTGCTCTGCTAAGCATCAGTAGAATATACAGATTTTATTAGCTAAGTGGTGAGAAGATTTGTTCAGCTTAGTTTTTGAAACATACTTCAACTGTTATGCTTTGGCCTGATAAATAACTACCATAGATTGCAAAGATATTAACACTTGAGTGCAGAAATAACCACTGACCTATTTGTCTTCACAAAAATGGTTACTTTCCATAATTTGTACCCTGTTTTTATTTCGTGGTTTAGATGTTGAAACATTTGTAGCTGACACACTGAAAGGAGAAAACTTATCCAAAAAAGCAAAGGAAAAGAGAGAATCTCTCATTAAGAAGATAAAAGATGTAAAGTCTATGTAAGTCACTTGCTTTTTATTACTAATTTCTTACTAGGCAATAACTGTAATTAATACTTATTATGGAGTTAAATTTTAAGTGCTGATTTATTAATGTTAAGTATTTTTAGAGGACAGAATATATCTCCACTATAACAGTTCTAAACACAGATGTAATACCCTTTTTGTTTATAGTTACAGAGTTTTTCTAAGTATACTAGCAAAATTTTGAGCATCTGAGGACATACTTGAGGATTTTACTACTTACCAGACCTTAAAAGAAAATTCTTTAAATTGTTATTGCTTTAAATAAACAAATGTAATATATTGTAGATATGGAAGTTATAGGTTCTATTATTAGATCTTTTAAAAAATTCTCTTTTTTATACTTCAGTCTTTTAAAATGCATGTATTATAAATTTCTAAACCTCTTGGAATTGTCATTTCAGGACAGAAATATTTTTTTCTTTAGATGTATATTTATAATATAGATTTTAGATTTGAATTATTGCCACTAATTAGACCTTGCTTTGATTTTCAACCGCATTTAAATGTTTTATTTTCTTTATTTTGCAGCTATCTTCAGGAATTTCAAGACAAAGGTAAATTTCAAATCTGAAATGTTGGTCTTTTGTGGAGTTTTTCAATAGGATAATCTAATATTCTGAAATTTTATAGTTGGAATCAAAAATTTAATTTCTATACTATGTGGTTAGACCTTCAAGATGAGAGTGCTAGCTCCCCCTGCTGAGAGGAATATTAAAAAGTGTATCTAGACTCCTACACATTTCATAGTCTCAGGGCTTGTGTTTGTCATGGGAGCAATCTAGGTACAGATGTGTACCTGCAGCTGTTGCACACACAGGTGTGTACCTGCAGTTTTTGTGCACACAGGTGTGTACCTGCAGTTATTGCACACACAGACATGTACCTGTAGCTGTTGCACAGAGTCCGTTGTGTATCTGCAGTAGTACAGAGTCCTTAGGTGAAGCAGAGGTGGGCTGTCACCCATTGCTGTCACACCACAGAGATTGTTTCATGGGGTGTAAGTGGACTTCATGCTTTTGTGGTACAAGAGATGGGACACAGGGTTTACACATACAGAAGGCACTCTACCACTGAGCTATGTCCCTAGCTCTTAAGTCATGTTTTTAAAGGATGAGTAAAAATAGCCACAAATTTATTTGTTTGTATGAATTATATACTTTCAAACACTGTTTTTATTTATTTATATTTGAATAAATGTGTGCTTTAGAAGTTTTTGGAGATGGGAGTTTGGTGCCATTGTTTTGAAATCTATGGGAGTACAGGTGAGGTGACTTTTCCTTTAGAGCTGAGGGGCTGTTGATTGAAAGGCACTGGAAGTTGCAGGTAGGTCATATTTTCAGTTCTTTAAGAGGACGCCTGCATACTGTCCTTATTTCCAGGGTGCTAGCTGAAGGTCATGACATTCAGCTTGTGGAATTTAAGATGAAAATTACATCATGGGATCGGTTAATCTGTGCGGCTAGTTTCTGAGTGTGGTGAGAAGACAGTGTGGCCCCTTTCTCCTGATCCCTATAGTAACTCTTATTTGAGATGACTGTCAGTAGACACCAGGCTCTTAGCCCCACATTCCTTGTAGGTACCAAGAAATCACAGTCTTCACTGCATTTGTTTATCAGGATCCTTGTGATCCAAGTGGACCGGAGGAGGATTTACCATACAGAGATGTTTTAAATATGATAAAGCTAAGAACAGAAAACTGTTTCCTCCTCCTTTATAGTACTTACAGTTCTGTGCTACAAGGAATCTTAAACTGTAGACTTCATCTTGTTGCATTTACTTAGGTGAATACAAAAATGAGTTTATACATTTTTGTCATTTTTTTTAATACAATGCAGTATTTGTGAAGAAATAATAGATACCAGATCTTAACTCTTCTTAAAAGGTGTATTTTGCTGCACTGATTATTTATTGAGCTCTCATTGTGGCTTAATTATTTATACATTAAAAAATTTTAAGCCTAGAAGGCACGATAATGGGAAGTCATTGTATAATTGCATGTCGTTCAGTAATAGTGTAGGGGCTTTTCCTTTGGGATTCTGTTTTAGAACTTGTTCAGGTGTATGGATATTAAAATTACATTACTAAGACACATTCTTCGTCTCCAAAGAGAATGGAAGTTTATATAGTATTTGATAGAAATTGAAAAATGAGCTTAGAAAAAGAGTTCAAATAATGTGGAATTCAGAGATTTCCCCATAATCATTTTCTCCAAATAAGTTGTTTGCAGCTCAGTCTTGCTGTATTGAATTAACAAATCACCAAGACTGTCTGCACAAAGTCAGCCCGTGGATAAATTAGATGTACACCTTGGAGAAATATAAGAATCTGAGTAATTTTATGCCATCACACCCTCACAATATATTCAGCTTTGTTCTCAAAGGACTATTTTGTAGCTTGTTGGGACTCGGAAAAGACCTAGACTTAATAGTTACAAAGTGGTTACCCAGCCTGCATCTTCTTTCAAAGATCTCCTAGTTACAAAGTGGTTACCCAGCCTGCATCTTCTTTCAAAGATCTCCACGCTGAATGAATTCAGCTGTAGGTTGTTGATGCTGCTGTCCTTCATCCAGTTCCCCCGGGCATGTGGGGCATTGCGCTGTGTTTGTAAGCCCGTCCTGTTCCTCCTGTGTCTGTCTTGTGACTGTGGGACCACAGTGTAGTGAGCAGAGACTGGAGAGACTGCTCTCACCTGTGTACTCTTGTTTCACATCCTTTGTTAAGTCAGTGATAGAAAGAGCTTCAGGTAGAGAGTTCGTCACATGTGTACATTGAGATTTACTTGTTATAGTTATTAACTTCTATAATGTTCACAGTTATCTGATTCCTTCCCTCCCTCTTCATTCCTTCTCCCACATTGTAGAAAACCTCCCATCTTAAGATTTATTACCAAAGCAATGTTTACAGGTTGAAGTGTTTAGTTTTAAAAATTGGTTGAATTGATATGATAGTTGAGTCATAAGCTATAGAGATCTTAGAAGATTTCCTTTGGTATGTGTACATTTCATGAGGATAGCTTGCTTTACTGCAGTGGCTTTTAAATGTTGAGAGTTACTGCTAAACTTTCCTGTGATTTATATTTATTTCTAAAGGAAGATATTGTTTTAAAACTTCCCTTTCTGTTTATTTGATTTTTTAAAGCTATATAATTATACTTCAATATATATATATAATTGAGCAAAGATTAAGGCATTTAGATAAACAATTGATAACTTTAGAATAATTATCAGTTGTTTATCTAAATGCCTTAGTTTTTATTAAGAAATATTTGAATATAGGCAGAGCATAATTTGCTTGGGATAGTCTCTGTTATTTGGTAGAAATATTGACTATTCATCTAGAATAAAAAGGTTCCTGTAACTGTCAAACTCTTGAGGCAGACAAGTAACTCATGCTGGTTTCTTAGTTACAATATGTCCTGATATGGTCACGTATTCTCTGAACTATAACCCTATAGGTTCAAGATCTCTACACATTGGAATTGTGCTACATGATTAAAATTTTTTGTTGAGACAGGATCTTTCTTTTTAGCCTAGGCCAGCCTCTAGCTTAGGATTCCCCTGCCTCTGCTTCCCAAGAGCTGGGATCACAGAAGTACACCACCATACCCACAACACATAATTACTTTTTAATTGTTCTTCATTACAAGTCTCTTAAAGTGACTTAAAATAGTTATTTTTTTGCAGTTTGCACATTACTATTTTGTAAAGACTATTAGTAATTGAGCATTTGCTAAAGTTTTCTAATACATATTAGGTTCATGCAAATAGTTATATTATTGTTCAACTTTACCTTATATTAGTCTCAGGGAGACCCGGCATTACTTCCATTATAGACCTAGTAGGATCAGATACTGCAGCACACTGTAGATGTTCAGTAACGACTATCCAGAGTATATTCTCCAGTGTAAATTTATTTGTCAAGAGGATTGAAATTAATCTTGATTCTGAAGTTCAGTTTTGGAAGAAGTTTTTAGAAATGTTTAAATCATTAAAAGAAGTAGACACTAAGTGGGATACCATTTCAAGAGAATGTTTTTGTGGCTATTAGTGTCTGTCTTTTTTCTTTCTCTTCCTGTGCTGGGCATTCCAGGTATGTACTTAACCAGAGCCGAAGTGCTGGCTAGCATATAGTTTTTACATGTGATTGTTTTCCATGCTACAGCTCTGGGGCTCTCCCTTTTTCCTTTAGAACTTCTTTTCTCTCTAACTGAAAAACTTTAATAGATTCTGCCCGTGTAAGACTCTATCAGTATTGTTAAATATGCACAGATTTATTTAGAAGGCAATTTTCTTTCACCTTCTCATTCGTATTATCTAAGCTTATTAATGAACCACTTTTTAAAAATAGCAGGACTGTTAGGTAAGAGGGGAGACTATTTAGTTTGTCCTAGTGGAGTCATCAGAATAACAGAAGAGGCAGTCTTTGGGTTTAATTTCCCCCCCTCCTTTTTTTTTTTAACCCTTCCTAGCATGGTTTATTTTCAATCGAAAGTTAACTCTATAATGAAATCTGAGCAAATTCAACACAAGGAGTTCCATTCCGCCACCCCCTCCCTCCTCATGTTTGTACAAGTGTGTTAAAGCAGGTTTGAGATAATGGGACCTGTAATAGTAGAAGCTTATTTCCCAGGGAGTCCCAGGAAAATGATGGCCTGATTCCGAATTTCTGCCTCAGTTTGCTGTGAGCTCTGTGTATTATTTGTTGGCTGGAAGCTGGCCTTCTAAAATGAAAGGAAAACCTTACATGTGTCATTCAGTGGCTTAAAAACTGAACTTTCCTTAAGAAATTACTAAGTAAATGCATAATTTTGTATGTTTAGCTGTATATTATTACTTGAGAAATCTGATTGGTCAAGTGAACTGATAGAGAATTAGGATTTAATTTGTTTTCACTTGGAGTTATTTCTCCAAATTTTGTTTTTTGATGCTCTTTGAGGGATCAGTTATTGGCTTAACTGTATTTTAGTTATAGCCTTCTTTAAGTTAACAGCTATATATATTTATGAAGTACAATTGATATTTCAATAGGTATACAAAATAGTTCTAAATCTTAGGTTTTGGTTATCTGATTATATTTAAAATTGGATTGTATTTGACAAAATAGGCAATAAATTGGGCAGGATGCCTTCCATGGTGGTAGAGATCCTGACTGTTCAGTTGCTGTTGACTGCATCTGTAAGCATTTAAGAAAATGGTAATTGATTATAAGCCATGTGTAAAGGGATGGCTAGCAGTATTATAAATTTCAAAGTAGTTATCAGGGACCTATGCTGCTGTGGTACAATTAAGCCTTGAAGCTGCCACTAAAATGCAGGGAAGAGAAGCCTTGGATCATTGTCTTTTAGATGGTTAACTTTGTATCGTTAATTAAACTTTTGAAAGTTGTGGGATAAATCAAATGCTTTTCTAGGGAAACAAGAAACAGTATTAATGAGCAACAACCCCATAATTATCCTTGTGAGTACATAACAGGGACACATTCATGTCTTTTCTTTGCGCAATAACTTTTACAAAGAAGTATTTTTAAACTGATCATTAATTTTATGACCACAGAAATGAGATGCAAAATTTATGCTGTTGTCATTGGCACAGGCTCAAGACACCACGGACATTATGTGTGATTGTAATAGAACGGCTGCCGACTAATGACTCTGCAGACATTACAGTGGAGCATGCTTTCCTTTTAGTTGTCTGATCAGTCTGTAATGCTTTCAATTACGTCTGTAAATTGTATTGGATGCATTTACCTGATGCCCATTGTTGATTCGAGTTCAGTATTTTATTACATAAACACACATTGAACATTTTCCTTTTAATTTATAGAAGCCTTTGCAGGTATAGCTATAGATACTTAGCCCTGGGGAAGAAAGATGCTGTGTGCTACTCAACAGCGACACCTGTGTTCAGTTACAGAGCCTCAGAAGGGAACAGCTTTCCCCTTTATCAGATGGGGAAATGGTTGGAAAACAAAGTCAGAGGCTGGCTAGCTCATCAGTGCAGTGAAGCCCTGCTGAAAGGCATGTTCTTTCAGTTCAGTGCAGTGTTAAAAAAGGAATGCTCCTCACACAGGTATCGAATAGATTCCCGTACATTTGGAGCAGTTCCTGGGAGTGAAGGGAGGTGGCAGGAGGTGTGGGCGAAGGAAGTAAACAGTCCCAGAGCAGTATTTAATTTAGCCTCTCTTTGATGAATACAAATATCACACTGACTTAAACAATCAGTTCTTTCAATCAATTTCAGTTCTTATAAGTAAACTGAAGACAGTTTCATTTTCATATATAATCCAAAAAGTATTTTTAAAAAAAACCAAAGAGGTCTTCAACTTCTCAGTGACAGATTTCAATAGAATACATTTTCTTATACCAAGTGTTATTGATGTTTTGGTTTTTATAATATTTGTTATACATACCATATATGTACAATATATATTCGTATATAGTCACCAGTTACATACACATTAAAATAGATAGTAGATATCAAAAGTTAAACTATTGATTTTTAAAACTTTAAAGAAGTTTTAATATATCTGATCATTTCCATATAGAATGTGAAGAGTAAACCTGAGTATCTGAATTCTTTTCAGTGGATTACTTAGCTTTGTTGTTCTCTGTACTTATAGCACACAGTGTACTAAGCTCTGGTAATGTATATGAAGTATTCTGATACCTTAAACATTCAGCCAGGAATTTATTTATTTATTTGCTTATTTACTCATTTATTTATTTATTTATTTATTTATTTAGTGTGTAATGTAAGGTGTCCTTAGAAAACTAATTTAACAATTCCTCATTAAAAATAGGGCATAGCAATTAAAAGTATTGGAGCATTCTGTGATCTTTACTATACATTCTATACACTATCACAATGTGCTCAAAAAATATTTTAGTAATATTTCATGAAGCTCCTTTTAATGTTTGTAATCAGTACTCTCTTCACAAGAGAGATATTTTAATGCTCTAAAATGCACTTTGAACATCCTGAGGATGTTGGTAGCATCTCTATGCATTCCTTGGGATTTTAACTGGGGAATAGATGTCACCAGATACAGTGTGTCAGTGCCAGAGCTGAGAATGCGGTAGCCATCTATATTCTGCTCTTATTTAAGGGAGATCTTTACATTTTTGAGGATAAGGATGATGGTTGCTCATGAAATAGCAAAATTATAAGAAAATAGAAATTAACATTTAGTTCTTGAATTATGTGAACAATATTGTCTTGAAAGAGGCAACCTCTGTTCAAAGTGTGCAGGAAAATAGAAGGCAGCCATCAGATGGATGTCAGAGGACACACACACACACTCTCTCTTGGCAAAATTTCCTTTAACTGATAACAGATAATTTCAGTTGTTAACAAATAACACACTGTTAAGCATGTTTTTCTGTGTTGTAGAATTTATAAGAAAACGGAGTATGTATAACTGGGCTTAGCAAATAGCTAATTCAGTTTTTAAAAATATTAAAATACCTTTTAACCAATTACATGGGAAAAAACCCACAAATTTTTATCATGGGGAATTAAATATGTAAAGCAAACAGATAAACCCTTACAAACCAACCTAGGATTTGGGAATCAAATAGGAAACAGGCTACCACATGAAAATAGTGGCTTAAGTACCACAAGTGAAAATGGAAAGCGTTTGTAGATTATTGTGTTTGAATTTAGAGGGATTATATGAGTCTTAAGGCATTTTCCCCTTAATGAATTCCCGCTCTTGAAAATGTAATATTTTTAATCTAATATAATCCTGTGGTGACTTTTAATGAAAACAGTATCCATGTGCCTTTACATAGTTCATTTCTTAATACAATTTTTTAAATTATTGAGGAAGTAAAGGGATTACTTGAATTATTTTCACTATTGTGCTTTCTGCTTTTCAGGGTTTTTTTTTAGATTATTTTGTCTTGTTTAATCTTTTTTTCTGTTTTTTGAATTTGTAGAAACCTTCTTGATCTTGGGATTGTATTTTTCTGGGTCTCAAGTAAGCATCTGTCCGCTGACCTTTAACATGTATTTACTAAGTTTTCTCTATTATGATGCAGACCTGGTTTTACATAGTTCAGAAAGGGTTTGTTTGTTTTTTCCTGTTTCAGTGATTAAATTTTATGGTAAAACTGACTTCTTCTGACGGAGTACCATTATTTTCAGTGGGCCAATTATAAAAGGCATTTCTCTTGATTCATTTACAGGTGATGCTGAGGAGGGGGATGAATATGATGATCCTTTTGCTGGGCCTCCAGACACTATTTCCTTAGCCTCAGAACGCTATGATAAGGATGATGATAGCCCCTCTGATGGTAAGTGACACTCTACTGTAGAATATACCTCTTGGCACTGCCATACCAAACTGCTACACGCAGAGGGAGTGGGTTTATCAGAAAGTACAGGCCTGAGGTACCTCACCTCTAACAGAACCTTTCAGGAACAAAAGAGCTCTCTCTAGTGGTCCTCTGGAGGCTTCTTAAGTGTGTAGTTGCTTCCTTTTTTTTTTTTTTTTTAAAGAAAGTTCTCATAACTAGAATTTTTAGGCAATTACTGGTATTGTTATGGGAAGTTCTTAATAACAGTTTGTTGGTTAATTTAATATTATCAGATTCTTGCTTAATATTTGATTGTACCCCTTAATGATTTTTTGTATTATTTATTGTATAAATAATGAAAAAGGTATTTGGTATATTTTTTCTTAAAATTTCATACAAAATGAGTTCATAAAATATTAAGTCAATTATTTTTATATTGCCTTCTCATATTGAGATTTTTTTTCTTACCAAATGCCTTTT
The DNA here is from genome assembly GCA_004025045.1 of Sigmodon hispidus. NCBI lineage: Eukaryota > Metazoa > Chordata > Mammalia > Rodentia > Cricetidae > Sigmodon > Sigmodon hispidus. Next base: position 61,431 of record PVIH01000099.1, on the reverse strand, counting down.
AACTACATATTTTTGTTTTTCTGATTACTGCTTAAAGTTGCCCCATATTATGCATTAATAGTACAGTGTATTATATTAATTGAATTAATAGTAGAGTTGGTTGTTTATATTTTAGTGAATTTTTTAAAAAAAAATCTGTGAACTTTTGTCAGAGTTATGAATCTGATCCTTTTTGATAGTCAGTCAAATAAATCTGCACTCTGGAAACCTCATAAGAATGATCTGTAGTTATAAATTAAGATGCATACCAGTACATTAGCTATGCATATTAATTTGTACCACTCATAGTTTCACATAGACATAGAAATGAAGGATGCCTTTTGCTACCATATGATGATCAAACTGTGCAGTTCTGTCTCTAAGTACAATTGCCGAATGAAAATGTGCTTCCTGCATCAGAACACTCCACATTCTGTGTTATCCAGATCATTCCCTTTGGAAGCATAAATTGCTTTTATGAGGTATAAAATTATGTCTATTGCAGAACAGGGATAAGTCAAGTGCATGCATAAGTGATAAACATTCTAACCACTGGCTCAGAACAAAACAATCTTTTTTTATATTCAGAACTTTATCCAATGTGTAGTGGTGATAATCGTATCTATTTTCCATTAACTTTTACATTTAATTTCTACTTTTAAAGGTAGGAGTGTTTTCTGTCTTCTGTCTTTTGCAAAGATGCACATTTCTCTTCACTCACGCTTGCTGGTCATAACCAAAAATCACCTTTTCTGTTCTCATTTTTAGCATTTTATAATTGATAAAATGATTTTGTGCAAAATAATGAATTACTATTTAAGTTGTATTGTTTTAAGACTCATTACAGTTATTTCTTTTGCTCCTCTGTAAAATGTCTGTATGTGTTTGCATGTGTGTGTCTATACACACACAGAAACAATATTTATATTCAAAAGAATAAACATATACTGACTGTATTCATCAAGTACACTTATCAGATTTCAAAATAGCACAAATATTTTAATGTATAGGGGCAAGTATGTTGAATATAAAAAGCCCTAACAGTTAAATGTTATGTGTCCAGAAATAGTGTAATGAACTGTAGAAAAGTGACTTGTTATTAGGCAATAGAATACTTTTATGATTATTGTTTTCTTCCTTAAGATTAAATGATCTGGGAGGCTGTAAGATGGCCCAGCAGGTAAAGATGCTTGCTGCTAGGCCTGAGGTCCTGGTTCCATCCCCAGGACTCACATGGTTTTAAGAGAAAACTAATTCCCACGAGTTGTTCTCTGACCTTTTCATGAGTGCTATACATGCGTGCACCACTCCTATTACTAATAATAAATATAAAGCAGATTTAAAATATATTCATGTGTTTTCAAAATCAAAATATAGAAGAAATACTTTGATATGAAAAACTTATTAAAAGATATTTAATGGCATGTTTATGTGGAACACCAGTTTCCTGTTAAATATCTGTGTTTACTTCTAGTACTTAAGCAATTCTTAAGCGGATTAGGCATGCTACTTTTATTAGGATTCATTTTGATATGTTAGTAATAGGATTGTAGCAGCTTTACATTTTCTTGGAACATGATAGGTTAATTTTCAGTCACTGGACATTTACTCTAACATATCATCTCTTTGTGTTCTCTTTGATTAGTGGAGTATAATTTCCTTTCCTATGATCAGTCTAATGATGTGTTAGTAAAAAAATGCACTGAACAATAACTGTAACTAGTTTAGTCTTTGTCAAGTCAGGCTGTTATTTTGTCCTTTTGACTTTTGCCTTATGGTAGGCACTAACAGTATCTGAATGTTGATGGATTGTAAACTCCAAGCATGATAATGTATTTTTCATAGAGTTAATATAATTTTCAAGGTATTGCAAAGGTCAAACCTGCACATCTCTGTGAATTCTAAGTCTGCCTTCTCTTTAATATTTCTTTTTCTCTGTTCCTCTGGTTCAAAAGTTCACCCAGTTCCCAAATGGCCACCTAATTTTCCAGTTATTCCCTCAAGCCATATGTGTTTTGGTTTCTTTATGGTTTATTAGGTACTGTAGGAAAGTAGCATAAGTTATATCTTCTAATGAAATTCAAGCACACTTCAGTGATGCTTCGACTTGATTGCTGGTAGCAATTAAATCACAGCCACGGAGAAAAACGCATGGTCTCACCAAGTCCAGACACCCTGTCGACACCAAATGGGGAGAAACAGAAACAAAATCATCTTCAAATCCTGCCAGACATGCTGTTTCCAGGCTGCCTGCTTTTTGTTGTTGTTGTTTGGTTGGTTTTTTTTTTTTTTTTTGGCCAGCTGCCTGATAGATAGCAAAATCATAATTTGCCACGTGCTAACAGGCAGAGTTCACATGTGGGTTATTGAGAACTGATAAAGGGCTAGATGGAGTTTTGATTTTCGCATTGGACCTTGGTACACCAGATTAATGGAATTTCAATGAGAGACCAGAGAAGCCACAGCTTTGTCAGAGAAACAGATGGAGATTCTATAGTCACGTCTGCTCATTAATACTAGTTGTATGAAAGGTGCTCTCTCCTCTATACAAACGAGTTGATATAATTGATTTTTGAGTGGTACATTGAAAAAAAAAAGCACCTTATTGATGACTAGACTTGTAACATAAATAGTGACAGATTTTTATATAGTTTGTAACACAAAAATGTACTTTGTGATTTTTTCCTTCTCTCTCTTTGGAAACACCTTTTATTTTTTAAAGGAGAAATATATCTTGAGACCAACAGCTAAAAAGGAGAAAATGCCATGCTGAAAAAGAATAGCAGGCTATGTTTATTTATAAGTGATTGTGTGGCTGCTGTCAGCTTCATTTTGATATGATAAAGTCCAAAAGAAAGCAGTTCCTTTTCACAGCATCATGCCTTTCTTTTTCTGGAAGATCAGGGACATAACCCAATGATTGTTTTGGTGTCAAAACGCTTACAAACTCTTACAAGTTTTATGGCTGGAGATACATTAGGGTGCTAAAATATATATTCAGTAATCAGATAAAATTAGAGATAATTAGATGGAAAGCTTCAAAGATGCTCCGTATTGAACACACAGTGCAATGCTTATGTGCCGAAGAAGTCCATGAACAGTAGTGTTAGTCACTTGAGTTTCCATTTTCTGCAAGGAGTCATTTTTCATTTATTTTTGTTTGTAATAGGAGGCCTCTAACTATACAGCATCACAGCACATCTCTGAGTGAGGTGAAAGAATTCACTAGGCTGGAAGACATATATTGGCTCTACTTGTCAATGATAGGTCGAAGGATCCCCATGGACATTTGTTACAAATCTGAGTCAGGCCTAGACCATAATCACTTCATGGATAAGAATCTGGAAGCTCTAGGGTGAGAAGGCAGGAGAGCTAAAGTGAAACAGGTAGGGAAGAGCTATTGTGTGTATCTTCCTAATTAGAATTCCTAGTAAAATAAGTTATGGAAAGCTCTAGGCATTGGGCTCTGGGCATTAGTGTGCTCATATACACTAATAATTGTCCAGGAAGCAATCCATTTCTTAAAGCTTGGAAATTAAGAAAAAGGTTGAGCTATTTTGATTATAATTTATGAAAGCAAGTAACATTTTTCTTCTTTTTTAAATATACCCTTCCTTAAGAAACTACAGTATATAAAAATTTTTGATTTATAAAACATGTATACTATTTGTTCCAAAAGACTGCTTAAAAAACAATGATCTGGGCCAGCAAGATGGCTCAGTGGTTAAGGGACATGCTGCCGAGCCTGGTTATCTGAGTTTGATCCTAGGGACCCACATGGTGGAAGGAGACAACTGATAGTAAGTTGTTCTCTCACCTCCTCATATGTGGATGTACACACACACACACAGACACACAGACACATACACACATACAGACACACACATAGACACACACAGACACATACACACACAGACACACAGACACACACACAGACACACACACACACACAAACACACACAGACACACACACACACAGACACAGACACACACACACAATTAAACATTTTTAAAGGATGCTATCCAGGATGTGTATAAATAATGAGCTTTTACATCTATATCTAACATGGGCTTAGATGTAAACCCATCTGCATGCACACCATAAATTGTATGATACTTTAGAGGAAGACTTTTTTTTTTCCACATGTAAAATCAATTGTAGCACTTTTTATAAAAGTCAAGCAAAAAAAAGTTGCTTTACTTTTTTTAGGGTGTCACTAGACTATGAAACAGTGTTTATAACTAGAAAATTTTTTTTTAAGAAAGCTATTTAGGTGCTTTAAAAAAACATAGTACATGTGCTTTTGATATATAAAATTGTATGTTTTATTATTCTGAGAATTTATTGATCAATTGGAGACTTTGACTGTGGAACCAGCATTATTTGTCTCCTAAGAGTTTAACTTTCAGCTTGAACCTATCCTGTGTATGTAATGCATGTTAATATTTTTATATGTTTAAATTTTCTGCTCATTCAGTATTCTAAATTACTAGTTTGTATTTTTTTTTTTTTTAGCAACATAAGAACCAATGGTTATTTTAGTTATTTCTCTTATATGTATAGAACAATTTTAAGTATTGGTAGAGGGAAGGGACTGTAGTTTAGGTACACAGTTTTACAGGACATTGCTAAGTAGAGGACATAATTTTCTTTTAAAATTATTTATTTGTGTCTAGGGGTGGGGTGTATGCCATGCATGGTGTGGAGGACAGAGGACACTTGTGGGCGTTAGTTCTCTCCTTTTACTCTGTGGTACCAGGGATTGAACTGTGGTCATCAGCATTGGAAGCAAGTACCCCTCCCCATTGGGCCGTCTCTCCTGCCCTTGAGGACATCTTTTTAACCCTAAAGATACAGATTGTGTGATTGGGGTTTAAAGCACACAGATGTGTTAATATTTTTATGGTACAAAGTATGAGCGGATAAAAACAAATGGCAGGAAGGGTCATTTTTCTCCAGGTTGGGGAGATGGCTCAGTGAGTAAGCACTTGGCACACAAGCATGTGGACAGGAGTTTGGATAGTCACAATTCTTCTAAGTGGGTGGGTGTGGTGACTTATCTGTAATTCCAGCCTTGAAAGGAAAGCAGAGTTTGGACCCCCAGAGCGGTCTGGTGACAAGACTAATCTAGGTTTGCTTTAGATTCTGAGTAAGGTAGAAAAGTGAAGGAAAGTGATTCTAGACATTAACATTGGGCTAATATTTATTGCTTAAATAGCTGCACTGTCCATGTTTAAATCCATTAAATACTTCAATAATCCTATGAAGCGATGCTAAGCACTTATATCCTCATTATTTTATGAGTGCAAATGATGACATGTGTGGAGCCTGAATACCTTGCTCAGGAGCATCCAGTTAGAACATTTATAGAGAGGGCAAAACTTCAGGCACATGCTAAGAAGCCACGCTGTCTCTTTGACTTTCACTAAAATTTCAACTTGTTGAGAGTATTATTCCGTAATTTCAAGTACATGCCTCTGGGGACACGGACACACACACACACAGGCTACAAAAAAGAAAAAGTAAGTTTTCTAATTTTTTGTGTTATTTAATGGGAACATATTATCAAATTAAAATAAAAGTGGGTGAATGGTTATAGCAAAATAGGTTAAGTAAGAAAGATCACAAAGTTAGAAAGCTCAGCATTACAAAAAAAAATCTATTTTTAATTCAATAAATGAGCAGTTATTTGCTCTTTACATGAAGAAAAGAACAAGATATTTGGCTAAGGCAATGAAGGAGTCAAAGATAAAGTTCTTATTAAAAATATATAATTGAAAAATACATATAATTGACATGTGAAGAGATTATAATTCCCCAAAATAATGTCATTGACAGTTGAGATTAAGGAAGAATCCAGAGATAGTAGGTACTATTTGTTGACAATATTCCATTGATTTGTTCTATATCAAGGCAAGTAATTGTTTCCACCTTCTAATTCGTTGATTGGATTAATCATACATCTCAGTATCATGGCAGGTAAACCCAAGTATAAACTTTATGCCTAAACTGTATTGGGAGGCTTTGCATTTTAGTAAATTTCTTGGGTTCTTGAAACTTGCTGGTGACAGTGGGAAAGACATTGAAAATTCAGAACATTTGTAGTGAAGGTTGGGAAACCAGGTTTGGTAATAAGAGGTTTCTGGCCTGGCCTAGCCCCATGGTTAAGACCTGCCCATCGCTGCTTAGGGCCCCCCAAAATGACTCAAAAGCTTATATTAATTACATTCTGCTTGGCCTATGGCTCAGGCATATTGCTAGCTAGCTCTTTCATCTTAATTCAACCCATTTCCATTGATTTGTTTTGCAACGTGGCCCATGGCTTACCTGTGTTACTTTTACATGTTAATTCTGTAAAAATTAACTGGATAGTGTCTCTTTTGACTCCACCCTCCTTCCCCTATTTATGCTCCAACTTCCCTGCCTACTTCTAAGATGCCTGCCATAGGCCAAGACGGTTCTTTTATTAATGATAGTCACAGCGTATAGAAAGATATCCTACATCAAGGTTTCATACTCAAGACGATTCCATGGTCAAGTTCACATCACTTCACTGGTCAGGATCTTTTCTGGTTGTATAATGAAGTGCTTAGAGTTAGAGCTTGCCTTAGGAGTCCATGGAGCACCATATGCTTGTGTCTCCCTTGTAGAATAGTGACTGGTGGTAGCAGTGGGGTGATTTGCCTGGGAAAATGGGTTATATGGGTAATAACTTGAGGTGAGATTGAAGAGGAAGCAGTGGCAGAGATCTTACATTAGGGTATGGCTTACTGGAGGAGCTGAATGGCCAGTTAAAGAGTTTGTCTTTGATTTGGTGGTTATCATAAAGAATCCAGAAATAAGCTGTTGATATGATGAGTGCAAATGCCAGGATGACAATATGCCTTGGCAACATTAAATGCATGTTGAGTCAAGACAAAGAAGCTTACTTTGAGCTTCACTATCATCAAGCTCACTTAGCTGCACTATTTAATCTTAGCAGCGTCTTTATGGGGTAGATATTACTATTACTCTCTAACAGTGAAGGGAACAAAGGGAAAGGAAAGTTATGTGATTTATCCAAAGCCTCGTACTGAGTAGCAGACTAGAATTTGAATTTATGTCTGACAAAAAAATGATGTACGTTTGCACACCCATTCAACATTCTTCTTCCCCAGAGAGGCTGCTGCTGCTTTTGTTTTAGGGGTTATGAAGGAGAGACAGAGTAGAGTAGTGCATTTTTGCTGAAAGATAAGGAATTTCCTGTCTATACCTACTCAGTGCATCTTCAGCATTCCCATAGCATCAGCAACACTCAGGAGCTTAGAAGAAACGCCATCCCAATCCAGGCTACTGATCCTGGAGCAGCTCTTTAACCACATCCCTAGGTGTGCATTAAAGTGTGAAAACTGTGTTTGCTTAGTCAGGGTTTCTGTTGCTGTGAAGTGAAACCATGACCATGGCAGCTCTTATAAAGGAAAACATTTAATTGGGGCTGGCTTAAGGTTCCGAGGTTTAGTTCATTAGCACCATGGTGAGAAACATGGCAGTGTGCAGGCAGACATGGTGCCTGAGAGGTGTCTGAGAGTTCTACATCTGGGTCTGTAGGCAGCAGGAAGTGAGAGACACTGGGCCTGGCTTGAACATCTTAAATCTCCAGTCCACCCCTAGTGACACACTCACTCCAGCAAGATCACACCTCCTATTATTGCCTTTTCTATGAGCCTATGGGGGCCATTTTCATTCAATCCACCACAGTGTTGTGCAGGTATTTCTTATATTGATCTTTGTCATTAAAAAGAAGTGCAGTTACACTTGAGAGTGTAATAGGAAGTTTCTGGCCTCATCTAGTCCCAGAGTCCGGACCTGCCCACCACCACTTTAGGCCCCCAGAATGACTCAGAGGCTTACATTGATTTCATGCTGATTGGCCTATGGTTTAGGCATATTGCTAGCTAGCTCTAGCATCTTAATTCAACCCATTTCTTTTAATCTATCTTTCTGCGTGGCTCGTGGCTTACCTGTGTTACTTTTATATGTTGATTCCTGGGCAGCTGGATGGCGTTTCCAATGACTCTGCCCTCCTTCCCCTATCTATACGTTGATTTTCCATCTACTTCTAAGATAGGCCAAGACCTTGAGTGGTACTTGGACCTCGTTTTATTAACGAATGATATTCACAGCATACAGAAAGACCTTCCACATCATGAGAGGCTTCATGTACATGTGTGACTAGGCATCTCGATAGGTAAAAACATTTCTCTGAACCTACCTACCTACCTACCTTTCTCTGCTCCCAGAATCTCTTTGGTTACTTGAACCCTTAGGAAAAAAGCTGTGCTTTTTTAGCTATATAAAGCCACTTCCCCAAAGCTGCGGGACTACTGCCTTTTCTTACATTTTGAGATAATATCTCACTATGTAGCCCAGGCTGGCCTTGAACTCATGGTCCTCCTGCCTCATTCCCAAGTCCTGGGATTGCTGGCAAGTGCCATGATGCTTAGTGTAGTTGTTCCATTTTTGAACTGATATTTCAGAGTCTTTTTTCTCTCTAATGAATTTCCCTGTTACGAGAACATTTGGTAGGTTCTGATCTATAGCCCTAGGCATGTTTGCATGTTAACTGTGCATGTTAAGATAAGAAAGGCCGAGTACCACTCACAGATCTTAGTTATTAGCAGTAGGGCAGTGGTGAAGGAGTTTTGATTATTGCTGGACATTCTCAGAAGGCAGAGGCTTGTCTTTTTTTACTGAGCACATGGTATTTGGGCCCTTCTTTGCATTTGGAGAAGCTGTTGGCGCTCACTACCTTCGCTTGTGCTTACTTTTCTAAGCTGAACCTAAGAGTGAATTCAGAGCCTAAAAAGACAGTGCAAAGACCAGTTGGTTTTAGAGGAAGATGGATATTGAACACTGGTCTCTATCTTGGATGCCATCACCTCCCACAAAATCTGGAAAGGTTCTTTTCTCAGCCCTGCTATGGTGGAAGACCCAGTGAATAGTAAGGTGTCCTATGTGGGATTCCTTGCATGTCTAATGTTGTGTTAGACTCCAGGAGATCTAATTGGTGTAGCAAGAGAATGAATTAAAACCACACAGACAGACATGGAAAGCTGGAAATGGGTGGTCTGGGCTCTCTGGTGAAGAAGCCGAAGCATCCTGGAAGCTCAGTGCGTTTATTATATAGTGTTGAACAGGGAGGCAGAGTTAATGTATTTTGCTAAACAATGAGGTGGAGTTATTACATACAAATAAAGAGGGAGGGTTTATGGCATACAGCTGGATCAAAGAAGTATGTTGAGCTCATCTCAGTAGGAACAATCTTTGTAGGGGAACAGTCTTTGAGGGCCTGAATATCTGGGGAGAAGAAAGCTGTGGTGGACATTTTCAGCACACACAGACCAGAGAAGGCCTTACCGTATCTCTGAACCTCACCCTTGGGGACAGGAAAGCTTTGTCAGTTTCTCATCAGTCTGAGGCTATGGGGTCCTTGACATGGCCATGACCATGTGAAAATACGCACTCACTCAGGATTTCACACACTTAGGGCCTTTTCTGCTTCCCACAGTCTATTGCTTTGAAAGGTGTTTTTTTAAGACACCTTGGTCATGACCAGAGGTGAAAGAGTACTTTGTAAATTGCTGCATTAAGTATGACATTCTTAGGAGGAGTACAGGGCTGTAATCATTCTCATTTTCAGGGCTTTGGCCCTCTCTGTCCTTCTCCAGTGTTGGGTGAGGTTGTCTGCAACCACCTGCCGCCTCTGTTAGTATTTTGCATGTGGAAAGATGGAACACGCTGCCACGCTGCCAGGAGGCCATGTTGAGTTTATTGGAGTCTGGATATTTAGGGAGCAGATGGGGAGAGGAAGATAGAGAGAAGAGAAGAAAGAGAGAAGAAAGGAATGGGAGTAGAAAATGGATTTTTGTCAGGGTCTCTTTAAAGGGTGGCCATGTAGACACACCCTGAGGCGTGTGAGTGGGCGGGTTCTGTGGGTTCTGTGGGCAGGGAGGGGGCGTGGCTGCAACATGGCTGTGCTGGAATCGTGGCCACGCCCAGGAGGCAAGCTAAGGTGATGTTTATATGCTAACAGCCTCCAATCTGGCTTCAGAGCACCTATTGGACATTCTCTTTCGGGATTTGAACTTCTTACAGAGAAGAGTTTAGGATTTATTCCAGTCCCACATCACACGTGAGGATGGGCCTAAGAGTTCTCCCTATGCTGGTTGTAGTTCTTCAGTGCATGGCCTTCTCCTTGTCCTGAAGGTGGATGGTCTGATGAAAACGGATATCCACTTCCCATCGTGCTCTCCTGGACCTGGTGCTTCTGTTGTCTCTTCATTTCCTTCTTGCTGGTTTTCTGTTGTTAGCAATTCTTCATAAAAAATGAACTCATGACTCCCATTTCTTTATCATTAATGATATTCTGGCTTTGTTCTTTAGAAACACACAAATAAGGAATTGAGGGTGTAGCTCAGTGGCATTGTGCTTGCCTGACGTGAACGAGTCTTGTGTTCCATCCGCAGTACAGATCAAACAAATATTAAAGGAATTTAAAGGGGGCTTCAGAAGGCAGGGAGGCAGACCGGTAGGGAGTGCAGCTGGTAGGGCTGTGCTGTCATTTTCAGTGGTAGGAGGGAGCTGCTTCATCTGACATTTTATAAGCGATGCATTAAAATAGTTTATTGGGGAAGACATAAGCTCGCTGGTCATCAGTGGAGGGCCACATAAGTTTTTTCAACGCAGTCTTAGCTGTAGTCACTTCAAATAAACGTGAGCTTTCTAGAAGAACTTAGATTCTGGAAGCACCAGCCAAGAACCATCCCTTCTAAAATAACTGAAGTCTGTCTTATTGTGGATATGATAGTAATACCGTAATTATTCTGAGTAAGCCTTCAGAAAGGGAGAGTATTGCAAACTGGTATCAGTTTATAGGAGAACCAAGGGTGATGAACTAGTAAGGCTGGGTAGGACTGCATCATTGGAGGAAGACCAGTTTTCAGATAAACTCAGGGATGCTGAAAAGGAGCCAGTGAAAGGTGGCTGAGAACACTGGGAGCAGAATAGGCAGTGAGGATTGAGCAGAGAGGCATGCCAGATGCGTGGGCACTGGCTTCATGCCTTTAGCTTTGAAAGAGTCTCACTATTAGCCCTGTGTGGCCCAGAACTCCCTGTGGACTAGGCTGACTTCCGACTCAGGGATTCTCCTGCTTCTGCCTCTTGCATTCTGCATTTATGGTTGGCTTCAGGTATTGATCCAGCCACTCACTGACTTGGGGGAAGGTGCTGCTGTTACATTAGTTTGCACTTAAAAAGTGTTCTGGGACTGGAGAGATGGTTCAAGTTAAAAGCACTGACTGCTTTTCCAAAGGACCTGGGTTCAGTTCCCAACATCCACATGGCAGCTCAAAGTTGTCTGTAACTCCAGTTTCAGGGGACCCAACACCCCTGACAAAACAGCAGTGAACATAAAATTAGAGATCCTTTATTTTAGAATTCCAAGTCAAGTAAAGAGTTGATTCTGTAAGCCAAATAAGAAAGCATTTTGACCAAGATAATGTGATTAAATAAAAATGGTGTTGTGGACAGATATAACTAGTTATATCTGCTTTATTGAAATGTATTTAATGTAGCCATAGGATTTGTCCATTTAAAGTTTATAACGCAGCATTTTTTTTTTTTTCATTCAGTTGTAGAGTTGTGTAAATATTTTCTCTCTGATTTGGGAACACCTCCATTACCACAAAAGGAAACTCTGTGGCATGAGTGTACACACCATTTTTTCCCAGCCCTGTCTGCCCTCTCTCTCCTGGACCCAGTTAGTCATGAATGTGCTTTCTTGTTTCTATGTAGTTTTCTAATGTGAATAATTCATATGACTGCAGTTGTGTAAAATGTGACTTGCTTTTCTTAACATAATGTTTTCAAGGCTCATCTCTGATGTAGTCTGTGCCAGTTATTCATTTCCTTTTTGGCCCTAACTGCACCACTGTGTGTGTACATCATCGCTGTTTATTCGTCAGTAGTGGACATCTAAGTTGTTTTCTCTCTTTTGCTGCTTTGAATAGTATTTCAATGAATAGCTGAATGACTTTTTTTTTGAATGTGTGCTTGCATTTCTCTTAGGATGTACATAAAGTGACCCATTCATGTAGATTTATGTTTTTTTCTTTTGTTTTGTTTTTTTTTTTTAACTTTCCAGACTTTTCCCAAATGCCTGCACCACTTTATGTGTGCTAGCAGTGTCCAAGGCTCTACCTTCTCTATAACTGCTCTACAGTTAATGCCTTTTTGGTTTGTTTTTTGAGACAGGGTCTCTACATAGCGTGACTGTCCTACTCACTTTGTAGACTACACTGAGCTTGAACTCACAGCAGTCAGCCTCCCTCCGGCTCCAGAGCTCTGGGATTAAAGGCATGGAACAGCCCACTTGGGCACATGATTGTAGGCATTGTAGTTTGCTTTCCTTTCATGTGTCTGTTAGCCATTTGTATGTCTTTGGTGAATGCCGATCATATTATTTTCCCATTTTCAAAACTGGGTTTTTATTTTATTGCCAAGTTCTGGGTTATCTATGTATTATAAACTAGTCTTGCATAAATATATGATCTGAAAATATTTTCTCCAAATCTTGGGCTGATAGTTCACTTTCTTGTTGATATACTTGGGACACCACCCATTTTTATTTTTATTTTTTTTAAGACAGGGTTTCTCTGTGTAGCCTTGGCTGTCTTGGTACTTGCTCTATAGACTAGGCTGGCTTTGAACTCATGAGGTCAGTCTGCCTCTGCCTTCCAAGGACTGGGATTAAAAGTGTGTGGCACCACTGCTTGGCAAGTTTTTACATTTTAAATGAGATTTAATTTATCTGTTTTTCCTTTTTATTAGTACTTTTAGTGTCATGTCTAAAACATCAAATAGAAGGTTTTTAAAACATTTTTTTAAAAAATGATTTCTTAACTTGAGGCCAAAGTGAATTATCAGAACACTGAGTTCTACTGTAAAAGATTGTGGGATTATAAACTAATTGAAAGGGACACAGTGTAGTCTACCTTTAACACAATTGTAGCCTGCACATATTTAAAAGTTGCAGATGGCAAGAGGTAATTTTCTTGCTGTCTTTTCAGTTCAGTGAACTCTCAAATTTTGTAGCCTTCAACATCATTTGAGAAACAATTCTTGCTTTCCCGTGTGTTTATATCCCTGCTCTCATTTCTGGCATTGTCATGGTTTTGACATGTCCAAGCAACTGTTTGCTGCATCGCAAATAGAAGCACAAGGTTCCTCTGCTTTAGTTTTACTTGGGTATGTTATTTCTCAGAACATTAGTCCATAGATTATTTGACAAATTTACTGACTTTTTTTGGCCAAGGCTTTGTCTGTGCTTCATTATGGATGCATGTGGGATCATAATTTTGAGAAAGTTGTTGCTGCCTTTTGCATTGATCTTTTCACCCTTGTAATGATGTGGAAGTGACTTTACCTATCATCAGTTAACAAGTCTTGTCAAGTAAGGGACCTGAGACACAGAGATGTCATGGGAATGTCGGGGCATCACTGTTCAGTGTGTGGTCTGCAGAGGTCTCCTCGTGAGCTGCATGTGACAATCTAGATATAACAATCCAGAGTTAGCAATAGCAGCATTAACAGCAGCTTGACAGTCCTGCTTCATCCAAGTGCATAATTGCCCTCTCCCTTGGTAATTGGTGTTTTATTGTTTTACAAAAATATTAGTTTGTGGTTTTAGGGAAATAGTGTGGAAACTAGGTTCAAAGAGAATTATCACAAGAATACTGAAATATTACCTTATTATTTCTTTTATTTTTGAGTCTTGTATCTTTTTCTGTGTATTCTTTCATAGTCATAATTATGTTTCAATTTAATTATGAAGTTTGTTTTCATCATGGAGAAACTTTAGGGATTCTACTTTCACATTTATGGGCAAATATATATTCATGCTCCATAGTTATAATTAGATATTTAATTATATTTTTGTATGAAAGCCAAAGGATAGGGAGTCTCAAAGCTTTTCATTTGCAGCATCTAGAGAAGAAGATATTGTAATTTGAATGTCATCTAGTTCTTTTTCCTGCCTAAACAGAAGCATAAAGCATCTTACTTAACAATGGTCAGAAAAGTAATTTCATCTCGGCAGTGTGCTTTTGCTTCACTTTGTGTGGCTGTTTCCAGAAGCACCTCCTTACTTTTTAATACCACTTGTGAGTTGTTCTCTTTGGAACCTGTTTATCACTTTCTTTAATACTAACAGAGGTTAATAAAAATAATATTTTAATACCAAGAAGTAGTAAAATGTCTTACCATGGGGAAAAGAAATACAAATACATTTCTTTTGTTGAATAGGACTTGTTTTGGTATTGGTACCCTGGGACCTATTTGCTGGAATATATGTATACTGTAAGCATCTAATATGCTTAGAATATGATTTCTTTTCTAAAAGAAAAGATGCTTTAAAAGAGATAAGGAATTGATTTTTTAAAATATTGGTAGTAAGGTAACAATGTTGTATGTTTTAGGCAGAGTATTATGGAATACAAGTTTAATTCAGTAGATTTTACTGTTAGGGTAGGCTGAGGAGAATAAGACGGTTAATAAGACACCCCACTGACTTTAAAGACCATATGGATTAGTAGAGTATAGGGAAGTAAATATTAGCTATAATTCAGTCACTTCTGTAAGAAACACAGAAGTAAGAAGATAAAAAAATGATGATTGGGATGAAGACAGACTTGACAGTGGAGGTGGCATTTGGGAGAATGGGGTTCTGATGTATGGGTCATGGAGATAATAAATAGCCTGGTGAAGAGATGCGTTGTTTAGGACTGTTTGATCTCAGATGAGTTTAGGTGAAAAGCAGACATGATTATGCATTATTTTACCCACGAGAGGAGGATACACTTGGCATCTTGCCTCATGCCTGCCTAGATCCAGGTGGGAACATTCTGGATCACCAGGTGGTGAGCGTTCCTGATTTACATCCTGCTTTTCTAGACCTAACTTCCTTAAGAGACTGTTCCTCACCTGACTCAGTCTTGAGGTTGGGGGGAGAAAACTGGATTTGCCAGGAGTGGAGGCTGAACTAAGCAATATTGGGACCGTGGGACCTTGGGACCGCCTGCCCATGGGGGGGATGGGGAGATGTGGAGAAGAAAGAATGACCTGATGTGGTGGGAGGAGGAAGGGACCTTGAATAAGGCTATACAAGGATAGAAAATGTGACTTCTTTATTCATAATAATAATAAAAGAAGAAGAAGAAGAAGAAGAAGAAGAAGAAGAAGAAGAAGAAGAAGAAGAAGAAGAAGAAAGAGAGAGACTGTTCCTGTAGCATGTTGTAGCAAAAATCATATCAAACATCCCCAACAGCTTCTTAGATATTTTCTACTAGCCTACTAGTCCAAGAGAGAAATCTCTCAGCTGTTACTGAAGCTACGCCTTGGCCTCTGTGTTTATTTTGAGTCAATCTCTGTGGTATATACGCATGTGTGGTTTGCTCTAATAGGCTGGGTCTTGGTCAGTGTTCTAATCCAGCCCAGCCAGAACTGCATGGGGCAGGGGGAGTTGCCATTGTCTGAAGGAGAACTGAAACATGCTCAAGGATAGAAGTAAGAGTTCAGTGCAGGCAGAACCAAAAATCCTCCCTGCAGAGAGAAGAGAAGGCATGGCCTGGGCGGATGGTACACAGCTCTCTCACACTTAGTCAGCAGTGTTTCAAACTCTTTAGAGAACATTGTTTCTAAAGCAGTGGCTTAAAATAATGTTGAATGGGAAAGTTCAAAATGATTTAGACAAGGGGTAGCTGGAGGCAAAAGAAGAAAGCAAGTCTGTCTAGACTAATTTTTCATCTATATGGGAACATATACACACACACATATACACACACATACATACACACACACACATACATACATACATACATACATACATACATACATGCATACATACATACATATATTATGCACTGCCCTGCTGCAGATTCAGTCAGGGGCCTCAAAAGCTGAACTCCTCCCCGGCCCCAGCTATTTTTAGGAAACCTTCAAATCTTCCCTGAGGGCCAGCTTTCAGCTTAATGATACTCACATTTGCTTTTCACATTTGGTATCATAGCACTAGCCTGTAATACCAATGCTAGAAGGCTGAAGCAGGAAGGTTGCCCAAAGTTCAAGGCTATATGAGCAAGGCCTTATCTCAGCAAAACACAACAGGAAACAATGGACTGCTCCTTGGCTGTTTTTCTCTTTCTAGCAGTACATGGTAGGAAGTATCACTCAGCTTTTGGCACAGACACAAAATGCAGAATTGTAGCCGTTAGAAATATATTAAAATTAGAACGTAAGATTATTTGAATTTAACTTATCCTGATTAGGACTGCTTTTTTTGTTTGCTTATTTATGTGTATCAGTGTTTTAGCTGCTTTGTTCACTATGAGTGCCCAGTGCCAAGGAGCTTAGAAGAAAGCAGCAGATCTGGACCGGGAGCTTAGGATGCTGGGAGCAGTGTGGGTTCTGGGAACTGAACCTAACCTTCTCTGCAAGTGCAGCAAGGGAGCACAGTTGCCTGTGAGATAGCAGCTGTCCAGCCTCCAGGACTGCTTTTGATTTTATTTTTCCAAATTTGTATCATTTTCTAAAATCAGTAGAGCCATCAAAAGATCCAAAGACACGTGTATTATACCAAGGTCAAAGTGAGTTAGGAGATGGGGGCAGGGAGGAGCAGGAGAGCTTGGGAGAGGAGGGTCAGTCTCTGGACTTCCCAGGACTCCAGCTCTCGCAGGAGGGGAGCTGCTTGCTTGGTCTTTCTGTGAGTCAGTGCAAAGATAGAAGACTTATCTAGCATTATTTTTAGTGTTTTTGAAATAAAAATAAATCAGTAATTCAAAAGAGGTATGGCTCTTAGTAGGAACAGGATCGTGTGAAATTTCTTGTAAGGAGGCTTTAAAAAATGGTTCCATGTGTAGGCAGTCATGAAGCTTTCATAGAAAATATTCTCAAGTTAGTTACACTTGGAATTCCATCGTAAAAGGTCCATTAGCTCAAATAAGAAGCATGACAGTGTAGGACAAGTGGTTTTATGGAAAGGATAATATCAGGGGCTTGGCGTCTACAGGTCATGCAACAAATCTGGTCAGTTGCTATTTATATGTAGATGATTTTTTAAAAATGGTGTACAGCTATGCCATTTTTATATGTTATCTATGGTTGTTTTCATTTACAACAGCAGCAGTAAGAGTAGTTGTGCTCCTTGGTGATATTGTGGTAAATGATGAACCGCATATGTGACGGTGCTGTAGGAGGATGCTGCCTAGGGATGTGGTAGCTGTTTTAGTTGATTAGATATTTCTTCTCATGTTTACATAGCAGAGTAATGGCATAGTGACACTTTCCATGTCAGTCAGCTATGCACCAATGACACTTGTAACAAACATAATGTGTCTCAAAATACTTTTCTGGTCCTCTACTGAAAAGATCTGTAAATTCTTGGCCTAGATGTACAGCTCTTTGATGGTCTGATTTAGAATTAAGACAATATAAGGAGTGTGTAGAACAGCCTCAAACTGGTTAAGCCATGTTCCAGATTTGGTTTAAAGGCATAACTTAGTCAGCCAAATCATGATTTCATATTTTGGAAGTTTGTGTCGATCCACTAAAAATTCTTCTTAGACAAACGAACAAACTGGTGGCCCTGGGTTTGTATTACTTTTCTCTTTTTAGATGTGTCTTTCTGGCATTTGTCCTTCAATGCTCCGTGAATTCCCAGCCCTGGTGTTCTGTTGTGCTCCTGAGGTGGGAAAACAGTTGCCTTGCTCACGCTTCATCTGCGTTCATGTATACTGCTTTCCGTAGTACCAGACAGCAGAGGAATTTGGGGTGTGTTTTCTGAGCACTCACTGGAATATGGCTCTCGTCACTTCTCAGAGGCAGATTATACATCTTACTTAGGTGGAGTGTGAGAGGAAGGCCTGTGGGGTGGAGAGGATGGAGGCCTAGTAAGGCCTGTGCCAGCAGGAAGGTTTAGCCACCTTATGTGGGAGTAGCCTGAGGTGCTTGGCCTGGAGGCAGTCTGAATTTTCCTCAGGAAATAATTCTACTTCTTTCTCATTACAGAGGTAGTTGCAGACCAAATGGCATCTCTCTTATGTTTATCGGTTTGGATCATCTGTTGTTCTCTTTAACAAAAGTCATAATTGGTTAAATTACCACCAAATAAATAAAGAATGAGAACTGGCTAAGAAACTATGAGATAAAGCAAAGAGAGATGGGAGTTATGAGGAATGAATCAGAAGACACAGCGTTGGGCTGGGAATGTAACCCAGTGGAGGGGGCTGTCCCAACGTTGTGAGGACCCGAGTCCAGTTGCTAGCTAGCACTTTAAACAAAACACACACACAAAACAATAAACACAGAGTTGAAACGGGGGAAGAAGGAAGGAAGATGGGGCCTTGGTGAACTTCTCAGAGGCAGAGGCTGAGGAAGACCAGCTGGAGATCTGTGTTCAGCGTGATGGGTAGAGACATGAGCGCTGAGAACCCCAGAGACGGAGAGAGACCAGTGCTTGACTTTGTGCTGCTCGGTTTTGGTTTGTTCTGTGTTTTGTGCCAACTAGACACTGACTAGAATCATCTTGGGAGAGAGGATGCCAACTGGGGAAATGCCTCCATCATACTACCTGCAAGCAATTCCATAGGGCATTTTCTTGATTAATGATTGATATGGGAGACACTAGCTCAGGTTTTGATACTACCCCTTAGGCAGGTCCTGAGTGCTAAAAGAAAATAAGCTGAGCAAGTCGCAGGGAGCAAGCCTGTATGCTCTGCTCCCCTGTGGTCTCCGCCTCACTTCCTGCCTGACTTTTCCTTGAAGATGGACTGCAACTTGCAAGTTGAAATAAACCCTTTCCTTACCAGGTTGATTTTGGTTATGGCATTTTATCACAGCAATAGAAAGCAAGCCAGGAGAGACTTCATGGCTGTGTGGTGTGGGTGATCCTTAGATTCTTCTCTTGAGAAAGTGATACCATCTGAAAAACAAAACAAAACAAAACCCAGAAAAACAAACAAACAAACGGGGAAGTAGAAAAGAAGGATGGGTCTGTTAGTCTTGAAGGACTACTGGGAAAGCTAGTCCAAGTTGTTTAGAGCAAGACTGAGATTGGGATGGAGCTATGGCCAGTCACTGGTTTATTTGCCTAAGCATGTTGGCTGTCACGAGAGAGATGAGACTTGCTAGGGACTATAGGAAGAGATGGACTAAGATGTTCGGAATAGAGACATCTGCCCTAACTTTCCTCACACGTGAACCAGGAGAACGATGCCCTTTGCTTCTAAGCTCATGATCCCAACTTACAGAATTTTAGAAATCATTAATTACCTTCACTTAATGTAATTATATAGTCATGGGGATACATTTTATTGTGGTAGCTTTGGCATTCATTTGAATGTTGGTCTGATCTTAGTTTTTTTTTTTTCTTTCTTTCTATTGTTTTTCTCCTTGTAGTTCAGGTATCATGTTAAACCACTGTGTTTTGTGCTGGAAGCTTATATAGCATTAAATAATATTTAAAGCAGATCAGATATATTTCCTAGTATTTGCATGCTGTATTTTCAAGGGCCTTAATGAGGTTAAACCTTGTATTGCATTAGTTCAAGAATAAATTATAACGTTGTGGTTAGGCTAACAGATTATTATAACATAAACAGCTCCATTTAGTTCTGGCTTGACACTGTGACATTGGAAAAGTTATTTTATCTCTATGCCTTATTTTTTAATTTATAAAATAATGGTAATTATTGTATCTTGTAAGATTATAGTAAGCATAAGTGCATGGTACATAGGACATGTCCTATTGTATACAAAATATCTCTTGTTGCAAGATGACTAAGATACTGAATGCGTGACTTGATTTATGTATGTTTCTTTCCTCTGGAATTTTTAATCCATGCTAGAACATAGAAAATTTAGGTTATGTTGGGCAATATTACATTTAATAATGTTACATTATAATTGCTGAAAGGAGGGTTGATGATCTGCAGTTGTTTTTATGGCTTGGTATTCAACAGACAGGTCTGTGCTACAGTTGACATGCAGCAGCCATAGTCTCTTATGTAGATGAAATGCATTTATCTTTCTGTCTCTGTTGGGCAACAGGAGATGATGAAACCATGGCTTATGAATCTGATAAAAATAAGCCTTAAAGCATCGACTGGCTTATTGTTTAAAAAATGCTAAGTGTGTTCAAATGAGGCTAATCTTGACATTCAGAATGTCCTTTGCTTGGCTGACCTATTTGTAGACTTGACCATGAAACTACAGTACACAGTTACTGTACAGTAACAATAAGACAAAATGTTACATTCTGTTACATTTGAAGTTTAAAGAATATATTGGTGGATTCTGTTTTATAGGTGGAAAAATTTTTGTGACAGTAACTCCTTATTTAAAAAATAAGTTTCTTTAATATTTGAGTTTTTAAGAAGAAAGAAATCTGTATCATGACTATTTTATAATGAAAGAAAACTAGTCTTAATGTTGTTGCCTTGAGTTGTATATCTTGGAATTATAATATTGTTATCTGTAGTTTTCCTTTGTATGATCATAGCCTGTTGAAGATACTTTGTATATGAATTGCGGTTGAACTTTATATATGGTAGCTCCTCTAATTTATAGCTATTCTGCAAAATATACTTTGTGTTTTGTTTTGTTTCTCATTGAATTTTAATAAGGTGCCTCTTGTCATGTACTGCTTGGTTTCTTTCTTTTAGTCATCTCTGTTGCTCTTGTATCTGTATGTTTTGATTAATCTTCATGAACACACAAAACTTCTTACCTATATAAATACAGATACTTCTGCAAATTAGTTGTATTCCCCTGAGACTGTAAAAAAATTACCAGTGTATTATTTAGTTAGTCCAGAAACATGGAGGTTGAATAACTGTTTGTCCCAGAGATATAGTGGAGGGACACCTAAGACATTGATGCCTGCTTAAAATTTTATGTGTTTCTGAAAAACTACTTGAAACATACATGCACAGTTTTGTTAGGTGAGGACGAGTATGTTAGGCGCTGTCTAGGTAAAGCATGTCCTTTTAGATTAAGTTTCTATCACTGTGGATGTTAGTGCTTGTGTTAGGGATTCAGATAGCACACTGGACAACATGTTGTGATGTGTTTTCTGTTCTAACACTTGTTAGATTTGGGAACATTGAGCAGCATGTGCCTCTGATTCACTTTCACTTTTCTAGAAGCTTTATATATAAACTCACTTCTTGCTCTTAAAAACTAATTAGCTAGAAAACTGTCTTGCCTTATTAAATTTATGTATTAATGAAATTTATTTTGATCTGTCGCTGATTAATACTTGAGACAAAATTCAAAGGCTGTCTGTCGGCATAATTGCTAATATATTAAATACATCAGCACATATTTATATGGTAAATCATATGTTCTTGGAATTAAAAAAAAAATCAAGTGTTTTCTGCCTTTACCTCTTTATAGTCTGTCTTAGTTCTTGAATAATTCAGGTGGGAGTAGTGCCAGACAGCTGTGTGTGCGTATGTGACTCCCAGAGGTGGGAGATCTAGAAAGGCAGCAGGATCCAAGCTTCAGCAGTCAGCACTGAGTGCCCAGCTGTTCTACACTTCACAGGCAGGACTAAAACAGATAAGACATTTCTCAGCATCATGCAGTGTAACAACACATCTTTATTTTTCTGTAAAATGTGTCTTGAGATACTACTGTTTTCTAGCAGTTTGTAGATAGTACAGAATTGCCTTGTGAACAAAAAACATAAAGTAATCTTTAAAAATAAAGCTTGCAAATCAATTGTTTAACCCCAAGACCATCATATGGAACCTTTAGCTAGGCAGGATTATCTTGGAAGATATACAGAATGTAACAAATGCCATCATCAAATATGAAACAAAAGGGAAGGTAGAAAAAAATGATACATCCCCCTCAACAGCTGTACAAAAATGCTTTGGTGGTTATTGCATATGGATTTTCTAGGGTTGGGTACAGTTTTTAGTCACTGCTTGGCCAATGATGAAAACTGAAATTATATTCTTTTATTTTATATGTCTTATCATCCCTAAGTAATGCTTAAACTACTTAAACCCTGAACAACTCTCTGGCATGGTATTTAGAATCTGTCATTAGGTTTTCATAGGAAGGAGCAGTGAGTTGGTAGTAACTGATTTATCCCATCACACTGAACCTCCCGCTCGTTTTCCACTTTGCCCTCCCTTGGGCAATACTCACAGGGTCGAGCTGCCAATCTGTAGGCTTAATTTTTTCCAGCAGTACCATCTGGCTCCTTGGCACCAGAAGTTATATTGGTTCTTTGTGGTTGCTGTAAACAATATGAATTTGTCATATTGTTAGACAGCTTATAGGTGGTTTATTGCTATTTGAGCCTGATTTTCTTTCAGCTAATTATTGATTATTATTTAGAGAATCTTTTTTGATATTTATGAGAGCACAGCAAGGCTTTCTTGTAACAAGAATGGAACACACTGAAACAGATTCTGTGTGTCAGCTGGGGATTCTGTTGCCTGTGTTGATTCTGTTGAATTCTTCAGTAGCTCTTCCTTTCAAAACAGATTAATTTCAAGTTAATAGTAGAGGTTTTGCTCTTTCATTCATAGCCTGTGCTTTGGTTTTTAAAATTATTTGAGCGCGTGTTTAAAATTTCATTTTCATTGCCATTATGACCTAAACATGAGCATTTAGAAATCTCTGCCAGTGTGCAGATAGCCTTCTAACATCTGCACTACTGTCTTTCTCTCTTCATCTGTCACTTTAAAAATCAATATATGGTCATATTTTTTGTTTTGTTTTGTAGATGAAGGATTTTACTATTTTTGTGTCTAATAACATATATAAACAAATCAAAAGGATGATAATGAAAAGTTCATCTGACTTTCAGTAATTGAAAAGCTATGTCCAGGCATGTATTCGTACAAACTTAAGCCATTTTTTATATTACATAGTAAAACAGACATTTGTTTCTAAGGTAAATGTTGCAAAATTAATTTCCTAAGCTTATAAGGATTCTTTGTATAAAGCAACTCATTTTGACAGGGATTTACTTTAATTTATTATGGAACAAGATATACATATTTTTAAGAAAGTTGGTAGGATTGTTCATATGAAAGTATTTCTTCTGAGTTTGAGTTTTTAAATTTAAAATTTGTGTCGCCTCATAATAATGAAAGAATACTTATGTTAGAAATGTATACTTTTAATCTCCTTAGTTGCTGCCATAAGGCTATTTGAAACTCATATGCTGATTTAGGGAGATTATTTTTATATCACCATATTAGCGAGCAGTAATTACAAAGTTGACTTTGCAGAACATTTTTTTAGAATGTTTGGCAAAATGCTCAACTAAACTAATGTAATTTGGTTGTGATGGGATGTTAAAGTCCAGTTGTTAGTAATTTTTTGGTTCTAAGTATGTGAAGAAAAGGGGCAGTGAATGTGACTCTGGAAGAAGAGCTAAATCAGATGTCACTGGAGTGATTCATGTACCGACTGGAATGGTTAGCATGCATCTTATTCTACTGTCTAGCAGAAGGAGGTAGGCTATAGAAAAATGAATTCTTCACTGAATAATTCAGAACAATTATATCAAATTTTAATAGCAAGCTAAGAAGGCATACATATGACTCATGTTCTCAGAATCACCCACATTAGAGATTAATTGTGCTTTCTTTAAACAAAAATGTACTCAGAAGTGTTTTTAATTGGTAAATTATGATGTTTTGTATTTACAGAGTAACATCATTTTATTAGTTTTGTGAAATTTACATATCACAACTCATCTGTTGTTACAAATGCCTGCTTATTAGAATTTGCCTCTACAACAACAACAACAACAAAATACCTTGAATTGTTTGTTGGCTTTATGTCAAACTCAGATATGTAAAGGGGACAGTAGAGCATTTTTCTTTGAAATCACGGAGAGTTCAGTGACCTTTCAGTGGCAAATTATGTAGAAAGAAAATATTTATATTCATTTAAAATAACCTCCGTGAAGAAATAGTCTCATTACCCTGTTTGATCAATTTCTGTAGGCTGAGCTGTAGCATGCTGCTGTTGCCATTGGTTGATGGAGTACACTGAGTAGTTTCTAATGGTGATGGCGCTCATCAGGAAGGGTTCAGCCAGCGGTCAGCAACAAATAATTCAAGGCTGTTTCTAAGTTTGTGGCTGGTGGAATTTGCTTCTTGCCCCAAGCCAGCAGCATTGCTGAGCTGGGCTATTTGATTAGAGGAGAGGCATATTTGCTTCTTAGCAACTGCACATTTGCACAGCCCATAGTCTTGTGCTGCCTCTAAGGGTTTCCCTTTTGTGATGGTAGAATAATACTTTATTGTTGATTGACGGACAAAAGAGGTTCTAATACAAGGCAAGTTTATAACCATTATTTTTTTGTAGTTTTTATTGGCATTAGAAATTGTAGCTTCATATTCCAAGTTTTAAAGGAAATATAGACCAAATGTATGTGCAGTATAAATAGGCATTGAAATCCTCGTGTCTTAGAATTTTAATATGCATATCAGCAAGATTTGCAGTGTAAAAATATGATTATGATTAAGTACTATTACATTTTTGCCTACCCATGTTCAGTAACAGTAAATTTTGACATGTGTGTTTGTGTGTGTGTATGTGAGTATTTTAAATGTATATACTAGTATAGGATTAATACTAGTTAAAACTTAACTAGTACTTTTGAGAGAAGACTATTAATGTTAGTAGTTTATATATGGCCTTTTCACATTCAAAAACTAATTTTTATATGAAATTAAGTTAGATTTTGAATTCTGAATGGATTGTGGGCAAAGATTTAGAACATAGCTCTCACAGGGATGAATCTATGGATCAAAGATCTGTGTCTTCAGTAGTAGATAAAGTGTTTATGAGGCAGCAGTTACACAAGTGAGAAAGAAGAATATGGGAAACTCAATTTGGCTTTCATGTTCTTGGGAAACCAGGACGAAAACAAAACTAAATCTGGTTTTGTGGATTTTTTTTTTTTTTTTTTAGTTATTCAGATTATATGGTTTGGTCTTGAGTTATAAGATTTGAAGGAGCTGTTATGACCAGTGGTGCTGTTAATTGTATCTTGCATTTTTTGATGCTTTTGGTTTTTGTTTTTTAAAAGAAAAACATTCATTTATAATACCTTAACGGAATAGTGCATAAACTACTTGAACCAATGTATAAATTTAAAGTCATTATTTCGTATAGTTTGTATAGTTCATGGTAAAATGAAATTGTATATATACAATGAATAAAAAGTTGTCTTAAATATTGTATGGTGTTGTATTTAGAAAAGAGTGCGTTAATATATATATATATATTTTGTCTCTGAAGATTTGGGAGAGAGATGAGGCTAAGATAATCAACAAAAAAGTACATTAGTATGAGTTTCCCAGTTAGCAAATCTTGAAATGTGTTTTGGGACTGAGGGGAAGTTAAAGCGTGTGCAGACATTAACATAGACATAAGTGTGTGTAGGCAAATAGTCCCATTTCCCTAAAGGGACCTTAGGGCATATCAGCATGCATAATATGACCATCACTGTATTTACTCACTAATAAATAGCTGCCTTAGTGACAAGCTAGAGTCCAAAAAAGGGAAGAGGAATGAGGTTGAATGATTCAGTACAGCAAGGCGGTAATCTGCCTAGCGTATCAAGCAGCTGTCCCTGTGCAGTTTCAGCTAACATGTTTGAAGTAGTCCTTTAGAAACAAATGAGAGACCAAGAGAAAAGAGAACACGCTTCTAAGAGTGATTTTAAATCATTTAAAAATTAGTATGCCTGCAACTAAATTGCCAAATTAAGATGTGCATTTGATACTATATAAATTAGAATTATAGTTTTTGCTAACATTTTATTTATAAGGTAAATTATGACAGTTTGGTGTAATAAGGAAAATGATCTTTAAATTACTAAACTAAACTCTTGAAGATAGTTCAAAAATGGCACTTAAAAACCCTAATCTACTGCATTAAAGTTATGTGTATTTGTCTGTAGCATTTGTTTTTAAATGCCCTTCTCTCCTTTTTAAATAGCCTTGACGGTTCTTGTTTTGGGGGATATAGTCCACAGTAGTTTTCTTAGAAGACTTTACAGCAGGTGTCACTTCAGGTTGAGGGGTCTGTTTCATTATTGAGGCTCCTCTCTCTGTCTTTCATGCTAAACTTAAATATAGTGATGTTTTGGGGACTTAAGTCTTAATTTGTGAGTCCAATTTGCCATGGAAAGGAGCCAAACAAAGGTTTCGAGTGCTTTCTTGCTAGGTAAGGAAGACACAGGATCAGGCAAGGAGCAAGGCCGTAGGGTTGGGGTGGGGCCAGAATTTGCCATCTGTTTACCAGAAATTTCAGTGTTCATAACTCAGAATTACTGTTTCCTTATTGAAGAAGGTATATTAGATGATTGGCTCAAAGCTACACCGTGGTAGTGTTCAGGAGAGAAGAATGGTTGGGTCTGTTTTTTATCTGCAATCTTCTATTTCTGTAGACCACTCACAGCTGCTTTACAGCCTTGAGAATATATATACGTGTGTGTAAAATTGAAGACGTTTAACTGACAAAATTTCATGTGTATCGGAGGTATGTGATTTAGACCTATGTGTACATTGTAGAAGAGCCAAATAAAGCTATTTAACATATGTTAAATATATATACATTAAAGGAGGTTTTGTATATTTGTGTTGTAAGAATATTTATTCTCTTAGCAGTTTCAAGTATACATTGTAAAACCTTGATGCCAAAATGCTCAGTAGCTCTTTTGAACTTACTCCTCCTGCCTAACTGAAACTTGGTGTGGAGAGTTGCGTGTAGCCACGCCTTAAAGATGGCGCTGGCTTTTGCCCTCTATCTTTTACATGGTGAGTGCTCTCAGTGACAAATATTTTCATATATGGCTAGGCTGAGGATCTGGCTTGCTTTTGTATATCTGGACTTATAGGTAATGCCCACGTGGCGCGTGTAGCCACGCCTTAAAGATGGCGTTGGCTTCCGCCCTCCACCTTCCACATGGTGAGTGCTCTCAGTGACAAACAATTCCTTATATGGCTAGGCTGAGGATCTGGCTTGCTTCCTTGTACCTGGACCTATCGGTGGTGCCCACGTGGCGTACTGGGGTTGGCTGCCCAGAGGCTATTTAGGCTGTGGGCGGGTTTCCCCGGGAGCAAAAAGAGAGATAAGATGTAATAAGTCAATTAGTCCCCATCTTAAGTAAATAAGTCAAAAGTCAAAATTCAAGGTTCCTGAATAAAACTACTAAAAAAAAAAAAAAAAAGCCTGAGTGTCGCGTCTTCCTTGCTGGCGAGATTGCTGTGACAACTTGGTGCTATTTTGGCCAGCGTTTCCCCAGTCCTCCTGTGCTTCAGCTTCTGTCAGGCCACATTCCACTCTTTCTGAGTGGGATTTCTAATACTCTGTGTCACCAGTGGGATGGTGCCTTTCAGTGTCTGTTTAACATAATGCCCTCTAGATTGCGATGAGAAGGTTTTCTTTTTTAAGGCCAACTATTAGCCCTTGTATTATAATACCTCCTTTTCTTTGTTCTTCTGCTAATAGACACTGAAGATGATCCCACATCTTGCTGTTCTGAAGAGTCTTGCAGTGAGCATGGGGCATATGTATGCAGGACATTTGGGTTTCATAGCCAAGGCATGTACACTTTTTAGATCATATATGCCTAGTGCAGAGGCTGTTAGGGGTGGTTGGGTTTATAGTAGTTTGTATGTTTTTGAGGAAGGCTCCACTGCCGTTTCACTCACATGCCCATCAACACTGTGCAGGAGACCTTTCTGCCCCTCATCTTCTTTTATGATAGCTTTTCCATGAGGTGAGAAATATTTCCTGTCATTTAACTTGCATTCCTCTGATGATGGGCAATGTTGAACTTTTTTTTTTTTGTACTTACTGGCTAGATGTGTCTCTTCTTTTGGACATATCAATTTAGATTCTTTGGCAGTTTATTTTTTTAAATTTTATTATTATGAACAAAGAAGTCACACTTTCTATCCTTGTATATCCTTATTCAAGGTCCCTTCCTGCTCCCACCACATCAGGTCATTCTTTCTTCTCCACAACTCCCCATCCCCTCCCTGGGCAGGCTGCAGACAGTCCCATGGTCCCACTGTCCCAATATTGCTTAGTTCAGCCTCCACCCCTGACAGATCCAGTTTTCTCCCCCCTCCCTCAAGAGTGAGTCAGGTGTTCCTCTAGGGGGAGTGGGATCCAAGGAGTCAGTCCAGGGTGTTTCTGATCCCAAGCTGTTCAGTGGTTGTGGTTTGCAGCTTGGGCATGCTTTGCTTTTTTTCTTGTTTGTTTGTTTATTTAGAGTCCACTAATGAGCCAGTTTATTTTAAAATAAAATTATTTTTGTAATTGAGCTATGCCCCTTAAATATTTTGTGATCAGCTCCCTGTCTGCTCTGTCCTTAGCTAGCACACTCTCCCATCTCTTCATTTTCCTGCCACCTTTGCATTGAAAACCTTTCTATTTGATGAGACCTCATTTATTGATTTTTGCTTTTGTTGCTTCTGGTTTGGGGTGTTACCTACATGGTCTGCCTACACTGCGCTGTGAAGATTCCTCCTATGTTTTCTTCTAGAATTTTTATAGTTTTGGATCTTGTGTGTGAGTCTGTAACCTCTTTTTAGCTGATTTTTGTGTGTGATGTGAGATGTGGGTCTACTCATCATCCTTTTCCATATGGATATTCCATTTCACATGTATACACATATACATGTATATATAGATATACACACAATGTACACTTGTATATATTTTGGTAGCTATTGTGAATAGTATTATTTGATTCTTTCTGGACAGTGGAGGGGAGCTTTCATTGTATATAGAAATGCTATTAACATTTCTATTTTCAGTTTTGTATCTTGCAACTTTAATGAATTAATTAGTTTTTAAAAACAGGGCTTTTTTGAGGGGGAGGAAGAGGGAAGGTATAGTCTTTAGGGTTTTGTATATATGAGACCCTGTCATTTAGAAACATATAATTCAACATTTTTTTTTCAACTCATATCCCTTCATTTTTCTTGTCTAGTTAGACCAGCTAAGACTTCCACTAATATGTCAACTACAAGTGGCCGGTATGACTCCTAGGAGACGTTAAACTTTTCATCACTGAGATGTTAGCTTTGGCTTTGTCAGGTGAGGCCTTTAGTGTATTAGGGACCTTCCTTGTGGATCTCAGTTGTTGAATTACTTGGCACCTTTAAGTTCATGATCTCACTAGGACAAAATAATGATAATATACCCACATTGTGGACTGAAGTCCAAATGAACTAATCTGTACACATTTTATTTGCAAATCTGAAAATAATTTGAAATAATAGTTTCCAAGTTTAATAAGTGGTAGAGCTAGGTAATATGCAGATGTTGAATTTATGCTTCTTGATTTCTAATCATGTGAAGGGAATTGGTGGTTTGCTACTTTATCTGTCCTATTGGTGAACACTTAATCATAGAATAAGTAAGTGACTTTTCTAGTCAAGTATTTAATTAATGTGATCACCATCCTTTAATGCAGCTACTGCTTTTGGACTGTAATTGACTAGGCACTGTGCTAGACAGTCTCATGTATCTAATCCATAGCATTGAGATATGGGAAATATATCATTAGCTGAGATTTAGACTTATGACACAGCTAGGAAGTGAGAGGGCGGGATTCAAACCAGCCTTACTTTAGTGTGTTTGCGCCTAGCCAGTGTGACCTACCTCCGTGATGCTGAGACCCAAGCCTTGGCCTCCTGAGTCCAGTTTGTGAAGTTTAAGTCATTTAAATGTCTTCTTATTTATCTACAATAATTTATCTATAATACCCCTCTTGTAATATAAGAGACTTCTGAGATGATACTCTCTGTATCAGAATCTTACTTTGGTTTCTGTGATGGTTCGGAACTTCATAGCCTCACATATGGGAATGTTTGGTTCCAGTTGGTGGAACTGTTAGGGAAGGATTAGGAGTTGCAGACTTGTGGAGTTGCTGGGTCACTAGTGGGCTTTAAGCTTTCAAAAACACAGACCATTCTTGCTTCTCTGCTTTGTGGTTCTTCTCTCAGTATGTAATCTCTTACTTACTTTTCCAACGCCATGCCAGTCTGCTGCCACAGCCCCTACCATAATGGTCCCGACTGTAGCCCCTCTGGAACTGTGAGCCCCAATGAAATGCATTCTTTTATAAGTTGCTTTGGTTATGGTGTTTTGTCATGGCAATAGAAAAGTAACTAAAATGTTTTCCTGGTAGAATTTTTTTTGTGCAAATAGATATGAAAATGTATTTGTTCAGGTAGATATTGGTAAGGCTAGACATCATTCTAATACTGCAGTCTCGTCGCTGTTATTTTCCTGGAAGAGAAAAGCTAGTGGTAACCTATACCACCTGCTCTTCCAAAACTAGTAATGTGTGGGTTTAAAATAGATAATTGTTCTTTGTCCTATACAATATTTCTTCTTATAATTTTACCTGGATTAATAGAGAAATTTTAGTTTCTTTCTAAAAGTACAAGGTTCTTGTAGAGCAGGTGTTGGCAACTTTATGTTGTTCAGTGGTGACTATAAAATGAAACAAGAATGAGTAAGACATTAAGCATTTCTGCATAGTAATAATAATAATGATGATGATGTGGATTGCTTTGTAGCTGAGCCCTCAAAGGTGGTGCCGTGGGCCCTCAGAGCCTCCTCCCTGGAATGGCCTTATCTGGAGGTCCCTTTGGAAGCACAGTCTCTGACATCCGCCCTTCACTGAGTGAAGTGTACTATATAACTCATACATATGATGATACTTTTATACATTGACATTTCAACTTTTATGTTATAATCTTTAAGTAATGAAAAGGGAGAGGCATTTAGAAGCAACAGGTCACTGCACATAAGTGGAAACAGCAAGACCTGATAAGGAAGACATTGTCACTGATCCTAATGCAGTTTAAATTGGCTTGATACATTATTAACTGAAGTCCATACTTAATTCAGATTTTCTTGATTTCCCTTTAATGTTCCTTTTCTATTACAGGACTTCATTCAGAATCCACACATTAGTCATTGTGTCTTAGGCTTCAGATTTCCTTTGTTCTTTGTGACCCTGTTGGGTCTAAGTAGTACTACTTACCTTGTGCAGTGTCCCTCAGTTTGATTTGTTGGTTGTTTTTCTTATAATTAAGTTAGGATCATAGATTTAGGGTAGGTGGTGACTTAAAAGTGAAGAATCACTCTCATGGTGTCCATATCTAAGTGCAGACAGAAGTATGACATCATTTTTGATGTCAACCTGGATCATGTGTCCCAGGTAGTACTATTAAGTTTATCCACTGTGAAGTTAATCTTTTCTTTCCTATTGTTCTTAGCTTTTACTTTGATAAAATTTATGTTTATAGGAAAGTTATCCAATAGCACAGATTTTGTGCAGATTCACTAGATATTCATCTCTGCCAATACCCTCCCTTCCTCCTTTACACTTTTGGTCTGAGCTATTGGGAGCAAGTGCCAGGATGGCCCATTGAAAACAGGTGGGTTGTCCTTTTATGGTAGAACTCCTATAGAAGCAGCATTGTGTTTTCTGCATGTCACACAAGATATGTATGTTTTCCTGTCCAGTATTGCTCATGTTAACCTTGACCAAAGCAGATGACTTTCAAGTTTCTCTTCTCTGAAGTTACTTTGGTTTCTTTCCTTTTAAATTAAGGATAAGTTGTGTATATAGCCCATTTCTTACCAAGTTTTTATATATTAGTTTTAGTATCCATTTATTTTAATGACATATTTATTAGTTGATATTCCATATAAGAAAAACATTTCCCTTTTCACTTGTGTATAGTAATATAGGCTTATAGATTATGACTTTGTCCATTGTGTTATAAGCCATAGCTTAATGTCACCATGTTGATACTGAGATTGTCCTAGAAAGGACTTCTGGGTTTTCATAATGTATCCCTACCATCTTTTGAGTTCTTTGCATAACAACATGTTCTAGGCTCACCTTGTACTTTTCTTGTTCTAGTCTGTGTTCAGCCCTTTGTTTAAGAAGCACAGATTCCTTTCAGTAGAAATCGATGCTGAGAAATGAAGATTTCAGTGCTTAATGTGTTCACGCTGCTGGTGTAACACTGCTTTTGAATGTCCAGAGTGGGAAATCAGTGATTATTTATGTCTGCATCTTGGAAATGGTGCAGTGTAGCTGCTGAGGCTAGGTCATTAGAAGCTTTGCAGCTTTGCTCTGGGTCTTTCTGAATGCTCACAAGTGGGATGTTTTCTCCTGGACACTGATCGTTTACTATATATGGGAAAATTAAGCCACATGAAGAAGCTATGTTCATGGACTCTGTGTGCCATTCCCAGATGAGCCCTGTCCTATACTTAACATCAACTGCTGGCCATGTTAGGAAGCCATCTTGGATGTTTTAGCATAGTTGAGTCAGCAAATGACAGCAACTATTCCAGTAGTATATAGTGGAGAGGTAATAACCACCCAGCTAGTAATTCCGTCAGCTTTTGCTTTACTGTTCAGTAAATTTTATTATTCAGATCAGAGACAACTGCAATTGCCAAAACGTTTTGTTACTTACAGTTCCCCAAAGGAGAAGATGTAGCACGCCACCCAGAGCCACGTGGGAAAACATTAGGGTTGATCAAGAGGCAGAGGGATAAGGGGGAGAATATGGATAAAAGGCTTCTTTAAGGGGGAAAAGGAAGACAAAACAGAGTGAGCAGACATAGACTGAGCTAGCTTGATACATTTTGACAGGCACCTGGATTGTCCTTGGATGTAGGGGCAATCACTAGAGGTCTGATACCAGCCAGACCTGGCATCATCAGTGCAGGTAGCTAGGGAGGCCTGGATACAAGGAGGTAGCCAAGCTCTAGAGCAATGGCTTCCCGTGAAAAGCACTATGCAGCAGAATACTTTTTAAGCCTAGGCATTAATTGACCTTGCAAGGGCCACTGTCTTGCTCAGCAAACCCTTCCTTCCCGACATGTTAAAATACAAAGAAATAAAGAGACATGGCTAACACAACACGAGATAATGAAATATACCCCGTACACTGTTCTTGGCCCTGCCTAAGTTTTGAAGTAACTAAGTAACTTAAGACATTCATTTACACAGCCACCTCTCCACCTGATTGCCTGTTTACTTTCCACTTACTAGCTTAGAAGTAACTATTAATCCATTCTGGTAGCCCTTGTTCCAGTCCAGTACTATATAAAACAAACTAACTTTCTTCCTCATAGGGTTTAGGAGACCTGGCCTCCATTGTTCTCAGTATATTTACTATAATTCAATTCAGAGTAAGTAGTTTCAGTAGTGATAACTGATACTCATGTGAAACAGATTTATACCCACTATTCAATGTTCACTTGGTTTTTAAAGGTAAATATCACACACAGAAAAAGTCTGGAATTCTAAGTATGTAGTTCAATGAGTTTTGAAAAATGTATGTACTCTAGTTACCTACACCGCTGTCAATGTAAAATGCTTCCAGTAGTTTGGAAAATTTCCTCATCTCTACCCCTGTGCCCAATTTACTCACATGGCTTCACATTGGTGCTAACTGCTGTCAGGAGGTCACAGTTCCTCTTCATAGGGCCCTTTCTACTGGCTGTGTGACAGTCCCTAAGATATGGTTGCTGCCTTCTGCCATGAGTGGTGATCCAGGAAAGAGCCACGTGGAATTTATATCCTTTTACCACGGCCTCAGATTTCATATAACACCATCAGCCTTGTTCAGGAAGTCACCAAGTTGACCCATATCCAAGGGGAAGCTATCAGATTCTCTCTTGTAAAGGGAAGAATGTCAAGGAATGTATTTAAAAGTGTCAACAACCAAAATGCTTAGAGAAGTTAAAATAAGTCTGTAGTGACAGGATAGTGGAAATAACTCCTGCTAAAAGTATCTTATATTTCTGTATATCTGCTCTCATAGTTGATGTCCTGCCTTATAATATCATTTTTAAAAATAACCTGAGATAAAACTATGATCTGCTTATTGATATTTGTGCATATCTGACCTGATCATCTAGTCACCATTATATTCTATAGGGATATATTTTCATAATATTGAGTGTGTTCCTCCCAGTAATGGTTGTTAATTTTCAAGTAAGTTTTATTGTTTTTAAATTTACATTTGTTTTAATTCACAAAGATGCTACATTTTCCTTTCATCTATGTGTCTGATTTAGGAAGCTTCTGTAGAAGTAGGCTTTCATGTGGCTTTTCTTTTCTTTTTTTTTCTTTTTTCTTTTTAAAAACTTTATTTATTTATTTATTTGCCTCGGTGTTTGCCTGGAACTGGAACTACAGACAGTTGTGAGCTGCCTTGTGGGTGCTGGGAATCGAACCCGGGTCCTCTGGAAGAGCAGACGGTGCTCTTAACCGCTGAGCCATCTCTCCAGCCCCTCATGTGGTCATGCGGCTTTTCTAAAGGCCTCTGGTGTTAGATGTCCTCAACCACATTTCCCCCTTTGGTCTCTCTTCTGGTCTCTCTTCCCCTTCTTCTCCCCACAGAATCCTCCTATTCTAGCCTCCTCTTTGTCAATTTCTGACACTATATTCTATTTTCCTTTCCTGCGAAGATCCCCTCCACACTCTGGTCCCTTATGAGCTACCAAACCTTTGTGGTTATTCAGATTGAAACATCGAATTGGCCTCAAAGCTTATTTTAGAGAAAAAGGCACTAAAGTACTGATGGGTTCAGTGATCCATCCCAGACTGTACCGGCTGCCGATGGCAGGAGTCCTCTGACTGAGTTATGTGCCTCCTGGTTAGGGCTGGTACTTGCTGTTGTAACTTTCTTGCCTATCCACACAAAGCAGTGGCCAGTCTCTGTGTGTACACTTTTAATAGAAAGGGTTTTTTTGTTGTTGTTGTTTTGTTTTTAATTTGGAAGTATGAGAAGGAAATTATTTGAGAGAATTTGGTGTTTCATTCATTATTTGGTTTGCAACTTCAGTCTTTTCATAAAACTGTGGTGACACAGTGGTCTCTCTCCCCAGACAATGAGCAGTGGGTTTTTTATGAAATGAGACCACTGAAGGCCTTTAATTTCAGATTGTAGGTCACAGGGTTAAGAAATGAGCCCTCTGCAGGCCTCTCAGAACTTTCTTATCTAGAAAACTAACAATTTAGTGTCTGGTCAACTTGTTCAGTTAAAGATAGCTGCAAATGTGCCTTTGTTTACTTCCGCATGCAGGAAGCTCACAGTGATACAAGCAAACCTTCTAGACCCTAGGAAGGTTATCTTGGAAACAGCAGGTAGTAGAGAAGCTTAGCTTTTCAGAAATAAGATCCCGGTTTCTCACCGGGTCTGTCTCACTGCTAGTCTGGCATTGCCTAATTGCCATTGGGAAAGGATTGCTTTCTTAAAAGGGAAAAAAAATGGGAGAAATGTGCTTTATCAGGAAATTATTTCTGGAATGTATTGATTAATATCTAACCTTAAGAATTTTATGTAGGCATTTCACCATTATAATTTTGAAATATGGAAAGTCCTTGCAAACATTCTTAGATTGCCTTCTGTCTGTCTGCCTTGTAAAAGATCCTTTTAGTTAAATGGACCATCTTCCTTAAATGATGTCATTAGCTCAGATTGAAAAGACATCGCCTGCAGGGAAATCATTTAATTGAACCAAAGTGCCTTATTTCTGTAGATTTTGGAGCAGTTTGCTCACTTTTATCTTCAGATTGGATAATTTATAGTAGATAATTTTTTCAACTCTACAAATGATAAAATGTTGAGAAAAGAAATCTCTTGTATTTTTCTGTTTTGTAGTTTGCCGTTTCTGAGTTAGACTCCCTGGTTCTTCAGCTCTGTGGTCAAGTCTTATTTTCCAGCTCAGTGTTTTAGTTTGCTGGACTAAGTTGTTAATGCATTTGGTTTATTCAAGTCACTAGCTAAAAATTACATGTTTAATATAGAAATAAGTCAGTTACTTTTGCTCTTGGGATATTTTCCTACTATCCTTTTTTGTTTTTAGGTTATAATTATTAGTGTGTGTGTGTGTGTGTGTGTGTGTGTCTCTGTGTCTCTGTGTATTTGTGTGTATATGTAAGTTGAAGTGTAGTATGCTCTGATAGGTGTATGTATCTGGTAATAACTGTACTGTCATAAGATACAGAACATTGGAAAGTTTCATCAAGCTTCTTTGTAGTCATTTCTCTGCTGTCATTCCCATCTCTTGGCAATGAGTAATGTTTTTTGCTTTGTTCTGCCTTTTCCTTAAAATTATGAAAATGGAATGTAGTATGTGGCCAGAAAGACCTGGCTGCTTGCACTTAGTGTGACACTTTAACAATTTTTATAACTTGTTTTATATACCAGTAGTTTCTTCCCTTATATTGTTAAAAAGTATTTAAGTGCGTGTAGGTACTACAACTTGGTATTTCATTTACTCTTGACTGATACTTGTGTTCCTTGCAATTTTG
>PVIH01000099.1:0-22500 GCA_004025045.1 Sigmodon hispidus | reverse complement strand
TTAACTTTTCAAATTAAAAGGCTATGTATTCTAATAGTGTGTGTGTGTGAATTTACCAATAGCATAGTATATATGCCACAATATTATATATAACAATTATATATAAAACACATGAAGATATTATATATAAATAGTATATATTATATAAATATCATATTATATGCTATATAAATATTAAATATATATAAAGTAATTTGTATATAATTGTATTTATAGTTATTATGCTGTTTGTACTTAATAATTGGTAATGCTGTTTAACTGTCTCAGCTTATATAGACTATGACATGCTAGCTGTCTTTCTGTGGCATTTAGTTAACAGAATATTTTACTGCTTCCCCATTGATGCTACATAGGCTTCTTTGTGCTGAGTCATTTCTAATTTTCTAATTACTCAAAAGAGACTATATAGGAAAAAACTGCCAAATCTGTTGAATGTGCTACAGCCCTTTAAAATTGTTTTGAAAACATATGCCTGTAAGTGTGTATGTGTGAGTGTGTGTATGTGTGTAAGGGCATGAGAATTTAAGATTTAGAAGAAATTTATATGAATAGACTTCTGTTTTCCAGCTTACTCATGTTTAAAATTAGATCTACATTTCTGTTGTAGCTTACAATAAGTCAGGTTTTTTTCTGTAATTTTTCTACTGAATTATTAAAAAGAGGTACAGACTAATGTGCTGTTTGGTGTTTGTCTGCCCTTCATTGCAGTTAGCAATAGGTCACTGTACATCTTAGTAGTCTGGGGTTAATCTCTTATCTTTGACATGCTTCCATTTCCTAATCTGTACTGTAAGAAAATACGTTAATATTACCTGGATTTATATGTTGCCCCTTTTCTTAAGAATTCCATGTGCTAGATTCTCCTGTGGACTCCTTTCCTTTCTAGTAAACACTAGTAAGATTAGGCGTGGAAAGACGGGATGCTTTATTTATCTAGGGCTCTGGTCCTGCTGATGTTCTGGTTGTGCATCTGTAACGGTCACCGGTACCCTCAGCTTCAATGGCCTCTAAGACATCATTAAAGCATTTTACAAAATGCACTTCTTCAGACTGGTTACTTTCCTGTTCATCTAGCTCACCTAGCAGCCATGGTGAGATCTTACATTCTTATCTTTTTAATACCTCGTCTTTGCCAAGAGCCTATGTCATGAGTTGGTATGTTTAAACAGGCTAACTGTCATTTTAGGGTTGTGAATTAGAGCAAAATTCTGAGGTTCAACTGAGGAAGAACTTGGTTTCATCCTTACCCCTGCTGACAAGATAGCTGGACATTATGTGCACAAAAACTAAAACTGAGCTTAATCGATTACTTCCTCTTACTTCATTTCCTGTCCCAAGTGAATTTACAAATGCTCAAATGATTAAAATTTAATTAGTCATGAGCAAGGGATGCTGTGTGTTGAGCTAATCACTTATTAGATAATTGCTCTCAAAAATAGAATATTGAAGAGAGAGCTTTTTCTTTAAAAAGTCCAGAACAATTCAATAGTTGACAAAGTCAAAGAACCATCATCAGAAAGCCGAGGTATTTTAGAACAGTCACTTCAGGGAGGAAGGTGTGTTTGACTACAGATATACAGAAACACCAGCAGCCGTGGTCATGGTGAAAGACGGGGACACAGTGTTGCACATTTGAGAACCTTTCGGCCTGATACTGTCTCTCTCTGCCCCCTCTGGTTCTCCACATCTTGACTTAACTCATTCTTGGGACCTTAGCTCAGGCCCTGACCGTCACAGACTACCCACTCTTTCCAAGGTAGTTCTCTGTTTTCGTTCTTCCACTTTAGCTCATATCTTACATTCTCTGTTATTGTGAAGTGTTTTGTATGGTTTGTAAATTTTTTCTTTTCTCGAATGTTGTATCTGTTAGTTTTCTTTGTCTTAGTCAGCATTATATCCCTTCTTCTAGAATGGTAGATCTTTGATGAGTATTAGTTCTACATTAAATTTTTATCTTGGTTGAAAAGCTCTCTCTTCACGCCTGTGACTTTTTTTCAGTTTGTATACAGTATGGTTAGTATGGCCCCTTAGACCCAGGTGAGAGTTACAGAACCTTGACTGGACATGTCCCCAGTCCTGCTCTTCCCCACAGGATCTAGTCTGTGGAGTGGAGGTTCAGTGCCCAAATCATGTCTGTGCTTCACCTACATCACTGTGTCTCACTTTACCTGACCTTACTTGTCAGACAGTGTTCTTAGGTCTGAGTATTCTAAGGTGACTGAGTATAAAGTTTCACCCAGAGCCGTGCAGAACTCTTCCATGGCTTTGTTCTCTGGGATGATCCATGTAACTGAACTATATATTCATAAAAGGAGTCTATAGGTTGCATATAGGTGGTTGTCTGAGGATATGAACAAGGCTTCCTGGAGTTTGGGTTAGAGCCCAGCATAGGGAGAAAAGAGATCTCGATATCTTAGGTGTCCAAGATTCTAAAGCTGAGTTTAATATTCTACATTACTCTGATGGTGTGTATTTGCAAAATCTGGAGGGCAATCCATGTTTTAGTTAGTAATCTTGTTAGATGACTAACTTTATAATATTTTGATACTTATTATGTGGGTCTCCGTTTGTTGCAGGCACAGAGATACCAGGGGGAGCAGTATTGCGTTTGAAACCTAAACTTCTTAAACTTCTTTTTTCTGGAACTTAGTCATACTGAAGGAGGTTAACAGATTGTTACTAAAAGTGACTATCAGCATACTTCACATACCAAAAAAAAGCTAATTCAGTTTTGGTCCAGTATTTTATTATTAAGAATTTCAGACATACTGTAAAGAAATGAGAAAATTTTATCATGAATATTTACATATGTAATTATAATTAAAAATTTCCTGTCCTTGCTTTATCACAGACAGATCTCACTTCATTTTTTAAAATTAATTAATTAATTAATTAATTAATTTTCAATTTATTTATTTATTTTTGCTTGTCAAAGTAAATTGCTAATACTTGTATATTTCCCTTAAATATATAGGTGTGAGAATTCACTTTTAATACCTCAATTTAAATTCTTAATGTTTTATAAACAAACAGATTTCCTCTACAATTATTGTTTTTACTGTTCATCAGTGAGTTTACATACTCACTATGTGCTAGTCTTATTCAGAGGATGCCTGTGTTGATAATTTTTTATTGTGACTTGATGTAGTACATGGTAATTTTCTCAGGTAAATAGGATGTTGTGACTATGGAGATGAATGTGAATGAAGCAGATTATGGCTTGGAACTACAAGTCACACGTGGAGAGTTGGAACGCTGGGTGGTGAGCAGCAGCCTGCTGCTCTATGCTCCCTCTTTGCCTTTTGTGATGGAGAAACTCGGCTTTGCAGCATTTGCTGATTTCCACTGGTA
This sequence comes from Sigmodon hispidus, assembly GCA_004025045.1. Classification (NCBI taxonomy): domain Eukaryota; kingdom Metazoa; phylum Chordata; class Mammalia; order Rodentia; family Cricetidae; genus Sigmodon; species Sigmodon hispidus. Next base: position 19,149 of record PVIH01000099.1, on the reverse strand, counting down.
CATGCTCCTGAGAATGTTGCAATGCTTTCTGCTGTTCTGCTGGTAACTGTTCCCCACTCATCCCAGCTCCTCCCCTACATTTAATAATTCTTCCTTGGATGGAGAGTTTTAGATACCTGAGAGTTTCATATTTCTTTTCTTTTCACCCTTGGCTGTGTCCCCATCTACAAAAGAAAACTCTTTCCTCTACCAACTTCATTGATGGACATCAACAGGAGTAACAGCAAGTAATCCCATAACCCCAGGAGTAACTAAAGGGCTGTGTGTGGTATTTAAGGCTTCAAAGGATAGATGGTTCTGATGAGTCTTGTTTATGCATTTACTTTTAGACTGTTTAACTGGAGTGGGGCTGGAGAATCCTGGAATCCTGGCAGCTGACTCTGTCTTTAATCAGATAATAGTAATTCAGATAAGATTTCTTTTTGTTCCTGCTTCTGGATTTTTGATTCTTTTAGCAACCATCATAGTATCACTTCAAAGTTGGGAAGAGATGCTAAAGATTGGTGGTCTAGCTCCTAGAGGCCCAGCACACCACTGGAAATGTTATAATAACAGTGAGGCTGTAGAAGGAAGGCATCCTGGCAGAGATGGTGCTCAAGCTAATGTGCGAAGGATCAGTCTGAGCTGAATAACAGAGTGGGCTATTTAACTATGCTGAATTGTCGAAAGTTTGTTCAGAACTTCATAGTTCTTATCTACTTTGCTAAAATGTCCAGAGATAATCAGAGAAGACATGGTAGAGAAATAGCTAGAGTAGTAGAGATATTTGTCACCATACATTAACCCAGTAATGGTGTGGATTGAACACCGACCAGAAGGAAGGCAAGAAAGAAAATATAGATGATATTTAACTACCAAATGTCTGTCTCAGGCAAATGACTGGGATAGTGTGAGAAAGGAATGATTTGGGGCAATTTAAAAATATTAATTTAGAACTGCAGGAGTGACAGGCAGATGGCAATTTGGCAGTTAGGTATGGGCCAGCAACTAAGGAGAATGATTTGAGGTAATAATACACATTATTTTAAGAAAAGTAGTTTTATACATTTTGGTTTTCTTTTTGTGCAGCTGTTTCAGTTTGTTTGGGTTGCTATATCAACATCCATTAGGCTGTGTAATTTATAAGCCAGAGAAATGTACTACTCACAGTTTGGAAGCTGTTAAGTCCAGGATCAAGATCCTAGCAGCTTTGGTGTTTATGAGAGTGCGTTCCTGAGTGGTAGAGCAGTTCAGTCACAAAAAGACAGCGAAGGATGTGAATAATCATTTGTCCAGAGAAAATACGAAAATGAACAGAGTCTGTGTAAATATGCTCACAGTTATTAGCCATTTGGACATGCCAATCAGAATCACAGTAAGATACCAGATAAAACCCAGTAAGATCTTTCTTTTTAAAACTACATTTTAAATTAACTATAATTCTATCGCTTCCCCCTTTCCTTTTCTCTCTCTGGCTCCTCCTGTGTTTGCCCTCTGGCCCTTCCCATCCTCTACCTCAAATAGATAAAGGAATAAAAACTTATTTTTATCATTTAACAATTAATATTTTATTAATTCCCTGAGAATTTTGTATATCTTGATCATATTCACCCCCTAAGCTCCCCCACATCCACCCTAGTGGCCAGACTTCATGGTTGTTTCCTCTCTGTTTCCTTTCCGCCCTCCTCTCTTTTTTTAGGGACTTAGTATGATCAAAACCTAGAGTATGAAGTTTTCTTTTTCTTCTTTTATTGAAAATAGGTTTTTCGTTCACGTAATATAACTTGATTATGTTTTTCCCTCCCGCTGCTCCTCCCCAGTTCTTTTATCTTCTGCAGAAAATCAGCTCCCTTTCTGTTTGTCATTAGAAAACAAACTTGTAAGCGATAATATATAATATGATATATGGCATGATCTGATAAAACAAAAACTAACACGTTAGAGTTGGACAAGACAGCAGAAGGAAAAGGACACAAGAGAAAGCCCAGGAATCGGAGACCCACTTGTTTGCACACTCAGGAATCCCTCACAAACACTAAACTGGAAGCCATAATTTGTAAGCAGAGCACCTGGTTGCAGGCCCTGTACATGCTGCCTCAGTCTCTGAGTTCATGTGTACATTGATCCTGTTGATGTAGGGGCCTTATTTTCTTGGTTCCTCCATCCCCTCTGGCTCACACTCTTTCTGCTTTCTCATTTGTGGGGTTTCCTGAGCTTGACCCTCCCCCCTTTTTTTCTTTAAAATTTTAATTGAAAAGCTGCAATATTTTCTGATTATGCTCTCCGCGCACTCTTCTCAGATTCTCCCCACCCGTCCAATTCTATGCCTTCTTCCTTAGTCTCTCTTTAGAAAACCAACAGGCAAATAAACAAATAAGACTATATAAAAGGATAAGAATATGTAAAAGAAAAGCAACAAAAAGAAACACATATGCACTTGCACACACCTAAAACAAAAACCATAAAACATAAAAAATAGACATTATATAAGCAAGAGACTGGCAAGGTAAAAAAAAAAAAAAAAAAAAAAAAAAAAAGCTCAGCTAAAGCATTATGAGACAAAATAAATTTCTAAAATATTATTGAGTTTGTTTCGAGTTAACTGTCTACTGCTGGCATGGGGGCCTGCTCTTAAGTGTGATTTGTCTACCCAATGAGACTACATTGGAGAACACTTACGTTTTTCCTTCTGAGCAGTTGCTAGCTGGAGGAGATGGCTTCTTGGTTAACCGAGACGGGAGTCTATGTCAGTTTGCTCTCTCCATGATGGCACCCCATCTAGCTTGGGTCTGTGTGGACCCTGTGCATGCCGCCACATTCTCCTGAGTTGATATGTGTGTCCGCCCTGTTGTGTGTGGAAGGCACTGGTTCCTTGGTGTCTTCCATCCTCACTGGCTTTTAGTCTCCCTGCCTCCTCCTCTTCATCGGTCCCTGAGCCCTGAAGGGAGAGGACTGTTGGGAGACCTCTCATTTAGGACTGAGTATTTCAAGGTATCTCACTCTTTGCATATTGTCCAGTTGTGGGTCTCTGTGTTAGTTCCCATCTGCTGCAGAAGGCTCCTCGGATGACGGCTGAGCATGACACTGATGTACAGATATAGCAGAGGGAGGTTGAACATGTTACTCCAAATTCAGTTTTATCTTTTGGCTCGATGTCACCAGCTTTATTCAGGAGTCAGTATTTAAAGGAAATGTAAATACTAGCTTTATAAAGCCTATCTATTAGTAATGCTTGGCTTTCTTTTAAGAGTTTTCATCAACAAGTTCCCTTTGGAACTGAAATTTATTACCAAGTTGCTCTATTATCTCTCTAGAAGTGGTAAATATAAAGATAAATATACATATATTTTTATAAGGGGTACCCAGGCTGGCAATCTCACTTGGCAGATATATGAAAGTTTGAATGATATAATATGGAAACTCTTGCAAAGTAAACAAATATAATTTTTTTTTTTACAAAGATTTTACATTTTGTTTGTTTGTTTTCTCCTTTTTAGTTAGGGGGAAAAAATCTCCAAGCATTGTTTTGTTTGTTTCCAGACAGAGTTTCACTGCCCTGGCTGTCCTGGAACTCATTCCATAGACCAGGCTGGCCTCAAACTCACAGATCTGCCTGCCTCTGCCTCCTGAGTGCTAAAATTAAAGGTGTGCACCACCATCACCCAGCTCCACAAGCCTTGTTATTTTTAACTTGAGTTTTCCACGCACTGTGCTTTGTTCAAAGGCTAAATATGCACTGCTTTATACAGCCCGAGATAATTACATTTGTATTGATTGTATGCTGCTGAGGGATAGGCTTCTGTCTTGGTCTTCTTTTATTGTAAGTCTGTTGGCAAGGATTTAGTGAGCCTTAGTAAACTGTCTTTTGTTGTCCTAATGACAAATGGGCAGTAGCTCTAATTATCTTGTAAAATAGGCAGTAGTAAATAAAATTGATATAACAATAGAAATGTTAATGTTACAGTGGTCTCTGAGCACATTCTTAGTACTCCAGCCTCAGACAGCCAAGCTTGTGCTGTGTCTTAGACAGGACTTTATGCCTTAGACTAGGACAAGCTAGGGGAAAAAATGGAGTCTATGTTATTTCTCAGGTAAAAATAAATTTTGACCATATGAACATTTACAAATTAAGAAGGTTGTTATATTTACTTTGACATTACTGATGGTAAAATTGGGAATGAAAGTCTTCATATTTATGTCTCGATCAGCAAACTAATTACCCACCTCTTTTTGTCACCCTGTAAGCAAAAAGTAGTTGTTTCCACATTTTTAAATAATCATAAAAGAATAAGCCTTCACAACACATAAGCATAATATGACATTAAATTTTCACTGGCCATGAGTAAGGTTTTATTGGGATACACTGGAATCCATTCATGTAAGTACTGTCTGCAGAGCTTTCCAGTGAGGGGTAGAAATGCACAGTGTGACAGAGTCTGTCTGGCCAATGAGGTAGCTCCTCTGCTAGGATGGAAAGTATCTGAGTCATTGTAATACCCGTGCGGTGACTTTAAGAGAGGAAACAGCACACATCTGGCTTTAACTGAGCAGAAGAAAGCATCAAGCAAGTAAGACCACTGCGCATCTGCTACCTCCATTCATTTGCTTCTTAGGGTCCCATTAGTAGAGACTGAGGCTGCTGTACAGGAACCAGTACAGAGAGGTTAAACAAGTCATCTGAAGTTAGGACTGAAAACAAGCTACATGAACTGATTTTCACGCTTACCAGAGCGCCTTTCTCACAGGTCACACTATGTGTACCTTCCATTGAATGTATTCTATTCTTGATGGAGAGCCAAGGATATGGGTGAAATCCCTAACTTGAAGATCTGAGGTTGAAAATGACATGTCACTACAAATGGAAAATTCTACACCATGAAACTTGCACAAAATTATTAAAGTATTACATATAATTACCTTTCCACTATGCACACCAAATGTATTTGAAACATAAATGAATTTCATGTTTAGACCTGGATTCTGTCCCCCAAGTAGTCTCATCTTGTTTATGTAGATATTCCTATATCAGAACTCAGTTATTCTGTTCCTAAGCATTTTAGATAAGGCTGTTCAATGAGTCTTCTCCTTTTTTTGGTTCGGGGGGCACAGTGACTGCTTCTTTTTTCTTAGAGAATTCTAGGGTTTAATATGGTTGTATTTGTAAGCGCTTAACTTGAAATTGAAATTATTTTAGATTTTTTAAAATTTTAGATATAATAGATTCTCCACTCATAAAACACAAACTAGTTATTTTTAAATTTATAGATATATATATTTTAAACGTATTTGAGTGTGTTATTTGCATATATATGTACATATACATATATGTCCACCATGTGCATGGAGTGTCGGAGGTAGACAGAAGAGGGCATCAGTTCTGGAATTGGAGTCACAAACAGTTGTGAGCTTGCTTTCATGTGGGTGCTGGGAACCGAACCCAGAGCCTCTAGGGCAAAAGCAGCAGGTACCCTTAACCACTGAGCCATCTCTCCAGTCTCATTTTGAAATTTGGAAACAGAACCTGGACCTCACTACATTGTAGAGCAGGCTGGCCTTGAACTTTTGGGCAACAATCCTCCTGTTTCTGGTTCCTGAGAACTGGGATCACAGTGTGTATCACTATGCAGAGCAAGTATCTGATATTTTGAAAGCAGACCTCAAATGTGTTTTCTGATGTTTATATTTAGTTTATGACTGATTCAGTCATTTTTCCTTGTAGATGTTTTTAACATGTTCTGCCAGTTCCAGAGTCAGTATTCTCAAGTAGCTTCCTATGGCCTTAACATTAGATTCTAATTCTTACAGGGCTGCCTTAACATCCTGCCTGATCCAGGCTACTCCCCTCTCCGGAATCCAGCATACCCTCTGCCTAGTCTCCCCAGTGCTGAGAGCACCTCCCTCACTGAGCTACTAAACTTACCTAGCAGTTTTCCAGTGACTCAAGCTTTCCTCTGCTTTTATTCATACTGTTGTTTGTGCCGAAACATTCCTCCTGAAGCCATTGTCTTCTCGAAATTTGGTTTTAGCTCAGCATCTGTCATCCTCTGCGGACTTTCTTCCTGAGTTGCAGTTGGTTTCTTTTCTGCCCCTGCATGGCTCCTCATCTCTGTTTATTTCCTATCAATTATCACAACTCTTAATATTTATGAGAGGTTTGTTTTAATTTCTATTGTTGCTTTTCTGCCTGCTTTTCTCACTATGTTATTGTTACCTTCTACAAAAGAAAGGGCCACAAGACTTGTTTACTTTTGTGATCTCTCTGCGTGGCACAGCACCCACTGTGTATCAGTCCTCAAGTAAATCTCTGTATAATGAATGAATGAAAGCAATCTACTTTCAATGCTACTGTTTAGTCTGAGACCTCATCACAATGAAATACTGTAGCTGCTTCCTAAACTAAAAGCCCTCTCAAATTCCTTTTATGCTCCTAATTCCATGCTGCCAGATTGATTTTTATGAAATACTGCATCAATAGACTCATTTGCTTCCTCAAGTTCCTATAACAGTGGCAGATTGCCCACTGAACCAAGTCCAAACTCTTCTGCTTGTTTTTAAAGCTCTCCTAGTCATAATCTTTTAGTTCATTCCGCATAACTCTTTACTTTTATAGGCTAGTCCCGTTCATAAGCCATCAATATTTATTCTAAATGCTCACTATCTTCCAACATTCATAAGAAGGCCCACAGCTTCCCTGCCTCCTTCAATAAATCCACCTCCTTCAATAAATCCAGCCCTTTTGCTTGATCTTCTATGCAGCTACTGCTCCGTTTGCCTGAGAACTTAGATTTGACCGTGTACTTGAGCAGATTCCTCAGTGTAAGGCTTGTTTTTATAACAATATAGAACAGCCGTTGTGAAAGTTTTGCCTCAGAATAATAATAAGAAGCTGAGCTCAGTTTAAACAGAGTATTAGGAAACTGTGTGAAGAACCATGTCATAGGATTATCTACTTGAGGGTTAGAGAAAGATGAAATGTAGGCCACTTCTGTCTTGGATGTTAATTGGGACATTTGATAACAGTGAAAAGAGTCACATTTTATCTTTATTACATTTATTGAGAATTGTTAGGCCTCAGGTTTTTGTGGCCGGTGACTCAGAGAACTACTTATAAAATTAGTGGTACTGATTCTATTAATCCAGAATTTGTAGTAATACTAAGGCTGTATTCTTTCTGTAGGAAAAAAAATAAGTTTACTCACTGAATAAAAAATGATTGTAGAAATATCTAATCTGAACTATTCTCATAGTTCATAAAAAGACATTTAGTATTCAGTTGATTATAATTCTTAATATTTTAAATATAGAACATCTACTAGACCTTAATTTTCCCCCCAGATCTAGAGATGGACTTTAGGCCTTGGTAGGGGAGCACTCTGCCACAATCTCCACCCACAGCTCTTTGAGTCATGTTTTAGTTCATAACAATGCTCACCACAGCTGTTCTACAAAATATTTAAAACAATTGAAACTTAGCATCCGTTCAAATGTGTGGCTCAGTAGATCATTTTGATTAATTAGTGAATTGAACTTTGTGAGTCCTTTGAAACTCTGGACAAGTTTAAATGCCTTGGTTACCAAGGCAGACATTACAGTCTCAAAAGAAATGTCTTTTAAAACTACTACTTTTGATGTTGACAGTGCACACCACTACAATTCATTAATTTACTTTGATTTTTTAAATTATATCAAATATTTGAGGGAAAGTAAATTTATGTTACAGATTACATAGGCATAGAATGTAATTTATTTTATATATTTGATCCTTTTGTTAACTTTAGTCACAAAATGTATTCCTTTTAGTTGTATCAGCTACATTGTCTAATGTAATGAAGTTGACTGAAGTTACCTGCTAGTGTCTGGCAGAACAAAGGCTGGGAAGCCACACCTGACCCTGGAGACTATGGCCCTGTCCAGTGTGCTTTCCTCTGTACAGCCTCAAGCATAATGAATGAGTGCAGGATAAAGGTCTGTCTGTCCATGGATGAGTGCAAAGTATTTTGTTGTTGTTGTTGATACTCTTAACCATGCAATTCTGGCTCGTAGCCGAATCATGACTGTATATGATAATGGGTAGAATTGGAAGTACCCAGAAGACTGCCAAATAAGCATTAGATACATTATCTTAATTAATCTCCAAAGCAACCACACAAAGTTAGTGCTCCTATTCTTCACTTCTGCAGGTCAGGAATTGAGGACCCGTAGAGGTGAACTGTTAGTTTTCCCAGGGAGCCTGTATGGTGATATATTTTATATTAGATAAAATTAGCCTGCTCTGTCAGAGAATGGAAACAGACTATAGTCATTTCTCACCCAGCCAACTTCTCAGGCTGAATAGGGTAAATGCTGTCTTCAAAGAGTCCTCTGCCTGGCTGGTCACTTCTACAGAATGCCTGAATCTCTGCTTTTCTTGCCTCAAATATTTTCCCTGCTCAGTTTCTTCACTTCCGGGTTCAACTCTGCACCATAATCCTAGAGTTAGGATTAGAGGTGTGAGCTACTACTGTTCGGTTGTTAGACCTTGAACTCATGGAAGTACAGAAAGATCTCTGTCTCCTGAGTGATGGGATTAAAGGCAAGGGTCACCACTCTCTGACCCTGATTGTGGGTGATTCTGTTCCCTGATATTCCAGGCTGATTTTATTAAATATAAAGTATATCACCACATATCCCCTTTGGTGTCAAAAATAAAAAAGGTTATAACTTACCCCATTCTATCAGATATTAAAAGTTATCTCCCTGAGATGTTTTCTCCTAGCTTTAAAAGGAAAGGATTTGCCTGTGGTGATTTTCTTGTAGCAAGCAACTTTTTGATTTGTCATTACAGGTCTCACAGTGTGGTTACATTCTGATTCCTGTCTTAGTGGTCACATACTGGCTTAGGATCATCATGAAGATTCTGGTTCTCATTTCTGTAGTAGAACTTAACGTTAATGGATCATGGTGTTGAAGCATGCATGTCCGTTATGCTGAGTTATAAAACAGTGCATATATGAGAGCTTCGGGCCATTTCACAGCTTTTTCTTCATAATCTGTTTCATGTCTTATATTAAGCTATACTCTGTAGGTATCTTGTTACCTTTATCGGACAGTTTGGATTCTAGTGACATCCTATTAACTCACAGTATGTAGGATCACTAGGTTTGACTGTACCAAATGAAACAGCTACTTTCTGCAAGCATCTTGAATACTTACTTGTATGTATATTTTAAAAGAGATTTTATTTATTTTATTATGTCCTCCAGACTTTGTGTTTGGAGACCTGTGTCACTGTCTTAGGAGGTAGGGTAATTAGGAATCTCAACGTAGTGTGGGAAATTGTGGATGTGGAAGAGTGTGAGCAGATGGGAAAGCAGGCAAAGAATAGATCTGAAAAGGTCTTATGTATGTTATGCTAAACATTGAAACATTATCTGTTATATGATATTTGGTTACACTGTGACACTCTGAGGCTGTTAATAAAGTTGATTTTGTATCAGGGCTGGAGAAAGTAACTAACTGACCTTAACTTCTGAATATCTTTGCAGTCACAAGTTTTCTATTTTAGTCAGGATTTCAGTGTGATTTTTTTTTTTAATCCCACTGTCATGTAAAGTTATTGTCTCTTAACACAGTCCTATCTGCCAACTCGGATTCTATACTATTTCTTATAAGTTCTTGAGTCTATAAAATTATCTAAATAAAAATTTCATTGTCCATCAAGGTTCTAAGTTTATAGTAAATGTTCACTAAAGAATGACAATCATGCCTTATTGATGTGGAATAGGAAAAAAAAAAAAAAGTTCCAGCTTATTTTGAAACAAAGTCACCTAAGGAATTGAAGTTAATAAGTTTAGATTCCAATAGTGGAATTACTTTATTAAAGCAGCATTTGCTGGTATTCTTCTTGTGATATATTGACTAAAAGCTGCTGAACAGTATAACTGAGAAAGCCTGCAGTGTACAGATGAACCTAGGGAGAATGCTAACTTACTGCAGATTACCATGCATCCCTAAGACAGCAATCAGTCTCAACGAAGATTACCCAAAATGGAAAACAAAGAGTTTCACATTTATATCCCCAGTGGAGAGACAGGAAGGGAGTGCAGTACAATGGTATTTCGTTCTCTGCTGGAGTATTCCTCCAGTCTGTGACAGCTGTAGCAAGTGTATGCAGGAGGTGGTACTCTGACTTGTCGTGTGGTTCTACAGGATACCTAGCCAGTTGGCCCACTTGAACTTCATGCACCAAACTGTAGTTTTCCAGAATGCTTTTATGTGGGGAATGCTATCTTTGCTGCATGTGGGGCATATTGACTAGATAATCAAGACTGACACGGATGAGTACACCATGCTGTCACTGCACCCAGTATTAATGTAACGCAAAATTCTCAGCATTATTGAAAGTTTATTGATTAAATATTTACTATGCACAGCTACATGCACACAAATTTAACTATATAATGTTACTTTTTATCTGCTGCCAATTAAGGTTACAAGCCATAAACTTGGCTCCCAGAAAACAAGCACACATGGGTTATGTTTCACTTGCAATGTGCCCTGGCCAGCCATTTAAGTGCTTGCCAACTTCTTTGTCAAATACTGCAGTAGCCTTGCCCTCCGCTATGGTTTATTGACTTTAATGGAAGTTTTGTTTCCTTTTGTGACCCACTATGGTAAATATAATTTCATATAAAGTAAAACTAGGACTGCCAAGATCGCTAGTGGGTAGACATTGCTGCTAAGGCCAATCGGAGTTCAGTTCCCAGACCCTTCCCAGACCCAAATGGTGGGAGCAGAGAACTATCTGTTAAAGGGGGTCCTCTGACCTGCACACGTGCTCACACATAGCAAAATGAGGAAATGGGCGAAGAAGATACTCAACCGAAGTAAAGCTAAGGTGTGGTCCAAGGAAGATTGTCCTCTGTTTATATCTTTATCTTATTACTTAAAATATGTACTTACTGAATAATTACATTCCAGGCATAATTATGTCTAGCCTTTTCTTTGATAATTTTAATCCTTTTTTTTTTTAAAAAAAAAAAAAAAGAAAATACTGGGTTTTTTTGGTTAACATACAGTTATTATCTTCAAAATCTAATTTTTAATACTTTTGTCAGTTTGTAACTTACTGACAAACATCTTGTAAATTTCTATTTTGATGACGAAAGTAAATATTAAGTAGCAAACAAAGGTGGCTATATTAATATATTCAATTTTGTCATATATGTGTTGTGGTTATGCCCTACACACAGTCGTGTGGTCCCTTGTGCAGTATCCAGGTGTATGTGTGCTCATCTGACTCTGTCTAGGTTTATACCTGTCCGTTGGTGTATTGGTGACAGCATCTTCTTATCATTAGATGGCAGGTAGGGATGCTTTGCCCTTCAGGTCTCCTAGCTCTTCCACCCATTAAGCCCCCAAGGCTGACTCTGGACAGGAGCTTAGACTTGTTGTTTTCTGTGGAGTCCAGAGAACTTCAGAAGCCAGGCGCTGATGGGAAGGGACTGAGGTGCCCTTGCTTTCAGTCCTCTGGGCTGGACTGATTATCATTTAAAGCCCCTGTTATCCCTAGCTGTCCTAGGGCAAGCTGGTGTATTACCTTCTTCTAACACTTGGCTTACAGAAACAATACTGTCTGGCTTTTATTGGATGAAATTAATACCATTAACATAAACAACAGAATAAAGTGGCTGTTGTGCCATAACCAAGAGATTTTTTTTAGATGAACTATGATTTTTTTCTTTGAAATATTATTGGTAAACTTTAATCAAACAATTGTTACATTTGCCTCCAGGGATGCATAAAATATTTGTAGTAAAAATAAGACTTAAAACAATCTTTGCACCCAGATTGTGGTGGTGCACACTTTGTCCCAGCACTTGGGAGACAGAGGCAGGTAGACCTCTGTGAGTTCAAGGCCAGCCTAGTTTACAAAAGGAGTTCCAGACAGTCAAGGCTGTTAGACAGAGAAAACCAAAACAAACGAAATCTTTCCATAAATTGGCATCATTTAAAAAAATTTACCATGTGGAATGCCTGTTAGAAAGAAACTTACATCTGTCTTACTTTGCCTTTCATTTTGTAACTGAAGTCTAGAAAGAGTGAGCCATCTTGGCACCAGGATAAAGATTAGGGGCTGAAAGGGGGCACCTTCTTATTTTTTATTTTTGAGCATTTTGTTCTGTAAGGGGTTAGTGATTATACTATTGCTAGTTTATATATATATATATATATGTATATATATATGTGTGTGTATGTATGTATATATGTATATATATATATAGTGATATATTGTATATTTAATAAAATCAGCCTGGAATATCAGAGAACAGAATCAACCACAGTCAAGTCATGAGGGTCAGAGAGTGTGACTCATGCCTTTAATCCTTTAATCACTGGGATGACAAAGTGGTGGACCACACCTTTAATCCCATCTTTCAGGAGACAGATCTTTCTGTATGTTCAAGGCCTAACAACCAAACAGAGGTAGCTCGCACCTTTAATCCTAACTCTAGGATTGGAGAAAGCAGAAATTCAGGCATTCTGTAGAAGCCACCAGTCAGGCAGAGGACCTGTGAAGATAGCATTTATTCTGTTCAGCCTGAGAAGTTGACTGGGTGAGAATTGACTGTGGTCTGTTTCCTCTCTCTGATATTCCAGCTTTTCCCCAATATTTAGCTCTGAGTTTTTATTAAATGCCAACTAGAATTCATGCAATATATGTGGTACTATACCTCGTTGCTAGTTAATAAACATACTGATTAATTAAGACATACTGATCAAATCATGTTTTTATAATCTAGCAAGACAAGAACCAATTTTATTCTTTCTGCCTTATTTAATCTTCAGATTTCAAGCTTTTGTCTAGATTTCAGCTTTGCCAAAGAAAGAAAAGTGCTTTTCTTCCTGACTATGGTTTCTTTCTCCCAGTCACTGCTAACCCATTTTCTCTTGGTAATGGGAATGTAACTCAGGGCCTTGTGCACACTAGCCCAAGCTCTGCATCTTTATTTTGTTTTTTAAAGGCCAGGTATTGCTCCTTGGCTCCGCCTCCTCTCGCTTCATCCTTAGCTACAGGCTTTGCCCATGCTCCATCTTCCCCAACTTGGGCAAATTGCCACAGCCTCCTTATTTTCATGTTCTGTAATAACTTCTAGTGCTTTGTCTTTATTTCTGAAGCAAATGATAGTGTCCCTGACTTCTTGGCATGTCTCCTAAGGTCCCCTTTGCTTTTGGCTTCCTGCCGCACACCTCTCTCCTTCCTGGGGTATCTGCAACCTATCAAGAGGAGAGCAAATGTGAGATTTTAGTAATAGCTCGGTGCCTTTCCTACCTAAATTGGATGTGACAAGCAGTTTATATAGGAGCTGTGTATGTTCTTTTAAAAATTGATTTCATTCCATATCTTGGCTTAGAAAATAATTGTTTCTCTAGGTCTAAACTATGCTCTTAATTTGACATGAATTTGCATTTTGTTTGAAATAGCTTCAATTAAGGTTTCATGGAGTATCTCAGTTGAAATAACTTACAGAAATTTATGTTGGGACTTTAAATAAAATTTAATATTTTCTTTAAGAATGATAGGCTTGCTTGAGGTCAGTAAATTTTTGCTTTATGGGTTTATATATGTTTCTGTTACCACAGAATATTTTGTTATATTCGTGATATACCAGTTTTCATGTGAAAATGTCTTATTTTTCTATTGAAAGCTTTGCATTAATCATTAATATCCTTTTCTTTGTGAGATTTTTCTTTCAGTGTAGTACTTGGACGAGCTGAGATCAGTCACTAACTTCACAACTGAGAACTCTCCCATAGCTCTCTCCATGCGTGTGTGTCTTCTTGGCCACCTGATCAACCCTATTTTAAAACAATACAGGCTTTATGAATAAAACAGTTCATTCTAGAGCTAGCTACAAGACTCGCTTACACCAGAGTCAGGGGCGTACAGCACTGGGACTCAGTAAGTCAGGCACTGGAGTTGGAAAGGCAGCGGTAAGCCCGTCTGTAAACTTAGTTTCTGATCGTTAATTTCAGTTTCCTTTCTCTCTGAAAGGCAAGTGTTTGTAGAGCTTTTTCCTGTCAGCATTGCCCCATGTCAATTGTCAGGTCATGTTTAGCACGTGCAGATATATTAATCTGTTGTAGCCAGCACAGTAAGAGGCTGGGATGAGTACAGGGCTCAGGCAGATGAAGAGGGATTAACTGTGTGTTCTGAGCAAACTCTTCAATCACAGAAGCACTGATTTTACAAAGGATTAGCTGCTGCTTTTACAAATATTGATTACTGATTTGCTACTCAGAGTGGAGATGACATAGCTTGTGCAGTTGCTGTGGAGTGTGCTGTGTGAAGTGAACATCATTCATATTAATGGATTTGTCACAGGCATAATAGAAACAGACAGATTTATTACCACAGCAGTTGCAAGAACTGTTATGGTTAAGGTTGTGTCAGCATATCTATTAAAACTTCAGGACTTTAGAAGTTTATGGCATAGCTATAAAATTCATTTCCCAGATGGAATTTGGAATACCAGTTAAATCCTGGCACCATTTTTAATCCACTTTCATATGAGTTTGAAGACATTTAAGTTGAGACAGAGCAAAAACCATAGATCACGTCGTTATTTGTGTAGAATGAGTTGAATACCTTATCTCCAAAATGCTGGAGACTAAAAAATGTCTTCTTTCTTTTCTTTTAGATTTTGAAATATTTTTACATAAGTAATGAGATACTTTGGGACTTGGACTCAGGTCTAAACATGAAATCATTTAAGTTTCATATACACCTTATACACATAACCCAAGGGTAATTTTATACAGCGACTACTACACCTGTGTTTTAATGGCAGGTGTGGAATTCTTCACATGTGCAGTCATAACACTCAAAAGTTAGGAATTTGTAGTATTTTAGAGCCCACATTTTCAGATTAAGAACTTCAACCTATGCCAATAAATTTAAATTCATTTTATTTTAGGAAAAAAATTTAAAAACACTAAAAAGTGTCCTGGTACATTTGAATGGAAATGCCAGAATGAAGCCCACTATTTTTATGTCACTATACAAAATCTAATAAAAATAAAATGAAAATTTAAAAATATATAAAATAACTCTGAAACTTACCAGTAATAATTATCCTTTAGAAAAGAATGTATTCTTTAGTCTTTTAAAGAGAACAGGTATTTTGTTTTTTCTCAGATATTTTTATTGTTACAGTCAGATAAGAGTTGAGATTTGTGTCCAGGGACAAGCTGGAGGGTTTCTGCTAATGGTGCTGAGAAAGGGTATGCCCCTTCCGGGGAGAGTGGAAACTTACCTACAGACAGCTGCCTCTGTGTACATTCTCACATAGCACAGCAGGGCCTTTATATGAACAGGCAGATTGTTTTCATGTTGTATTAGTGTATTATAAACTTGCACTTGTATGGTCAGATCTCATACAGTTATTGGAATAGTTATTTGGGTTATGCTTTTAATATTTAAAATTGTTTAAGATACTGATTTTATTTTTCTATTTAAAAATTATATAAAATATGTAGGTCATGATTCTAATAAAAAAATGTTTTTACCTTCCCCCAAACAGCCTCCTTCCTAAGTTTAAGAACTGCTCACAGTTCTGAGGATGTTTTTCCTGCATTGTGTGAATACATAAATACAGAACCTGTATTCAAATTGAAAAGTGTGTATCAGTTTGTGCATTCTATTGCTGTGTTTATCATTCAAGCATTAGGGATCTAGCTGTATAGAATGGATCTTTCTATATTGTTACTTCTCTAGTTTTGTTTTATTTAACATGCTTATACATTTCTCTGGCCAGCATTTTCATTCCTTTTTTTTTTTGCCACAGATAGTGTTTCTCTTGTGGCACATATTAGGTATTGTGGTTTATTTTATAGAATAGGTTCTTAGTTGAGTTCTTAGGATTTTTATTCATAGGACCTCATGAAGGTACAATTTCTTCTCGCTCTCTCCACTGTTGATAGTCTGGAGTTCCATGTTAGTATTTAGTTGGAGAGATGCTTGATTGCATGTTGAGCACTATTGAGCAAACACTGTGTCCTCAGATGCTAATCTGAAGGCAATTGTGACTTCTGAACTTCTGGAGTAAACTCAATAGAAAGGCGGGAGCCTTGGGGCAGATAGCAAGTCATTATATTGGCTTTGTTCTCATTCTGAATTGCCTGCTTCAAATTTTAACCTATTTTCCTCTTGATCTATTTATTTTTTCTTAACTATTTGCAGGAGTTCATGTGGCATCTGTGCAAATATTTTCTCCATAAACATTATTTGAAAATTATAATTTGATAAGCTAAGGCTTTTACCAGTTACTCATGGGTGGAATTATAATATCATGCTCATTTTTTTAGATTGGTAACAGATAATTGAACCAAATATTAAATTTCCCAAGGAGCATCCTCTGAAAAATTTGTGAGCTTTTTTTAAATCTTTTTTATATTTTCAGTGTTTATTAGAACTTGGTTATATGAAATTTTTTTAAAATTTATTTTATGTGCATTGGTGTGATGGTATCAGATGTCCTGGAACTGGAGTTACAGACAGTTGTGAGCTGCTATGTGGGTGCTGGGAATTGAACCTAGATCCTCTGGAAGGACCCACATTGCTGATTAATCTTCCCAGGCCCAGTTGTGTGAAATTTAAGACTACCTAGATGAAACTTAATTCAGCTAACTGATTTAATTAATGACTTATCTTAATATAAGAAAATGGACATTATGATATAAATTTATGTAATGTCTGTCTTCATTGAGAATATGCATAATGGTCCGTTCAAACATGATTTAATTACAGCCAAATTCTTGGAAAAATGTATAGTACAATCTTGTATCTATCATTGTTCTTAGTTGATTTGGAGTAAGTCATGGTCCATATTTGCTCATGGGATTTGAGTGAGTGCATTTTCTTTGAGTTCTTAAGAAATTTGTGAGTGGTGAATAGACGCAGAATCGTCTGTGCCAACCCCCTCTGGTGTTTTCTCAGGGGAGCCCCAGAGCTGCTTTGCTCTGCATGATGTTCAATGAGGCTGACCACTGCTGTCCACATGGAGCCACATTGTTGTCAGTTGGCACATTAGCAAATACCGCAGCTTTTCAAGATTTTAGCTTTGTCATTTTTATTTTAACTAAAAAAGTTAAACCTTTGTGGTGAAATTGTTCTGACAGCTCTTAACCAGGAGAAGAGAGCATGGGTGGTGGCCCTGTCATCTCTGGAGGCCTGAGGGAAAATAGTCCACACAGGAGACATACCATCGTTGCTTTCTCAGGTCTTCTGTGGGATAAATACCATGTCTGTGTTGCCATTTGATATGTTTGTCATGAACACTTACTCTTAAGAAATATGCCAAAATTAGTTCACTAAAAATGGGCACTTTGAAGGCTATGTTTTCTGTTTCAGTGTCTTTTTCTTGTGTTTCTTGCTTCATGTTTATGGCTATAAAGTTTAAGACAGATTTGAGCTGGATGTGATGGTATATATTGGTAATCCCAGAATTTAGCAGGCTGAGGCAGGCTGGAGTTTAAGGCCTTAAACTTGGGCTTGGGCTACATAGTGATTTTAAGGTCAGTATGGGACACATTGTTGTATCTGGTCTGGAAATAGCTAAAGCAAAATACACAGCTGCATTGGGGTGTTACTCACTTTAAAGTCATTGTTAACATGGCAGAAAAAGGTCAGCGTGGCCTGGTGGCTTTTCCATCTGACTGTCCTCCAGCTGTTTCATTCTTCATCAGTTCACTAGCACCTAATCTCAAACATCTCAAAGAAAAGACCGTAATTGCATCCATTGTCCCATCACAGTGTCTGGTATATTGTAGGTGTTCAGAAGTGTTTGATTAGTGAATTAGTAATACATACACACACATATACATACATACTTCTATATGTATATAGATATTATTATATCAGTCTCTCAGACTATTGTTGAAAGATGTACTAAAGACTTTTAAAATTATTCTTCTTACTCAAAGGTAATCTATAAAGTTTACCACCTGCATCATTATTTGTATGTTTCCATACATGCAAATTCTCTTGTGTTCCAGAATATATAATTGCAGGTCTATATTTATCATCTGTTCATCAATGTTCTTTCAAATTTGTGTGTGAAAAAGAGAGGGCAGGAAGAGCACACAGCCTGGTATTGTTTGTTTTTCAGAGACACAGTTTCTCAGTATAAAGGTCCTGGCTGTCCTGGAACTCACTCTGTAGACCAGGCTAGCTTCAAACTCAACAGAAATCCACCTGCCTTTGCCTCCTGAGTGCTGGGATTACTGGGTATCTACCACCTAGCTCAGCTCTATTAATAATAATAATAATAATAATAATAATAAATTTAAGGAAGATGCTTCAACCCAACAGAATTGCTTTGGATAGAAGAAGAGGGGAAATGCCAAAGGGGTTCCCTTTTTAGGGGAGCAGGTAATGAATGGCTGAGTGTGAGAATAATCAGAACTGATTTGCTCTAATAATCAAGTCCATTTAGCAAGTGATCAGAGTAGGCTGTTAACAGATAGACTCCTAATTGAGCCATGTTTGACTTTTTATAAAATAATTTTATGCTTGATTATTTTCAAACTACATTTTTTTTTTTTTACTTAAAAAAAAACTCACAAACTTTGGAACCACCTCTTAATTCTGAGTTTGTTGTGGAAATCGCAAATAGGATGACAGTTGTTTTGTAGCCATTCTTTTTCTTCAAAGCAAATCCAAAACGATAAACTATACTATATTTGAGTGGTATAACTTTGGATATCACTACCTCTGATGTACCAACCCAAAACTGTGTGTGTACATAATAGGAAACATAAATTGACAAATTTTTAAAATGTTAGAAATTATGAAAGTTACTTATTTTGCATCTTAAAACACAAAGCATGAAATATTTGTAAAGATAAACCATCACATGGCCTGTGTGAAGATAAAGCACGGGCAAGTAGAAAGCAAGAGGAATTAACTTTAAATTAGTTTGCCAGAAACCGTATACAACAATGCATAAAAGATATCATCCACCATGACCAAGTAGGCTTCATCCCAGAAATGCAGGGCTGGTTCAACATACGAAAAACTGTAAATGTTATCCATCATATTAACAAACTAAAGGAACAAAATCACATGATCATATCCTTAGATGCAGAAAAAGCCTTTGACAAAATCCAACACTCCTTTATGATTAAAGC
>PVIH01000098.1:422749-512782 GCA_004025045.1 Sigmodon hispidus | reverse complement strand
AAAGTTGACCATAATGCAAATGCTTATATATTAATACAAATAAAAAATTATTTAAAAAAATTAAGATAATATATTTATTGATGCAAAATTAAATATATAATTGCCCTATTTTACACATGTGTCTAACTCTGTTTAAAATATTTTACACATTGATACATATTAAGTACATTGTCATTTCCATAATACAATTTCTACCTGTAATTATTTACACTAGTCATAACATTTGTTATAATATATACACAAGTTGTTTTATATAACTCTGTTTAGATATTTTATACAATGATACATAGTTAAGATATTGTTAAAATATATATCTTAGTTAATATTCATAAGACTGTCATACTTAAAATTATTATATTAAAGTTATACACTTATTTATAAAATGCCTATTCTTACAATATAAACTTTACTTTCTTAGTTGACTAAAATTACAGATTATGGCTACTCAGATTTGCCACCTAACAATCAAAATACTCAGACTTTCCAAAAACATGTTAAAATATACCAAATAGATAGGTGTCTTCAACCACTTCATAGACCAAAAAAATATGACATTCAAGATTTTGTTATCTAAAATTCAGCCTTAGAAGACACGACAACTCCTAACATCAGTGTTCCTTTCCCAAAATGATGTTGAGCATCACAAACATCTCATAAAGAGATTGTCTTGTTTGGCAGATAATGGCCTGAGAGACAAAAAGACTACACTTGCCCTGAATGCTGTCAGCATGCACATTGTCCAATACAGACAAACAAAATAAAAGATAAAGACTGCCAAAGCCTGCCTAAACAAAATAAGACAATCTTGTCCAAAAATACCCTGCTTCTATAAAAACTTGTCAGACATTCTAGGCCAATAGCCAAAAAGATAAATGCTCCCACTATACAAAAAACTATAGATAACTGTCCAAATAGTTAACTGTCGTTGTCCTTTCCTAAATCTTAAAAGTTACTCCTCGTACTTCCAATCTTCAAATAATATATTTTCCTTCTCAGGTCTTGATGGTGTTAAAGACTAAATAGTTAAGGTTACTATTACTTCACATCCCAACAAAAACATTCAAATATTAAAACTTTATTATTCAAGTTATCAGCTTTAAAGCAATCCCTATATATTGCCTCATATCAACATTCTAGACATTAAAATGTACCTTATATTTGTTGTTTGTTACTTATAATATGACCTTGCTTATGTTAGTGCCTTTCCCTTCCCCAGATACAACCTTATGATAATCCCTATAATATATAGTCTTATACTTAGTTTAGAACTTTATTATTTAGATAAAAGGGGAAGATGTAGCAGGAAATCAGAAGTTACCCAGGTAAACTCTGATGACATCAAGTAACCAGATCCGGTTGGGGCATGGCCCAGCTAAAAAAACCCCAAAACAAAAAAATAACTCAGTTCCTTTTGTGTTGCGAGCCACCTCGTCCCGCAAGGAACACGCAACACCGGATCCTTCTCTCTGCACTTTATTCGGGCCTTTCAGATATCTTCTTATCTTTCACTCACTCGCTCATTCTCTCACTCACTCACTCACTCACAAGAACAACCATTCTCTCACGAATACGAACGACCCCCCGGGGGGGGGGGGGAAGTCTGCTCTTAGCTAAATACCCTCAGGGCTTCCAATCTAAGATAGCCATGTGGGCATCACCGATAGGCTCAGATACGCGGAAGCAAGCCAGATTCTTGGCCTTAGCCAAATATGGAGTTGTTTACCAGGGAGAGCGCTCAAGGCCAACGCCATCTTAAGGTGTGGCTGTACGCAGCTCCCTACACTTTTGACCTATAGCATAGTTAAAAACAAAAAGCTCTGTGACACTCCCCTACTCACTGCATCCTCCTTTTCTTCCCCTCTAAATCTCCTTTATACCATAAGTGTTTTTAAAATAATAAATATTACCAAATTATATACATATAATGACTTAATATCATCTAAAATATTTAGTTACTTTTTCTGGAAGTGTTTATCAGCTGTAGAAGTTTTTTGGTAGATTTTTTAGGGTCACTAATATATTCTATCATGTTATCTGCTAATAATAATAATAGTAATAATAATAATAACACATGGGCTTCTTTTTTTTATTTGTATTCCCTTGATCTACATCTTACTGCTCTAGCTAAAATGTCAAGAACTATATTGAATAGATATGGAGAGAGTGGATAACCTTGTCTTGTTCCTGATTTTAGTAGAATCACTTTGAGTTTTTCTCCTTTTAATTTGGTGTTTAATTATGTTGCAGTAAATTGCCTTCATTATGTTTAGGTATGCTCTTTGTATCTCTAATTTCTCCAAAATTTTTATTATGAAGAAGCATTAGATTGTATCTAAGGCCTTTTCTGCATCTAATGAGATGATTATGTGTTTTTTTTCTTTCAGTTTATTTTATATGGTGAATTACATTTCCTGATTTTCATTTGTTGAACCAACCCTGCATCTCTGGGATGAAGCCTACTTGATCATGGTGGATAATCTTTTTGATGTAATCTCAGTTTTGGTTTGCCAGTATCTTAGTATTTCTGCACCTATGTTTATAAGGAAAATTGGTCTGTAATTCTCTTTGTTGAGTCTTTATGTGGTCTTGGTATCAGGGTAATTGTGGCCTAATAAATTAAATTTGACAGTGTTTCTTCTGTTTCTATTCCATGGAATAATTTGAGGAGAATTAGCATTAACTCTTTGAAAGATGGGTAGAATTTTGCACTAAAACTAACTAACCCTGGGCTTTTTGGGGGAGTGGGTTGGAGATTTTTAATGATTATTTCTATTTCATTAAGGGTTATAGCTCTATGTTTATTAGATCTGGATTTAACTTTGGTAAATGGCACCTATTATTTTAGTTTGTCCAGTTTGGTGAATTACAGGTTTTTAAAGTATGCCCTTGTAATTCTCTGGCTTTCCTCAGTTTTTGTTGTTATGCCCTCTTTTTGTTTCTGATCTTTTTGATTTGGCTATTCTTTTTCTGCCTTTTAGTGAGTTCACATGAATAGTTTTTCTATCTTGTTGATTTTCTCAAGAACCAACTCTTTGTTTAATTGATTCTTTGTATTGTTCTCTTTGTTTTTCTTTCATTGATTTCATTTCTCAGTTTGATTATTTCTTGCTAGCTTCTCCTCTTGGGTATGAGTGCTTCCTTTTGTTCTAGCGCTCTCACACGTGCGTGCTGTTAAGTTCCCAGCATGAGGTCTCTCCAATTATTCTATGTAGGCGCTTAGTGATATGACCTTTCTTCCTAGCACCACTTTCACTGTGTCCTGAAGTCTGAATATGCTGTGTATTTGTTTTCACTGAATCCTAGAAAGCCTTTTATTTCTTCCTTTATTTTATCCTACTTTTTATTCAGCAGCGAGTTATTCTGTTTGCATGAGTTTGTAAGTTTTCTGTTTTTGAAAACTTGCTATCTACCTTTAATTCTGATAGAGCTCCAACCATCTGACAGAAATATAGAGAGTTATTTCAATTTTTAATATCTGTTGAGACTTTTCTTTCTGACCAAGTATGTGGTCAGTTTTGAGAAAGTTTCATGGGGTGCAGAGGAGAAGGTACACTCTTGTGCTTGGGTGAAATGTCCTTTCAGTCCTCTTTGCTTATAATGTCCACTAGCTCCGGCATTTATATGTAGTTTTTGGCTGGATGACCTGTCTGTTGGAGAGAACAGACTATTGGAGTCTTCCACCATCAATGTGTTGGGCTCAATGGGTGATTTAAGCTGTAGTAGTGTTTATTTCGCAAACTTGAGTGCCTTTGTGTTTGGGGCATAAATATTAAGAATTGAAATGCCATGTTGGTAAATGTTTCCTTTGAGGAATATGTAGTGCCCTTCCCTGTCTTTTTAATTTTTTTTCACTTTAAAGTCTACTTTGTTGGATATTGGGATGGCTACTCCAGCTTTCTTCGTAGGACCATCTGTCCTGAGGTAATGTTTATCTTTCTTGAGATAGGTTTTATGAATTTAGCAGAAGGATAGATCCTTACTTTGAATCCATTCTGTAAGTCTGTGTCATTTTATTGGGGACTTCAATTTTGCTTATTTCTGTAATTTTGTTATTGTTGTTGTGTGTGTTTCCCTTCTGTTGATTTTGATGGTTCAAGATTATTTAATTCATTTGTTTTCATGGGTAGAGTTAATTTCCTTAGGTTTATAGATAGACATTGTTTAAATTTGACTTTATCATGGGATATATTGTTTCCTCCATCTATGGTGAAAGTTTTGCTGTGTATAGTAGTCTGCAATGGCATCTATAGTCTCTTAGGGCCTGCAGCCCTTCTGTCTAGGCCCTTCTGGCTTTTAGAATCTCTACTGAGAAGTCAGGTATAATTTTAATAACCCTGCCTTTATGTTATTTGTTTTGTTCCCTGGGAGCTTTTAATATTCTTTCTTTGTTCTGTATATTTGATATTTTAATTATTATGTGGCAAGGGGACTTTCTTTTCTGGTCCAATCTATTTGATGTTCTGTAAGCTTCTTGTGTCTTTCTAGGCATCCCTTTCTTTAGGTTATGGAACTTTTCTTTTATAATTTTGTTGAAATTATCTTCTGGGTCTTTGAAATGGGTTTCTTCTCCTTCTTTTATTCTTAATATTCTTAGGTTTGGTCTTTTCATAGTGTCCCAGATTTCCTGGATGTTTTGTATCAGGAGTTTTTAGATTTGACATTTTTTGACTGATATACCTATTTCTTCTATCATATTTTCAATACCTAAGATTCTCTCTTCTATCTCTTGTATTTTGTTGGTAATATTTGCCTCTAGTTCCCATTATAGTTTCTAAATTTTTTATTTTCATAATTTCCTCTGTTTGTATTTTTTATTACATTTCTTTCCATTTCAGGTCTTGAACAGTTTTATTCATTTTCTTCAACTGTTTGTTGATTTTTTTGGATTTCTTTAAGGAATTTATTTATTTTTTTAGGAAGAGCATCCTGTCCAACTAGCCAACTCTCAAATAAGTATGCAGAGACTTTTATTAGTTAAGATATTAGTTTAATCAATCTAAATGTTGTCATATAACTTGTAGCATTTACATGTCATCTTGTATGTCTGTCTGTCTGGTGACCACACCCTTTTGCTTCCCAGAGTTTTCTCTTTCTGGCTTTTTCACCCATATTTCCTCCAGCCTAGTTACTGGCCATTTAGCTCTTTATTAAACCAATGAGAGCAACACAGTATCCAAAAAGATTTTTCTGCAACACGTTTCATCAAGTTTTTTGTTTGTGTTACCTGACTTTCTTTAAGGGATTTAATTTTTCTCTTTAAGGACCTCTATAATCTTCAGATAGTTGGTTTTAAGGTCTTTTACTTATGCTTTAGCTATGCTGGAACATTCAGGGCCTGCTCTGGTGGGATAGCTGGGCTCTAGTGGAGACTTTGCCCTGGCTGTTATTGATTATATTTTTATGCTGGCATCTGGGTTACTGGGTTTGGGATGATTATAGGTCTAGGTGCTGGTTTCTAGGTTTGTCTTGTTGGATGAATGTTTTGTTCCTTGGTTTTTGATAACTCTCTGGATTTTCAGCAAGTATGATGGCTCTGGGTTGCCTTTTTGGGGGGCATTATTAGCTGGTGTGTTCACAGGGAATGCCTGCTGATGTTGGATGCTGGGGTATCAGGATGAGTTGGAGAAAGGAAGGCCAGGGAAGGTTTTGTGATTCCCTTGGGGTTATAGAGAAAAAAGAGACCACAGCAGGTTCCCTGTTACAGAGATCCGACTGAGATGGGGGTGGGATTGGATCTCAGGAGCAGTAAGAGAAGTGTGGTTCTGCCTTCACCTACTTGTTACCCTGGGGAGAGCTGTCATTGGTTAGCCAGTGGTGCCAGCTAGATCTGGTGTCTGGGTGGGGGATTAGGAGGAAATTGTCTGTGGAATCCATAGGAGATGGGGGCAGGGTGATAGGGGAGACTGCCGAGGCCATTTTGCTGCAGAGTTTGGGATGAGACTGTGGGAACAGAGAGAGAAAAGAAGGTCTACAGTCAGCCTACCTGGTTTTCTGGCAGGCATGGCCTGTGGGTTGGTTTGAGTATGTCTTTTGGAGTTGTGGCTATTTTCTTGTTCTGCTATGCTGATGTGTTCCCAGTGAATGTCTGCTGGTATTGGATGCTGAGATAATGGGGTAAATTGGGGGAAGAGGGACGGGGATAGGATTGTTATGCCCAAAGTTGGACTCCCAGAGAGACCATTGGAGACAGGGATGTCTGGAATGCAATAGCAAAGTTTAGTGGCAGTGCAATACAAACCAGGCAGGGAGCTCACTCCGAGCTTCTGTGATAACAGAGCAAGGAGTAGCTGCTGTCCTGTTACAAGGGGGTTTTTATTGGCAAAAGCTACAACAAAGTTGGTTGCTTAGGGGTATAGTGCTGGTGGGCAACTGATTGGTTTATGCTTAGGGTCTTTCTGCCACAGAGTATCTTTGGACCCTACCTGGGTGGACCCCACCTGGACCCTAACATGGTTTTTCCCAGAACTGGGCAAGCAAAAATCTATTCCTCTCCCAGAACTGGGCAAATGTCTTGACTAGTGTCCCAAACCTGGGCAGGTAGTAAGCTATTCTTCTCTCAGAACTGGGCAGGAGCCCTGGTAGGTCTATTCTTTTAGGACATGTTCTTTTCCCAGGACTGGTCAGACACGTCTATTCTCCCAGAACTGGGTAGGCTTCCTGCCAGGAATGCAAAACTAAACTTTATTTTACCTTTTTATACAATAGCTATTAAAATACAAAATGGGGTTTCTTGAGCTAAGTTTTCTCTCTTCAGCATCAGAGAGGTGTCTCGCGCTACCGTTTTGCCAGCAAGAACGACGCGGCACACATAGGATCTTTCTGCAGAAAAGCTTTAATGCATCTTGAGAGGGAGAGCATAAGCTTACAAGGCGGAGACTCTGAATGGCTAAAACCCGTTTCTTATATAGGAAACTGACCCCCGCCTAGGACGTGTCAGACTCAGATTGGCTGTAGCTCAATCGGGCGAGGTGACGCCACGGGAGAGGCAGAGTACAAGGAGTGGAAATTCCCCTTGCACCTGCGCAGTCTACTTATTTACACATTAGAGCACAGGATGTCGACGCCATCTTGGAATGGCGGCAGTGAGTGCGGTTTCTCACATCTCCCCCTTTTTTATAAATTATGAAGCAACAGGACACCCTAAAAATGAGTGGAGACAGAGGTCATCGCCCCAGTGAATAGAAGAAAAGCCGTATGCAACATATTTTTTAGGTTTTTTACTCGAAGAGGTGTTGGCTTGGTTTTGTGGCATTTTTTTGGGGGGAAGGTGACTTGGGCACACAACCTTTATGCCAGATGACATATTTCTTTAGATTTAGCTTTTTAAGTGCCGCAAGGCCAATCTATTGTATTTGTAACCATGTAACTCTGTTGGGCTGCTAATGTACGCTTATTCTATTTTGTGCAATGAGAACAAGCTCTGAGTGTGTAAGAGCTGAGCGGCCAGCGACCTATTGTTTAAGCATGGATAACTAAACATCAGGGGAGATTTCTTGCTCTAAAGCTACAAGTGTTTGGGTAACCATCACTTTGTCTCTATTAGTTTGAGCCTTGAGCCTATAGACTAGCCATAGAGCCAGCACCAGTCTACAGCAGAGTATAGTCTCAAACAATTTAACCCCCGCCCATTCTTTGAAGAGGGAAAAGGTCGAGGAAATTTAGGACGTAAATCCCTCCGTCAGCGATAAGTTTAGGCGTGTGGAATTTATTTGAATAATGGTCGTTCTTAGATCTCTTAAGGTCTGTTTAAATTTTGTCGTCCAGTTTTGTAAAATAAATTGAGAGAGGCTCTTTGACAAATTAGCTGCCTTGGTAAAATTTTTATATTGAATAGAGATCACTAGGCCCTTATTGTTGTGGCAGCAATTTGTTGATAGGCACCCCAATGATAATCTATCTGATTAGCGGCAAAGTGTCTTTGACCTGTTAAAAGGTCAAATGTCTATTGTTGTTGTTTTGGGGTTAAGGCCGTGGCATTAGCCCTGGCTTATTCTTGAGCTGCCTTGTGCCAGAGGGCTTTTTATTTTATGTATTGGCCCATGTTGACAAGTGAAGCCTTCACGACCGTCTGCCAATCAGCTGGCGTCATTGCAGTCATAGCCAGCCTTTTTAACTGGGCCAAGGTGAAATTGGCTGAAACCCCATATTTTTTAACTGATTTTGTCAATTTTTTTATCTGATTATACTCTATGGGCGCATGTCTTCTCTCCGTGCCTTCAAAGACTGGATATGCAAGGCACAGCTTTCTTCTAACTTTGTCTGGGAGGAAAGAAAAGGACTTCAGACGCATCTCGTAAGGAGGAGGCGCCGAAGGGACCACCTGTGAGGAGGACACCGGATGTGGGTGCTGTCGGCCTCTTTTGTTACTTGGTAGGCGGTCGTCTGGATGGTACCTCTCTCTTTTATACTTGGCCGCCTCATCTAATTTTGCCTCCTCCTCAGGGTTTAATTCTTTATTTTTTGAGTCCCCTGAATCATCAGAACTCTTCAAGTTTAAAGCTTGTAATTTTTGCATAGGGTATGGGATAGTCTCTTTTTTTTTATAGTAGGTAGGGAACTTTTAGATTTATGAGAATATATTTTTTTGTTAAGAGACTTATTGGGAGGGCTGTTTTTTTTATTTGGGATTGGTTGTTTTTTGTGCGTATTTAACTTTTTATTATGTTTAGTTTTTGACATGTTATTTTGGAAATAATGAAAGTAGAACCCTCTTAAGAGGAGGATCAGTAAGGCTTTTAAAATAGTTATTAAGGCTTTAATATTATTTTTTTATGGTGGTGACAAGTTTAAGTTAAAATTTAGAAAAGACATATTTTTTTGAACATACCTGCCTGCAGTTTTGAATTTTTTTGGGGGTCAAGGGGTTTTTGATGATGTTAATGATGTTGAAATTTCCCGGGTTTCGGCACCAGATGTCTCGCGCTACCGTCTTGCTAGCAAGAACAACGCGGCACATGTAGGATCTTTCTGCAGAAAAGCTTTAATGCATCTTGAGAGGGAGAGCATAAGCTTACAAGGCGGAGACTCTGAACGGCTAAAACCCGTTTCTTATATAGGAAACTGACCCCCGCCTAGGACATGTCAGACTCAGATTGGCTGTAGCTCAATCGGGCGAGGTGACGCCACGAGAGAGGCAGAGCACAAAAAGTAAAAATTCCCCTTACACCTTCGCAGTCTACTTATTTACACATTAGAACACAAGATGTCGACGCCATCTTAAAATGGCGACAATGAGTGCGGCTTCTCACAGAGAGGAAAGGTAGACTACAGCCTGGGAGTGAGCCCTAGGGTGGTGTGTGTGTGTGTGTGTGTGTGTAGTGGATCTCAGGAGCAGCAGGACAGGTGGGGGTCCACCTTTACCACTTGTTGCCCTGGGAGGAGAGGCCCTTGGCTAGCAGGGGTGCTTGGAGTCTGAGACAGAGCAATAAGTTGGCGGAAGAAGGTCAGAAGGGAAGATCTGTGGGGTTCATGAGAGATGGGAGTACTCTGTGTGTGTGTGTGTGTGTGTGTGTGTCTGTGTGTGTGTGTGTCTGTGTATAAGGCTGCCAAGGGTGTTCTGCTGCAGAGCTGGGGATGCGTTTGGGAGACTGGATCTGTGAGAACAGGGCCCTTTGTCTCTTGAATAGCTGCCACTTCTCAGCAGTGCATCCTTCCTTCCAGGCCCACATCTCCTGTTTTGCTTCTGCATCTCTGTTCCTGAGTTACAGTCACTGACTGTGTTGTTTTGTTATCTTTGAAATACTTCATGTGCATATTTAGTGTGTGAAAGAAATTAAATGATGCTTCTTGATTAATAGATTGGCACTTAAAGCTTCCTCAAAACACTGACTGTCAATCACAAGTCCTTCTGGATGATCAGGACCACAGGCTTCATAGTTAATGATGCCACATTAACTGTTTGGTTTCTGAATGAGTCACTTTTTTCTATTATTAAATTTATTGAGAGGTAATTTAAGTAAGGTCCATCGCACATTTGAAGCATATGCATCAATGAGTTTTCTTAATTATTAAAATCTCTAAAGTCATTGCCACAGTCAAGACAAAAACTATTTTCATCACTGTCTTGGTTATATTTCAGCCCTTGTTACCCATGGGACATTAATCTATTCTTTTCATCAAAGAAGATTTTTTTTTTCAGTAAGACTTAAGTTAAAGTTATAACTTTAATATTAGCCATATTTTATATACACTCATGCAGTACTTTTTTAATATTTACTTTTCACCCTGCATAGCAGTTTTGAGATTCACTCACATTCTAAGTGTGGTAACAGCCCATTTCTTTTTTTAAATTAAAATTAGAATTTTGACATACATGTAGAATCATATGCAGTTATAATAAATAACGCAGTCACCAAACTGTATAACATTTTGCAAAATCAGCACATTATTAAAACTAGGATAATGACAATGATAGATAAATCACAAAGAAGGAGGTTTCCCATGTGCCCTTTGCTAGAACCACCCATTTTCCTCATAGCTACCACCCCTTTAAAACTGGATTACTAAAAACAGCAAACCCAAACTGCTTAAAACAGGTTGCTTTACTTACTTGTATTGTGTGTGTTTGAATGTATGTCTGTATGAGTGCGTGTACATGCATGTATGTGAAAGTTTGCACTCCTTTGCCACTCTCTGCCTCTCCCTTGGAGTCAAGGTCAACCTGGGACTTGGATTTTCTGAGTTAGGAGGGAAGCCATCAAACCTGGGCAATCCTGTCTCTGGCTCTCTCAAAACTCAGGTTAGAGACGACAGGCATTTGAAGGGATGCCTGATGTGTTTGTTATGTGGATGCTAGGATCTAGCTTCTGGTCCCCATGGTTGTTCAATAAGGTCCTAGCTGCCTTGCCATCTCTCTAACCCTAGCCTTCATTGCTGAGTTGTTGGAGGTAAGAATTTTCCTTATGTACTCTGCCTAACTACATGCATTACCCACATCTTCCACTAGAGGGGGATGTTTGTTATAATTGATAAACCCACATTGCCTTAACAAGTTCTTATCGCTAACCTCTCTCGTTTACATCAGGATTTCCTAGTGCTTTATGCTCTGTGAGTCTGGACAAATGTGCAGTGATATGCACCCACCGTTATAGTACCATGCAGAGTAGTTTCCGACCCGTCCAATCCTAGGCGCTGCATTTGTTTCTCTCCATCTTCTAGGCCCCTGACTGCCAAGGATTTTAAATTGTTTCTGTGGTTTGTATTTTCTAGAATGCCATGTAGTTGGAATTATACTATGTAACTGTCTCACATGTATTATTTTACTTAGAAATATAATTTTAAAATTCCTTCATAGCTTTGTATGGTTTGATCACTTATGCTCTATACGCTCTATGCTGGGTTATACTCCACAGTTGGGCAGCACGCCTGTTTGCATATTCACTCACTACGGAGGGAAGTCTTGGTTGCTTTTAGCTTGTAATTTTTATACACCGGGCTGCTCTAAACAACCATGTGCAGGCTTTTGTGGGCTCACGAACTTGTAATTCATATGGGGAAATAGAAACGAGCTTGATTCTGGACCACGTACTGCACATTAACTCTTGTCGGAGCCAAGTGCCCTTCAGAACAATTGGCACATCGTATCTCCCCCAGGAAGAAATGAGGGCCCCTGTTGCCTGGTGTCCTGAGCAGCATTTTTCTTTTCCAGACCTGGCCAGGCTGATAGGTACCAGCAGCAATCTTATAGCTTTAATATGCATTTTTTTAATGGTGACACATGTGAATCTTGCCACATGCTTATTTCCTATGAACTTATCTTTTTGTATACTACGTTTGTTAACATCTGCTCCAGCTCATTCTTTAGTTAGATTGTTTGGTTGCAAATTTATTGTATTTTAATAGTTCGCTCTGTATTTTGAGTTATAGGTGTTTTTTTTTAATCAGACATTTTATCAATATTCCAGTCTGGCCTGTCTTTTCCCTCTAATGTGATCTATTTCATAACTATTCTGTATGAACCTAGAAGACTGTATGGTCTGCTGTTGTACAGGAAGTGGGTTAGATATCCCTTATAACCAAGCAATTAATGGTGTTGTCTTCAGCTCTGTCCTTACTGATTTTTTTGCTTCCTGGGTCTGAGCTTAAGAATCTGAGTTACAGGTAGAAGAGGGGATTCATCTGTCTCTTCTTGCATGTTTCTCTGTTTTCTTCACCTAGTATTTTTATACTTTTTAAGGTCACTTTGTTAAAAACTGTCATATCTTGGAGAAGTAACCCCTTTCCCATTATGTAATCCTCTGATAACCTACCTTGCTATGAAGTCAGCTATGTCTGAAATTAATTTCTGCTTTCTTTAGATTAGATTTAATGTGGTAAGTTTTTTCTTTTTCTTTACTTTATATATTTATTTATTTATTATTTGATGTTTTTACATCATGCACTCCATCAAACTCAGATACTAGACCTCTCAAAATCATTCCCACTCCTATAATCTCCTCATTTACAAAACTGCCCATTCATGCTGCTCATTAACTTACTCCCTGTGACCAGACCCTTAAAGAAAACAAGTCTTTCCTCACCCACACCCCTGCCAGAGGCCATCAATGTAGAGGTGAGGCATTGTGTCATTTAGCTATGTTCTAGCCTTGAGTTCTTGTACAATGACATCTCTCTCTCTCTCTCTCTCTCTCTTTAAAGTCTACTAATGAG
The DNA here is from genome assembly GCA_004025045.1 of Sigmodon hispidus. Lineage (NCBI taxonomy): Eukaryota > Metazoa > Chordata > Mammalia > Rodentia > Cricetidae > Sigmodon > Sigmodon hispidus. The sequence goes on along the minus strand of PVIH01000098.1, from coordinate 500,134 downwards.
TGAGTACATCCCCTACTTCTCTTTCTGGGATTGTGATACCTCACTCAGGATGATATTTTCCATATCCATCCATTTGCTTGCAAATTTTAGAATATCAGTTTTTCTTGTACTCCATTGTATAGATGTACCAGTTTGTTAATCCATTCTTCAGTTGAGGGATAAGTTAGATAGGTTGTTTCCAGGTTCTTGCTATTACAAATAATCCTGCTATGAACACAGTTGAGCTAATGCTTTTGGGATGTGACTGTGCATCTTTAGGGTATATGCCTACGAGTGGTATTGCTGGATCCTTGGGGAGATTGATTCCCAGTTTCCTGAGAAACCGCCATACTGCATTCCAAAGTTGCTGAACAAGTTTACACTCCCACCAGCAATGAAGGAGTATTCCCCTTGCTCTGCATCCTCTCCAGCATAGGCTGTCATCTGTGTTTTTAATCTTAGCCATTCTGACAGGTGTAAGGTGGTATCTCAAAGTTGTTTTGATTTGCATTTCTCTGATGGCTAAAGAAGTTGAGCACTTTTTCAAGTGCCTTTCAGCCATTTTTAATTTTTCTGCTGAGAATTCCCTTTTTAGTTCTGAAGGCCATTTTTTTATTGGGTTATTAAGGGTTTTGGGCTCTAGTTTCTTGAGTTCTCTATATATTTTAGAGATCAGTCCTCTGTCACTTTGTAGGGTTGGTGAAAATCTTTTCCCATTCTGTAGGCTGTCGTTTTGTCTTATTGACAGTGACTTTGGCTTTACAGAAGCTTCTCAGTTTTAGGAGGTCCCACTTACTGATTGTTGTTCTTAGTGTCTGTGCTGCTGGTGTCATATTTAGAAAGTGGTCACTTGTGCCAATGTGTTGGAGGATATTTCCCAATTTCTTTTTTATCAAGTTCAGTGTAGCTGGGTTTATTTTGAGGTCTTTGATCCACTTGGAAATGAGTTTTTTCTTCAGCCATCTACTTATTAACTCATCCATTGTGTGTGTGTGTGTGTGTGTGTGTGTGTGTGTGTGTGTGTGTGTGGGGCCAGGTGCACACATGATATGTTTCATAGGTGGAGGTCAGAAGACAACTTTCAAGAGTGAGTTCTTTTTGTCTTTCCATAATGTGGGCTCCAGGGATTGAACTCAGCTCATCGGTCTTACTGGTAAGCATCTTTACTCATGAGCATCTTGTCAGCCTTAGACATTTATTTTTAATACATATGGGTGTTCATATGGGTTCCTGAATATAAGTTTGTGATAGACTGCTGGGTCCTGTCTCGTCTTGGGGTCAGGTCCTGAGATGGGTAAGAGATGTCAGCACAAGAAAGATTCTGACCACTGGATCGAATGCACACAAGCGGCCCTGAATAGCTCAAGCCATCTTTATTTATAGTTAAAATTTTTTCTACCAGGCTTATATAAAGTTTTTTATTACCTTCTATTTTTTACTTTTAAGAAATACATTGTAATAATCATAAGAGCCCCCCCATTGTGCCCCTTTATGCTTTCCCGAACACACTTTCCCACCCCCTGAATAACCTCATTCTAGACACAAAGTTCAGCATTTTTTCAGGCTTAACTAAATATCAAGCCAGCACATCCTGCTCTCACAGTACTATGTCAGCCGGCAGCTACTTACAGTTACAAAGTTAAAGAGTAAAAGACATGGGCACAATGCTTTAAGGACAGCAATATTCAAACCCAGACAATTCTTTCATGTCTGCAAGACATGCTTTTATACATTCCCTTTTTCTACAAGAGGGTCCCATGTTTCAATCTCTCTATAAAAGGTACACTTTCCCATCCCACCACACCCTTCTTCTTTCGCCAATGTAAGCTCCCATGGTAAAGATGGATCGACCCATCCCACATTTTGCATGTGTGTGTGTGTGTGTGTGTGTGTGTGTGTGTGTGTGTGTGTGTATGTTTTTTTTTTTTTCTCTTGGAACATACCAGATCCTACCAGTGATTCTATATTCTTGGTGTTCAGGGAACTTACTCTCAACAGTTGGCACTAAGTGTATCTCTGAGGCCTTCTCCCTGTTCTGTGTGTGCATGCCTTACTCTCCTTCCCAGAACTGTGAGACGTGTTAAGTTGTTTTTTTTTTTTAATAAGTACCTATTACTTCCTGCCACTACAGTTCTGTGAGTCTCTTTCTCCACAAGGTGCTTCTATCTACCTTCCCCTAAGAACAAGTAGGAAGAAAGACCCACTGTGAAGTCAGAGAAGTTTCTAGGACTAGCAATTGCAGTTAGTAATCTCAGACAAGAAATCTGAGAAGCACTGGCCACTTAAATATAATTTTATTTATTTTTGCATACTTTCTTTTTGGATAATTTTTACTGTTGTATTTTGAGTGTTCTGTATGTTTTCTGATGTTGGCCATTAGCTGAATATATGGTTTTCTAGTATTTTCTTTTGGATTGCACCTTACTTTATTTTGTTCTCAGTCACAGAAAATTTTAATTTTGATAAAATCCAATATACACATATTTTCTATCTAGATTATGATCTGTGCTGTTAAATCTAGGAATGCTTTAAAAAGACCTTTTATAGTTTTATGATTTGTATTTATTGTCAAAATAATATTATAAATTAATTTTTTATATAAGTGTGAATTTAAGTCTCAAGATTTTTATTTGTTTTTGTCTGGGGATGGAGACATTCACATTTACAGATACCATTTATTAAAAACAGACATTGTAAATTTTTGTATATTGATTTGATTTTTTATTTTAATAAAAATCATGTGTTTTTTAATCTTTTGATTAGTGTACATAGTTTATTATGCTTCATTTTTATGTTGTTATGCTCTGTTCTATTTGCCACCTCCTGTATCCCTTCCCCTGACCTCTCCCAAAGTATTTATCATTTATCTCTTTTGTTTTCACTACATACACACACACTACATACACATATACATACATAAACACACATACATATACATATACATACATACTACACACATATATACATATGTGCATACACCATACACACATGCACACATATACACATATATGTATACATATGCATGCACATCACACACACCCATATGCACACACACATGCACACATACACACATGCATATTCACACATGCCACACACAACACCATTGCATACATGCATATACCACATACACACAATACACATACCCATTCAATTATCTTCTTTTGTTCCTCCTTTCTGCTTCCTTTAGAATGCCCCTGCCTTACCCCACTTCTATTTTCATATTTTATCCACATGTCAGTCTATCTATCAACTTGTCTATCATTCATGTAATTTAAGCTAGATTCTGATTATGAAAGAAAACGTGATACCCATCTGAGTCTGGCTTATTTTGCTAACATAATGATCTCCAGGTTCATCCACTTCTGAGAATGTCATAATTCCATTCCTTTTACAGGGGAACAAATTCCCTTGTGTATCCATGCTGCCTTTTCATTATCCATTCATCTTTAGATAGCCATCTAGCTAGGCAGGTTCCATATCTCAGTCAATAGGGAGCTAATAAGAATGGGTGTGAAAATAGGTCTGTGGTGTGCTGACTCAGACATTTTGGGGCAAATACCCAGAAGCTGTATAACTGGGGGTCATATGGGAGATCTGTTTTTAGTTTTCAGTGCTTTTTGAGAACATCCATTTCCATGATGGCTGCACATGTTTACTTTTCTAGCCATGTGTGAAGTCCCTTTCCCTTTTTCTTCTCATTAGCATCTTTGTATTTATTGCAGCATGAATTGCGATTGTAATGAAAGAGACTCAAAACCAGATATCAGGGAAAGGCTGAAATATCAGAGAGAGGGAACACCACAGTCAAATCTTACCCAGCTGTCTTCTAGCATCCTCATCCTCGCTCCTGGTCCTTCTAATTTCTGTGTTTTCCTAAACCTCCCTTAAATACCCTTCTCACTCAGCTGTATCCCATCCATGTTAGGATTAAAGGCATGAACTACTTTATTTGATAGCCAACCTTGAGCTCACAGAAACACAGAAAGATCTCTGTCTTTGGAGTTATGGTATTAAAGGCATAGGTCACCACTCCCAGTTTTCCCTGTGCTGGGATTAACGGTGTGTGCCGTTGAAGCCCAGTTGTTTGGCCTTGTACTCAAAGATACACAACTCCCTGATCTAGTTTGCTGAGTTTTGGACTGTGTATTGATCTCTTGATATTCCAGGTTTTATTAAATATGTAACATATCACCACAATTTATTATTAGCCATTCTGGCTGGACTAAGATGGACCTCCAAGCAGTTCTCATTTATGTTTCCTTGATGTGTGTGAACACTTTCCCCAGATGTTTTTGGCCATTTTTTTTTCTTCAAGAACTATTTATTCATCTCAATAGCCCATTTGTTGAATGGATGGCTTGCCTCTTTGGTGTTTAATTTTTGGAATTCTGCATAGATTCTAAATACCAGTTCTCTGTCAGATGAGTAGCTGGCAATTTTTCTCCAGTTCTGTAAGTCATCTCCTCTCTGTTGATTGTTTTGTTGGCCGCACAGAGGCCTTTCAATTTTCTGCAAAGCCACTTATCAGTTGTGGGATTATGTGCTATGCTATTGGAATTCTTTCTGGAAAGTCCTTGCCAGATCCTGAATTTTTTTATCCACATTGTCCTCTAGCAGCTTCGGGATTTCAGACCTTCCACTAGATCATGATGTTACATCCATTTTGAGTTGATTTCTGTGTGGGGTAAGAAATATGGTCTAGTTTCAAGCTCTGTTGCTACAAGAGACCATTTTTTTCTCCAATGTCAGTTTTTTTTTCCACTTTAAAAAAGGTTAGGTGTGGGGGCTGGAGAGATGGCTCAGCGGTTAAGAGCACTGTCTGCTCTTCCAGAGGACCCGGGTTCGATTCCCAGCACCCACATGGCAGCTAACAACTGTCTGTGGTTCCAGTTCCAGGCAAACACTAAGGCAAATAAATAAATAAATAAAGTTAAAAAAAAAAAGGTTAGGTGCTTTAGTTGTATGGCTTTACTGCTGGGTCTTCTGTCCTGTTCTGTTGGTCTATGTGTCTGTGTCTTTGACAGTGTAACACACTAGTTTTGTTAGTGTGGGTGGTGGTAGAGTTTGAGATAAGATATGGTATCTCCAGAAATGCTGGGGATGACTTTGGCTGTTCTGGATTTTTTGCATCCCTTCTAACTTTAGAAGTGTTTTTTCATGTGAATTGGTGTTTTGCCTGCATGTATGACTATGTGAGGGTGTCAGATCTTGGAATTACAGACAATTGTTAGCTGCCATGTGTTTGCTGGGAATTGAAGTCAGGTCCTCTGGAAGAACAGTCAGTGCTCTTAACTACTGAGCCATCTCTCCATGGGGAGAAGAGAGAGTGACTGGGAGGGGTGGGAGGGGGAAGGGAGTTTGAACAAGGGGATACATGGATAAAAAATGAGACTTTATTCATAATAAATAAAAAAAGAAGTGTTTTTTTCCTAGTCATGTAAAGCATATCATTGGAATTTTGATGATGATTGTATTTAAGCTGTAAATAATTTTCAACAATGTAGTGATTTTTAAAATCTTAATTCTGACAATCCATGAGCACAAAAGCTCTTTCTGTCTTCAGATATTTTCTTCCATTTGTATCCTCAAAAGTCTCTGTATCTGAGAATGACCTTGAACTCCTAATCTCCTGTCTTTACCTCCCAAATGCTGAATTACAGGCATATATCATCAAATTCAGCCCTGATATTATTTGGCTACTATACATATGCACAAATGGTGTGTATGTGTGTGTGTGTGTGTGTGTGTGTGTGTGTGTGTGTGTGTGGTGGGTGGGCCTTGAGGTTGATGTTGGGTAACTTTCTCAATCACTTTCCATTTTTATTTATTGAGGCAGGGTCTCTGTTAAACATGGAGCTCACAGATTCCAGTTAGTCTAGATGGCTAGTTTGTCCCCAGGGATCTCCTGTCTCTACTGCCTGAATGCTGGGATTACAGGTGCCCATCATGCATGCCTTCTCAGCTTCTATGTGGGTTCTGGAAATCTCTACTCTGATCCTCACAGCTGTGCAGTAGTGATTTCTTTACCCAGCGAGCTGTGTCCCTCATTTTTGTATGTTGATTTCATGCTGCTACTTTGCTGAATAAATAATAGATCTTAAGAGTTTTCTGGTGGTGTAGTCAGTGTACATTTAGTATAAAATGATATAATTGCAAATAGAAACAATGGTCGATTCCTTTCTTATTTGTATCCCTTTTATTTCTTCCTCTTGTCTTATTGCTCTTGCTAAGACTTTGGGCATTATTTTGAACAAGAGTGTTGAGAGTGGTAACTATCCCCTTATTCTGGATTTTAGGAGAAATGCTTTGTTTTTCTGTGTTTTCTGTTTGCTATAGGTTTGTCGTATATTGCTTTTATTATGCTGAGGTGTGTTTCTTCTTGGTCAACATTATCTACACGTTTTGCATAGTGTGATAGAACCCTGTCTTTCCATGGCACTGTCTCCTGTTTCTGGAGGAGTCCAGCCTGTCATTCTTTTTCAGATATACAGGATACGCAATAGGATAGGCAGGAGATTATTGCTGCTCTTCATGTAAGACCTCGTTCAGAAATAGTGTGGGATATTATGATGGTGATGAGGCATTTGCAATTCTGTTGACAGCAGTTCAAGAAAAAGAGAGAGAAGATGAATTCCTTTCCAGATTATATTCCTAATCTAGTGAGGACATAGTCTTTCCCCTTTCCTGATCAAGTGGATTTATTATAATGCATTTGTTAGTAAGAGGTTGGCTAGGACACCTAGGGAATCATACAATTCCAGGGCTCATGGCTGCATTCTACTGCTGGCAAGCTAGGCGCTTGGCCACAGCAGTAGCTAATGGCCTTGGTGAGGGGAGGGCCATGTTTTTGAGCCCATGTTTAACAGCATCCCTGGTACCCTGCCTACTTTGTATGTGTTCTAAGATGGTTTGGCTTTTGTGTGTATTTCAAGAACTTCTCAGCAGAAGCCCTTCTTCAGTGAATACCACAGAACATAAATATCTATCACTTCTGTGTCACTCATAATGGTTTGCTCTCACACCCTTTACAGAATTTAAGAAGGATTATAAAATTATTTCCAAAAAATATTTTTATGAAATGGTCCCTTGCACTGTGATCTTGGTGTGCAGTGTCCCAGATGTTAGATGTTTTGCCTTGCACTGGAGGTTTCCTAAGTTGTTTCTGTTATAAAAATCCTCATTTTTCTTAGCTGTTTGTATCAAATAATTCTTGTTCTATTTTCAGGTTTCCTTATTTTTCCTTCTATCATTTCATGTTGTAAGGCTCATTTGATGAATTTTCTACACATTCACCACCTTCTTCTTCCTCTTCTTCCTCCTCCTCCTCTTCCTCCTTTCTCTTTTCACCATTTTCCAGTTCTAAAATTCCTCCATTTTAAGAGTATATTAATACATCAGCTGGAAATGTTTGCACCTCATTTTTAAAGAGGTCTTTGTCCTATGAAGGAGTGTGTGTATTAGCTCTTGCAGTTCTTGCTGGTCCTGTGGTCTGGATTATCTCAGAGTTTGCACCTGTCATCACACTGAATTGAGCCTTTGACTATCGAGTACTTATAAATTGTGTTTTAGACATTTTGAGCATTACATTATAAATCTCTTGATCTCTTTATTTTCCATGGAGAATGTTTATTTGTTGTATTATCAGGTAATGAGCCTAATTAGGCTTGACATTTCCTCTTGTCATTTGCTGATAGCATTTGCAATGAAAACCTAGCTTTTAAAACTATCACTCTGCCCCTTTGGGCCAGCTTCATGTCTGTAGCACTACAAAACAGAACAATGGATAGCATTTTAACCTGGATTCCTTAGTCTTCATGAAGCTCTAGTGCACATGCTCAGCTGAGGACAGATACTAAAGCTTAAGGCAGGATAAGTGCATCCTTTCCTACAGCTTCCAAGGTCTCTATACTTTTTAGCTCCTAGGAATCTTTCTTGAAGGTTCTTGACTTATCCCTCAGAAGACAGATCTCTTGAAATGGATTGCTTAGCTGTCTCCTCTCCCCAGTCTGTCTACAGTTCTTTAGTCCATGAGTAGTTTATGTTTGTGTCTGAGTTGTAAGCTTCAAGCTGTAGAGGTCAGTTGAGGCAGATTACTCCATTTTGACTGGCACTGAACTTTCTAGACAATGGGGTTTTTAGCGATGTTGCTAGGGCACCAGCATATGCTGCCTGAGAAGTCAGGGTCTGCTCATGTGTTTGTACTAGTGAGTAGGACATGCTGGTGAGTGAGAAATTGCACTGAGTGTAAGATGGAGAAATAGAGGGTTTCTGTTTCAGGGACCTGGGTTGAGAGTTTATTTCTTTATCATTTATGAACAAACATCCAATTATTTTTGGAACACACCAGTGCTTGCTGTGCACTGCAAACACATTAGAAGCAGGTAATTCCCCCTCCCCAAAACATGATGCCTCGTTGTATTTAAATGACAATTGGTGCTTATAGTCGCCGAGGGCTGTTTTAGGTATTATATGAGTTTTTGGTTGTTGTTGAGTCCCTGAATGGAAACTGGAACGCTTGAGGCATCCAAATAATGGCCCTTTCCCTTTATGAGAACAAATGGAATCTATAATTTAAGTAAGACTCTATTTTCAAATAAGATTGGAGACCACTGTGCCTTCTCTCGGAGGTTTGTTATGTCATTTTGGGGGGGTGTCAAGATCCATCACTTCCTTTCTCTATTTAGAATTACTTCATTAGGAAACCTTGTTTCATCTTTTAATGTGGGTTGTTTATATAGAAAGGATTTTTTTTTTCAAATTTTGCTCTATAGGAAAAATGGATCACACAGACCTTTGTTCCTCTGTGTCTCAGATAAGACAGAAGGAGGATTGTAACTGGAGTTTGTTTTGAACCTACAAGTTTTGCTCAGTAGATATTATACAAAAGGTCAGGATATTCAAGCTCCTCTTTCTCATGGCCCAGTTTCCTGGGACTTTGGGGACTGAGTTCTGAGTTGCAGGCAACTCTTTGGCCTTGGCTTTAGTTGCTGGAGGAGAAATGTCATAGCTGAGGTCAAGGCTTTTTCGATCAGGGAATATTCTTGCAATTTAGGGAAATGGTTGGGTAAAATAAATGTTGTAGCAAGCTATTTCTTGCAACTTGTGTTTGACAGAATTAAAAGACATGTAAAGCCCTTTGGCCAGTCTTTCTTACCAAGGGTTTTGAAAAGGTTCATTTTATTATAATTAAAAATAACCAAGGCCCCATTTAGCTAAGGGATAGAGGTAGGCTCTAGAATGCTAGGCCCAGAAGTATTGGGCATATCTAACCTTCACAAATATCATGTATCCTTCTTTGGGTCCCTTTTTGGACAAAAATATTCTCATGATAATCATTATGTAAATCTCAAGTTAAAGAAGAGTCATAATGAGCATTCAGAGGAGAAAGTTTAAAAAAAATTTCATTTTCCTTCACAAAGTAGCTTGCTTATTATAGTCCAATGACAACGTGGGTCAAGCCACTCTGCATAGTTTCATTTATAGATTAAATCTCTACCTTTTCTTTGGGCCAGGGTGACATCCTGCTGTGCCACAGTTGGGGGGGTAATCTTCAGTGATCAGATCAGAAAGAACCAGTGACCAGTGTCTGAGTTAAAGTCAGAATGAGCACCAGGCTGAGGATGAGCATGGGAAAGGCAGCCTGCATAGGCAACGGGAGACAGATCGGGGAGGGACGGAGGAGAGTGGTCTGGGAACAGAGTGGGGTGGTCCTGGGTGGTTCCTGGATTGGAGAACTTGAAGTGCACATTCATTAGTTAGGGTAGAATGGGGTGAGGTGACAGTGGGGCGCTGATGTGGACAGACACATCAGCCCCCCTGAAGCTTTAGGACACCATCAGTCACTCTTAGAAGGCTCTCTTCAACACTTATTTCCAACAATAACTTCAATTCTTACTGCTCTTCCCCCCCCCCCTTATAGAAGTGTCTGGGGAATTCATTGTAAAAACAGATTTTTTTTTTCAGTTTTTAATTCCACTTTACTTAACTACATTATTTTAAAATCTCTTTATTATAATATTAAATGTGCTAAATGATATGCAAAGCAACAAACAAAATTTAGATGGTGTGGGAAAAATTAGGAATAAAGTGAAAATGTTTCAGGCATCAGACCTCTTGGGGCAACCACAGGTGCTATACTACTGAGTCTTCCTGGAATTTTGGTTAATGTCATTCTGGTCTCTGCACACCAACCAACAATTCCCCTCTCTGCCGGATTTTGTGTAGATTTATTGATTTTCAAAATGTGCCAGGAGGACCCACCTGAGATGGTGCTTCCTGTGTGTTAATGTATGTCACGGATGGAGCTGCACAGAGCTTTGTCTTTGATTCCTGATATGCTGACACAGGCCAGAGGAAACAAGTGTGAGCAAACCTGTGAAATACCCACAGTGTAGACATGAGTTAAAGGAAGGGAGCAGGGCACCAGACAGACTCCTTGTAGTCTCAGGAGGTGCAGCTGGAAAAGTCAGGAGGGAAGTTCTTACTAAGGAGGGCACACATGAATGGATGCTTGAGATAGTGAGTGGGCCACATCCACACTCAGAGGAAAAGGAAGCATCACGGACACAAATCCAAGGTCAAAGGGGTCAGTATATCTGATTTGAGGACTCAGAACTGTATAAGATAAGTGTCACGAGCAAAATCCCGGACACTTCCCCAGTGGTCAGCTGGAGACGAATTGGACAGAAAGCTCAGACACTCAATGGCGGTTCAATAACTTTTTACTGATGCTTATTCAGAATACACAATCTACATCAAACACATTAATCACACATTAATATAATCATACGACCTTTCTCGCCTCTATGTCTACACTTTCTGTCAATGCCCGCCGGGGTGGGTGTAGTCAGGCCTCAGTCGCTTGTTCGGGCGGCAATTCGCTCGGAGCCTTGTCTCCCCGTGCCTAGGATATGGGATCTGGTCCTTCAGCGTCCTGGGAGTCGACCAGGGTCGGAGGGAGTTTGACTGCAGAGCCTCCTCAGAGTTTCCAGGTGTTAGCTTCTGAGGGCTGGCTGGAGTCCCCTTTACTTCAGCCGTGAAGCTCGGGTCAAAAACTCAGCAGCTTTGGGTCTGCTCTCCCTTAATATGCTAATTCGGTGGCCAGGCTACATCACCCTAGCAACTGGGTGAGGTAATCCTTCTCATCTTATCTATCCTGGCCTTTCACTCTGTAACTCCTGATAGCCAGGGTGGCTTGGGTGGAGTGCTAAGAGAGTGTCCTTCTGCTTATCTTTGTTCCTCTCTGCACCTCTATCTATGTCTTCACACATTAAATTATGTCACTCAGGCTAGCCTAAACTTGTCCAAAAGACTTCCATTTTATGCTCTTTATAATAAGATCAAAACTGAAGTGGTTTTGACTTCTACTGTAGCCATGATGAGATGGCCAGAGGAGGCAGGGATAGAGCCACCATTTCATCTCAGTCTGTCTTGCTCATGTAACCATGCTACCACTGTAAGAGGGTTGAACGGTTGAAATAGAACATGGTGCATTCTGATACATGTTTCCCATTGGTGTCTGGCAGCAGTATGGGAAATGAGTTTGGGACAAGCATAGTCTTTAAAATCATGTTAAACTGATAAGCACTTACACTGCTGAATGTGCTTTGAACTTGACCTTGTGAGCTGTGTTAGCCAGGTGGACACTCCCAGCACATCCAGCCACACCTTCTGGAACAAGAAGCACATTCTAGGATACTTGGAGGAGACTTCAGATATGCTTGAACCTAGTAGATGTGCCCTGTAGTGGTCCAACATTATTTTGTCAACATCTGTGGCATGTTTCATCCTGGGCAGCATCTGATACCATTTAGACAAAAGACTGGGGAGAGCAAAGCCCAGAATGATCTAATTAAAGTGGGAAGCTCTGCTTCCCATGCTGGTGTAAGGAAACTGATTTTTAAATCAATGTCATTACAGTCATTCAGTGGGGGAAACATGACTCTCCGAGCATCTTCTGCACTAAGACCTTCTTATGATGATGGGTATAAAAAAGATCCATGAGATGTGCACATCTGAAGCTAACAAGAACCCCAAGCCATGACAAGTCCAATGAACTGTTTAATTGGAAGGGATTTTATTGGAGATGGCTGCTGCTGTCCTGCTGGCTCACTGGCTATGATGCGAAGCTACGGAGTGCTGATCATCACCAACATGCCTACAACCTGATGGCAGAATAGAATCATATAAATGCAAATTATGCTGTAATTAAATGGAAAGAGTCAAGAAGCAAAAACATTTAGATGAGCATGGCCTCCAGAGTGTTCCACTGCCTTTGATACTCCAGCAAACACTGAGGATATGCTTTGACATCTTGATACTGTCCCCTGTGACTGGGGCAGGAGGTTACTGAGGAGCAGTTGCAGGGGTGGGTGTGAGGGGCATTGCATAAACAGTGTCAGAGCGAAGGGAGGCTGACCCTTCACTGGGTGAGGGCAAGCTCTTGCTATGTATCACTTCTCTCCACTGCCTGCCATCTTGCCAGGGACCTAGCTTGTGGATGCTCTGAAGGAGAGAAAGAAAAAGACAGACAGACAGACAGACAGACAGACAGACACACACACACACACACAGAGGGAGAGAGAGAGAGAGAGAGAGAGAGAGAGAGAGAGAGAGAGAGAGATTTTCAGACAGGCAATACTAACATGCCTTCTCTCCCATTTTAGTGTAGAGCGTTACATGTATTGTGCCTTTCTCTTGCCCTGTCCACAGCAGTATATCTTTTAATGGGTGGCTCATGCTTTGCTGATCCTGTCTTCACAGACCTTTAATTTATTTTCAGTATTTTGTTATTGCAAACAAGTGCCATTGATTGGCACATCTGCTTTTCTTGATGAATTCTAAGCTCCACAATGGCAGTGCTCATTTTGTTATTTCTAACACAAAATATAGCCCTGGATATGCAGCAGATGCTCTGTAAATAAAAGCCAATTAAATTGAACTCTAAGAATCCCAGACAGTCAGCCATGATGAACATGGCCACAAATAGAGGGCAAGGTGAGGAGGCACGATAAGATCTTGATTTGATCCCCAGCCCAATGACACTTTTATACCCTTTAGCTTTCTGCTCTTGGTAAGTAGTAAATGTTCCTCTTTCTGTTCCCATAATTCACCTCTCAGTGGGGGCTGTTGGGCTTCCCCTTTCTGACCACATCTCACATTCTGACCATATCACTTGCTAAGAAGCATAAATCTTATAATCCTGGAGCATAGATATAGCTGTCTGCAGTGCCAAGTTGTAACTGACTTACTCACATGCTTCTGGTTGGTCACTTTGCCAGGTGGTCAAGGCCCAAGAGTTGAGATTTAAATCCAGACATCCTCAGTTTAATTTCCAATTGACACAAGACAAATAAATCTATCTGTCCTTCTGTGAAAAGAGGTACTTACATCATATCTACTGTCTTAGTCCTATTGAGCATCTATAACAATAGTCTAGGTGGCTTACCAAGGGAAATTTACTTTTTACTGTTCTGAAGGCTGTGAATCCCAAGTTCAAGGCAGATTTGATTACTGCTAAAAGCCTGTCTTCTAGTATGGTGATTTGAATAGGAATGACTACCATAGACTCATGAATTCTTATCCCACTATTAGGATGTGTGGTTTTGTTGAAGTAGGTTTGGCCTTGTTGAAGGAAGTGTGTCACTGTGGAGGCAGGCTTTGAGGTCTTATACGCTCAAGATAGGCCTAATGTGGCAATCTCTTTCTGATGCTTGTGAGTTAAGATGTAGAATTCTTGGCTACTTCTCCAGCACCATGTCTGCCTGAATGCTGCCATGCTTCTCACTGCTTCTCACTATGATGATAATGAACAAAACTTCGGAGCTATAAGCCAGCCTCAATGAAATGTTTTTCTTATTATGAGTTGCTGTGGTCATAGTGTCTTTTCACAACAATAGAAACCCTATCTAAGACATCTAGTACAACACAGCATGGTAGACCAGCTCTCTAGAACTTTCTCTGGTGGTGTTGTCATTCTTCCAGAGTTTCTGTTTCCTAATATTGTCCCCTTGTGTGTGTGTGAAAACACAAACTTCAAACCATTGCACTTACTTCAGTATTATTGAAAGGACCAATGAACTGACACACATGGTGCCCCTAGAGAAGATGATGCATGTGGACTGCGAAGGTTTTGCTGTTATCATCATTGGTACTCAGGGAAGGTAGCAGAGTCCATTCTTAATGTCTGCTAAGAGGTCTTACTACCACACCAGGAAACCATCTTTAAGCAGGCAGAAATGGGCTTTTATTGCTTGCTTGGGAGAGAAATTTGGGGTCACTGCTGATATTCAGCAGAAACGCTCTTTAGTCAATTTGAGGCACTTTAATTGAGGCATCTAATGGCAACTGTCTTCTGGTGTTTGAGACATTATGGAGAAAACTCCCTCTCATGCTTATGAGTTATGTGAAACTATTAGAGCACAAATGAGTATATGTTCTAGCGGTTCTCAACCTTTCTAATGCTGTGACTCTTTAATATAGTTCCTCATGTTGTGGTGACACCAACCATAAAATTTTTCTCCTTGTAACTTTATAACTGTAATTTTGCTGCTGTTGTGAATTGTAATGTAAATATCTGATACATGACTCCCGTGAAAAGGTTTGATGCCAAGGGGTCATGACACACAGGTTGAGAAGTACTAAGAGGGACCACATGCATAGACTTGGCCCACGCTGAGCACTCTTCTTTCTGGGGCCCCCCTTGGGTGAGGGAGGGAGAAGTTGTGGTGTTGCAGACACCGAGAGTCAGGTGAGAAGCAAATGATAGGCTCGTTTATTCTGGATATGGGGCTTATATACCCGCCCCAATTTCCCATTGGCAGCGGAGACTCCCCTAGCTGTGTTGTCTCCTTCTCATTGGCCTCCAGCATCTCTATGATCATACGTCACCAATCACCAGGCACAGAGGCAGACTCCAATCTGACTCAGCCGGAAGTGGCTAGTGCAAATGCCCATGCATACTACCCGGAACAGGGCAACAGAGGCCCCAGCAGGCTAGCTGGCTGTGTTCCCCCAAACTCTTTTATGTTGCATTTTCTTTGTTTCCTCAAAATGAACACATATCCTTGGTAAGTTTTGTATTAACACAATAAAAGCCATGGTCAGTGTGGTAGTTTGAATGTAAGTGGCCCCCATAAGCTCATAGGGAGTGGCGCTGTTGGGAGGCCGGCAGTGTAGTAGCAGTTTTCCATAAGGCAGTGTAGTAGCAGTTTTCCATAAGTATCGTAGTCAGTTTGGAGTCTGGAGGGCCCCTTGGGAATTCCAGGCTTTTGTGTTCTAGAATGAATAATTGGATCGGGGCACATGGATAATGGTAGAAATAGAGATGGTTTATTAGGAGAGCATTTCTGAGGGTGGAAGTGGGACAGAGATCTAGGACAGACTAAAAAATCAGTGGCACTGGGTCAGAGTCATGACCTCATTTTTTTCCTGGCTCAATTACACAGCACTCACATTCCCCACATGTGGGCTTTTCTCCTGTGCCTTGACCCTTACATGTAGCCTTTGTTGATGGGGATGGGCGGGCATAGGATTAAGTATTTTTTTTCTGTTACTGACTTCTTTTATTTGTTAATATTGATACTTCCTTCCCTGGGGTCTCCTCATAACTTCTCTCTGAAAGCTATGGTCACAGAAATATTGGGGGGTGGGCAGTGAAGAATGATGATCAGTCTGCTATAATTTTTTTATGTTGAATGAAGAGCATAGTCACCTGCCTAAAAGGGACCATAAAACTCCCTCACTAGTTATCCATTGATTGGAGAAGAGGCTTTGGACTCTTTGTTGTAGAATTGCCCAGAATTCATGTGTCACAAGAAGCTTAGTTTGAAAATGCCACATACTCAAAGAAATATGTTTTAGAAACTTGAAGATACAAGGTCTAAGAAAGAGTAACTGATTATACCACTCGATGGTCTCCCAGAGGCCAAGGTTGCCCCAGGAGACCTGTCCTTGGATAGTTTGCTTCTGAGTTGTTAAAAACAACAACCAAGCAACCTATTACTAATGCTATATTTTGAGAATGTGGCAAAGTGCAAAAGAAAAATTTTAAGAAGGAAGCAGTGGTGAATAGATTAAAAGGTTGATCAGTGGGAAGTTGTAATAATAGAGCAGATACTGCAGCGCCAAAGGAAAAATAGTGACTGAAGCCAAAACAACGTGAGAGTTATTAAAATGTGGCTTATCTCTGTATTTCAGAAGCTGTCCTTTGTTTTTCTATTTGAGGAGTTTTTATGTATTTTAGCAGCTTTGTCTTTAAGCTGTTCCTGAGGCTGGGGGCCGACTAAGAAAAGCAGTGCTTTACTTTTACAGACTCACTGTTTGAGTTTCTTTAGTCTAAGTGGGGTGAGCATCATCTTCGCAAGGTGCCAGTCACACCCAAAGTTCCTTGACAGGCCTCATCTATCAGCATTTATTTGTAGTTATAGTTCACATACATGTTCTAAATAGCCACATGCTACAAATTTGATCTGGAGAAGTGAGTTACAGGTATAGGGATGATCTCTAATTTTCAGGTAAGGACTGTCATGCTGTTACTGGGCCATGTAGGCTGGGGTAGTAATAATCAGTCCGTTGGTTTTGGGCGTTCTCATTAATAATGACTACTACTCAAGATCCTTTGTAAGGAGTCCTGGTTTTTTAAGGCAGAGGACGAAACCCTATTTTGGCTGTCTATAGTCACTGGGTGGGATTTTTTGGACAGCATCTGTCTTTGGAGCTGAGGGGAACAACTTCCTGTTCCTTAAAGGGAAACTTTTATTCATCATTCTGGTTCCCAAGGCTGTGGCAAGCACTTTCAGAATTTTCCTTCCACCTGGCATTTCTGTGAGGGGCAGGTCGTTATCATTAGCTTGTTCTCATCTCTGTAATAATCTCCTCCAGGGCCTCTGGGACTGTTTCTACTTTAATTTATGCTATAACCCCTAACACCAAATGTAAAAGTGAACTTGGAATGTCTGGAGACCTACTGCCTCCCTTTGTAATACCCTCCTACTGTCTGGAGAAGACTGACTTATGAAATAAGTATTAAAACGTTAATAACCTGCCATCATGGTAAACCTAAGCTTGTATGTGTTATCATTAACTTACCCTTCTCACATCTTTTTGTGACCTACTTGGACTTTTAATAATACGCTTAAGCTTTTGGTTTTGTCCCCACTTTTTTATATTTCCATTTTGGAATAATCTTTGACTTTAGTGCAAAACTAACCTCTGAAATCCTTCTCATCAAAAAGCATTTTAAAATTTATTACCCGATATGTACTTTATATATAACTTTTTACATACTTTATTAGCTTGATTAGGAATATTTTAAATTGTATATATGTAAATATGTGTCTGTGTTGGGGGAAATGTTGCACATGAGTACAGTTGTCCATGGAGCCAGAAGATGGTGTTGGCTCCCTGTGTCTGCAGGTGATTGAGAAACATGGGTGCTAAGAACTGAACTCAGGTCCCCTGCAAGAACAGTACATGCCCTTAAGTGCCTAGCCATCTCTTCAGTCCTTCTCTTGATTTTTTTGTGTATGTCTTATTTTTCTGGGTCTGAGGTCCTGTTTGTAACTTCTAGAGTCTTCTATGGGTATTTGGAAATGACTGGCTAATGATATTCTGGCCCTGAAAAGCTTGTTCGTTGGCGAATGAGAGATCAGGTTGATGAATTTCTTGAAAGCCTCAATTAGTCTGTTGAGACACTGGACAGGATTTCTTCCTGGGTAATCTTCCTGATTTTATTATAGGTAAGAGGCTTCTTAGTATAGGTCCTTCTGTGTAAGACAAAAACTAACTTTAAACTGTGAAAGTTAATAGTAAATAGGGACAGGTCATCTGAGAAGACTGTGTTGCTGGAAATAGGTTTAAAAGAAGATATGGACCCTTGTCCTTGAGGCTATAGACATCCCCCTTAGGGAATGCCATAGGAGCAGGAACAGGCTGGTGACTGCTCCATGTCTCCTGAGCCTCCCAGAACTTGGTTCCCTCCTTAACTTGAAGTAGAATATGGAGGTGGTGAGGGCTCCCTGAAGTAGGAGAAGAGATATTTCTGAGTCCCGTTTCCCCTGTTCTCTGATTGGAAGATTGGTTTTGGACAGGAATGGCATTATTTAAGGTATCAGAGTCGCCCTCCTTTGTCTGACCCCTAACCTGGGACAAGGCCCTGGAGGCCCGAATATAAAACACTTAACATTACTTCACTTGATTCCTACAAAATAAGTTCAGTTACAGAGCGGCATTGTGGTTTAACTTTGTATCCTTTGACCAAACTTTCTTATCATCCAGTTTGTACTGATGCTGTGAAGCATTGCAGTGAAGTATTAGCCTCTCTTTCTTTAGGTCCTCAGGATCAAGTCTATTCCAGTTGTTTGGTGGTGTCCTTAGGAGCTATGAGGCCTAGTATTGGATCAGCATATGACTACATGTCCAATGGGTTTCTTTGGGGCACGGCACCCATGGAAATGGATTCTCACTTGGCAAGGACCAGTAGACCACCAGATAAAAAATTTGCAAAATCTGTGAAGCTTGCAGGCTCTTTTCTTTCTCAGTATTTTGTTGATTCTTTGGGAAGTTTTTAGTTTTATTTTGTTAGTCACACATACAATAGCTGCAATTTTTTTCTAAAAATTTGGTTATTTCTTGACTATTTTTGAGAGTCAGCAGTGGACTATGCTTCTAAAATATCTTATCTGGAATTACTAACTACAGCTCTTATTCTGGGAACTTTTCTGACTCAATAGAAATAGATACATATGTGAAAACAACACTTGGAACATTAGCCCTGTCTCACAGTTCTGGAAGGGACAGTGAGGTATGTAAACAAAGAATAGGAGAAAAGCCTCAGGAATAAACATTGTGGCAAATACGTATTGAGAGAAACTTCCCTGGACACCAAGCACATGGAATCAATGATAGGAGAGTATGTGGTGGAATGTTTTCTGTATGATGTAAATAAAGAACTGTTTTGGCCCATGTACGGCACCATAGAAGTGGGTGGAGAATCAGAGGCAGCCAAGTAGGAGAAGGAGGGTGGAGTTAAGCCAGTCTCCATCCAGCCGCCCGGAAGAAGCAGCATGTAGGAATCCAGGTGAGCCACGGGCTATGGACCACGTGGTGAAAAGATAAATGGGTTGAATTAAGATGAAAGAGCTAGCTAGTAATGTGCTTAAGATATGGGCCAAACAGTATTAAGTTAATATAAGCGTATGATTCATTTCTTTGGGGGACAAAAGCCGCGGGCGCAAACCAGGTTCCAACCGCCGCGGCACACACCAGGTCACAAACCTCCTGGACCCAAAACAGGCTGGGAAAAACATTTTATAACAATAGTATGACCCAATGGGAAAAGTGTAATGTAAAATATGGGATGGATATATCCATCTTTATCAAACATTGGATCTTATATTGGTGAAAGAAATATGGTATAGTGGAATGGGAAAAAGTGTCTTATCCAAGTCTGCCTTTTGCAGAGAGAAAGAGATACAGGATCCCCTTGTAGAAACATGCACTGTATAAAAGCATATTTTTCAGAAATGAAAGAATAGTTTGTGTTTGAATATTATTGTCCTTAAAGCAGTGTACCCATGTCTATTACTTTTTTTGTTTGTTTTTGAGACAGGGTTTCTCTGTGAAGCATTGGAGACTGTCCTGGAACTCACTTTGTAGACCAGGTTGGCCTTGAACTCACAGAGATCTGCCTGCCTCTGCTTCTGGAATGTTGGTATTAAAGGTATGTGCCATCACTACCAGGGCTGGAGGGATGGAAAAGCCTTTAAAGGGTAGGCTCACATCCAAGAACACCTTTTAACTTTGTAACCGCAAGTAGGTGCTAGTGGGAATAAATGCTCAAGGGGAGGTTGTGTCTGGCTGGATACTCAAGACTGCAAAAATGCTGAACTCTGTGTCTAAAATAAAGCTGTGCAGGAGATGGGAAAGTGTATTTGTGAAAGCATAAAGGGGAGCAATGGGGTCTTTTTATAATGATACAATATATTTTTAAAAATAGGAAGTATTTCTTAAAAGTCAAAAATAGCAACAATAATAAAGCTGTTTATGTAAGCCTTATACCCCTCCCAAAGTATAAATAAAAATGGCTCAAGCTATTCAGGATCACTTGAGTGTAATCCACTGGGTGCCCAGAAGTTTCCTTGTGCCAATACCCCTTCTATGTTTCAGGACCTGGACTTGAGTTGAGGCTAGACCCCGGCAGTCCTTGGCCCACTGTCTCTTACAGTCATTCCTTCCCTTCTTTCACAGGATCCTTTGAGCTCCACCTAAGGTTTGCCTGTGGGTCTCTGTGTCTGTCCCTATCAGTTACTGGGTGAACCCTCTGATGACTCTGGGCTAGGCACTGATCTACAAGAATAGCATGATATCATTCAAAATCACTTTATTGATTTTTTTTTGTCATTCATGTTTGGTTCTATCCTAGATCTCTGGGGTATCCCTCCTCTGGGTCCTGGCCTTCAGGTGTGAGCTCTCTCTCAGGTTATGGGTCTCCAGCTGGGCCAGTCATTAGCTGGTCACTCTCAAAATTTCTATACCATCTACCCCAGCACATCCTGTAGGCAGGAAGGGTTTGTGTCTGGATTAGTGTCCCAGTCCCTCCACCGGAAGTCTTGCCTGGTTACAGGAGATGGCTAATTCAGGCTCTGTGTCCCTGTTCCTAAGAGTCTTAGCTAGGGTCACTCTCATAGATTCCTGGGAGTTTTCCCCTGCTCTAGACTTCTAATTCCAGTTGTCTTTCCTAGTAGTCACCCTTTCAGTTCTCACACCAACTGATCTCTCCTGTTCCCATCTCTCTGTTTCCCTTCCAGGCCCCTCTGCATCCACTGGCAATGTCCATTCTATTTCCCCATCAAGGGGAGATACATGCACGCCTACCTTGAGCCCTCCTTGCTACTTAGCTTCTCTGGGTCTATGGATTGTAGCATAGTTCTTTTTTTACTTTGTAGCTAATATCCACTTATTTATTTATCTATTTATTTATTTATTTATTTTATTATTAATGAACAAAGAAGTCACACTTTCTATCCTGTATATCCTTATTCAAGGTCACTTCCCCCTCCCACTATATCAGGTCATTCTCTCTTCTCCACAACTCTCCTCCCCCAAGGCAGGCTGCAGGCAGTCCCATGGTCCCACTGTCCCAATATTGCTTAGTTCAGCCTCCACTCCTGGCAAATCCAGTTTTCTCCCCCCAACCTCAAGACTGAGTCAGGTGTTCCTCCAGGGGGAGTGGGATCCTAATATCCATTTATAAGTAAGTCAATACCATGTTTGTCTTTCTGGGTCTGGGTTACTTCACACTCAGCATGATCTTTTCTGCTCCAAGATCCGTACCTGTAGTCCCACAGCTGCTTAGTTCCAAATAATCATACAAAGGCTTATATTAATTACCAACTATTTGGCCTATGGCTCAGGCTCATTACCAACTAGCTCTTACAACTTAACTCAACCCATTTTTATTAATCTATTTATTACCACATGGCTTGTGGCTCTCCTAGACTCAGCCCCTCTTTTCCTTTATCTCTGTGTGAATGTCTTACTTGCCTCTAAGTTGCCTTGCCATAGGCCAAACAGCCTCTTTATTAATCAATGATAATAAGCATATTCATAGTGTACAGAAAGACATCCCACACCAGTCCCATTTGTTAATTGTCAATCTTAGTGCCTGTACAATTGGTGTTCTGTTCAGGAAGTTGTCTCCTGTGCTAATGTGTTCAAGGACATTTACAAGTTTCTCTTATATCAGGTTTAGTGTATCTGGTTTTATGTTGAGGTCTTTGATCAACTTGGATACAAGTTTTATGCAGTCTGATAGATAGGGATGTACTTACATTCTTCTACATGCTGATATCCAGTTAGACCAGCACTATTTTTTGAAGATACTTTATTTTTCATTGTACAATTTTGGCTTCTTTGCAAAAAATCAGTGTCCATAAGTGTGTGGATTTACCTTGGTCTTTCATTTAGTTCCATTGATCTATTTGTCTGTTTTTATGCCAATATCATGATGTGTTTTAATTATTGTATCTTTGTAGTAGAGCTTGAAACTGGGTATGGTGATACCTCTGAAAGTTCTTTTATTGTACATGATTGCTTTATCAGTCCTGGGTTTTTTGCTTTTTCATATGAAGTTGAGTTTTGTTCTCTCAAGGAAAGTCTATAAAAATTGTGTTCAGATTTTGATGGAATTGTATTGATTCTGTGGATTGCTTTTGGTAAGATGCCTCTTTTTTACTTTGTTATTCCTACTGATGCATGAGCACAGGAGATCTTTCCATCTTATGATATCTTTTTTTAATTTTCCTTTTCCAAAGACTTAAAATTCTTGTCACACAGTGTTGTATAAGGTTTCTGGCCCAGATTTTTGGGCTTGGACCAGAGGTTTGATCCCACTTTCAACTCCACTATCTCTTAGGCTCAAATAATCACACACACGATTATATTATTTTTACGCTGATTGGCCTAGGGCCCAGTCATATAGCTTGCTAACTCTTTATCCTTAAACTAATCCATCTCTCTTATCCTATTCAGCCATGCGGCTCGGTACCTTTTCTCAGAGCAACATTTCAACTTCTTTCCTCTGCACCATCTCCTGGCATCTCTGAGGCATATATGTCTCTGCTCTGAGATGTTCCGGAGTTTTCTTAGCCTGGTAACCCCACCCACACTTCCTGTCTGCCTTTAGCCAATCAGCTTTTATTAAGCCCATAGGTGGAACAAATATATACAGTGACAGGAAACAGTAGCAACATAACATAATCTCACTACAATACAGGTTTTTCACTTACTAGGTTAGACTTACACCAAGATATTTTATATTATTTGTGGCTGTTGTAAAGGATGTTATTTTCCTAATTTATGTTTTAGCTCCTTTATCATTTGTATAAAGAAGGACAACAATTTTGGAGTTAATTTTGTATCTAGTCACTTTGCTGAAGGTTTTTATCAACTGTAGGAGTTCCCTGGTAGAATTTTTGGGATTACTTAAGTATATTATCATATCATCTGCAAATAGCAATACTTCACTTCTTTCCTTTCAATTTATATCCCATTTATTTGCCTTATTTCTCTATCTAAAACTTCAAGTACTATATTGAATAAATATGGAGAGAGTGAACACCCTTGTTTTGTGCCTGATTTTAGTGGAAATGCTTTGAGTCTCTCTCCATTTAACTTGATGTTGGTTTTGGTTTGCTGTATATTGCCTTTATTATGGTTAGGTATGTCACCTGTGTCCCTGTTCTCTCTAAGACTTTTCTCATGAAGGGGTGTTGGATTTTGTCAAAGACCTTTTCAGCATATAATGAGATGATCATTTTATTTATTTCCTTTCAGTTTGTTTATAAAGTAAATTACATTGACTGATATTTTCTACATTAAACCATCCTTGTATGTCTGGGATGAGGCCCACTTAATTGTGTTGAATAATCTTTTTGATGTGCTCTTAGATTTTGTTTGTATTTTATTGAGTATTTTTCATCTGTGTTCATGAGGAAAATTGGTATGTGATTCTCCTTCTTTCTTGAGTCTTTGTGTGATTAAAGCAAGGACACTAGGCTTAAGGCAAATATTGTTAAACGGAGACTCAGATATTTATGAAGAGATGACGATTAGGATCGTTAAGTGTAAAGTAAAGAAAGTGTAAAATGTTATTTTTGAAGTACAAATAATAGTTTAAACTTAAAGCCATAACATTGTCATGAAGGTTTTGATGTGTGAAAGTGTAGGATGAAGGTTATATTTTAGCTTTGTATTGCTATGTAAAAAGATACTACAGTGTTATGACATAAAACATCTCAAATTTATTATTTTACACTTTGAAGTTTTAAGAATAGCATGGTTAATCTAGATTTGCAGCCAAGGGTCATACAAGGTCAAAATTAAGGTGCTGGTTTGTCTAGGTTGTATTTGAAGTACAGGGAAATAACAAACTTATAGGCTTCCTTAGTTTGTTGATGGAACTCAGTCCCCATGGCTATATTCTGAGGTCCCTGAGTCTTTTAGGCTGTCAGTCTCACAGGCTGTTCTCATTTTTAGAGCTTCTTGCCTTTCTTGACAGGTAGTCTCTCAGGTCAAAGACAGCAATAACACTTGAAGTTCCTTTGGTATTTAATTTTTTTTACTTTATATTTGTCCTCTGGCTATCATCTTCTGATTTACCTGTTTGGATCAGCTTGTCTATACAATATCTGTATTTTACAGTGAGATTACTTGGAATTTTAATCACATCTGCAAATTTTTCTTCATTGGAATTTTTTGGAATTAATGTGTGGTTGAATGACCAGGAGATAATAATCTGGAAAATTGTGCTTACCACAGAAATGAAGTAGATATGTATTATGCATGATGTTGACATTTTACATGAGGTAATTCACTAGATAGACTGGACAAATAAGTAGTTGTATTATAACTTCTACAGAAACAACTAAAATGTATACTATGTAGAGATATAGTTTAAAAATCAATGAAGGATTTAAAAGTATTTAATTAACTCAAAGGAAAGCTGGAAAGAAGAAACAGAGAAGACAACAGAGAACACATAGAAAGTGAAGAAATTGTATTCTAAAATAAAATAAACAAGTAATTAATACAACAAATGGATGATTCTTCAAGTTCATTTCTAATGGCTTCAAAAGAGTACACAGTATACATTCCACATTATGAATTAATAAAGTACTAAGAAAATAATGTGTGGTAGAAAAAATAATAGTTATTGCCTCTCTAGGAAGTGGTCAGGCACTTACAAAACAAAGACAGATAAAAATTTTCTGGAGTAATGGCCACAATGTGCATCTTCATTCTTGCTTGTGTTATATATATGTATGTGCCTGTCAGATGTTATTAAATGACATACTTATGATTTATACATTTATTTGTATGTAAGTTTTATCATGAAAGAATTTTTAGCTTCATATTTTTTAGTTCATAAAGTCACATTCATCTTAGATTATTTTAAATTACAATTATCTATATATGCTTATGTCCTGAATACCAATAATTTAATTATCATCCATGATGGCAATCTAGATGGATCAGGAAAACACGGTTCAAGTGTGTAGCAGCTAAGTTAGAGATTCACAAAGTCACATCTCTGTAGTTATAGGCAGTAAAATACATGTCTTTCAGAATACAAATATTTAAGAAATATTACCTATAGTTATGATGTACAAGTTAAAATATTTATGGTGAAGTATACTAATGTCTACAACTTCCTTGTATAGAATAAGATGATTAATATTGAAACAGATATGTGCTGTAAAATTCTTTTGACTTGTTTGTATACTTGAAACCTTACATAATGAAATACTGGTAAAAGTTAAGGTGATATAAAACATTTTCAGCTAAATGACAGCTGAGAGAATTTGCTGGTAATATTTTAGCACTATAAGATATGCTAAAGGAAGATTCCAAGCCAAAGGAAAAATAACATCACGTACAAGTCTAGGTCTTAAAAAGCAAAGAAAACCACAGACATAAAACTGAAAATATTCTATATTTTTTAAAGTTAATTAGCTTGTTAAACTAAAGCTGGTGATAATATATTGGGATTTAAATATATGTAGAAGTAAAATAAAAATCAGTAGTACAGAGGATGGTACTTATATATATAAAATATATATTATATTATATATTATATATTCTTAATATTCAGAATAATATTCGTGTGTGTGTGTGTGTGTGTGTGTGTGTGTGTATTTCAGAGTAACTATAAACCAGAAACAGAGTTATAGTCAAAAGGTCAATAAGAGATGTAGTTTAGAACCAACAAGTACCTGATAAACCCAGCTCAAAATTCCTGCTTTACAGAAAAGTCTGTCAGATATTCTAGGCCTGTAGGCTGAAGACGGATGCCTCCAACATTGCAGAGGAATTCTGGGTAACTGTCCAAGCAGCCAGCTATTTCTGTCATTTCCTTTAGTTTTGGAAGTCTCTTGTAGATTGATAAAAACGGGTTAATTTAAGTTGTAAGAGCTAGTTAAACTTAAGCTATCAATCTAGCTTTTATAATTCATAAGTCTCTATGTCATTATTAGGGAGCTGGATAAATGACCTAAATAGACCTACAACCCCAACGGAAATTGAAGCTATTATTAAAAGTCTCCTAAGCAAGTAAGCCAGCAAACAAACAAACAAAACAAAACAAAAAAACAAACAAACAAAAAAACAAACTCGGGGCTAGATGGTTTCAGAGCAGAATTCTACCAGACATTCAAAGAAGAACTAATACCAATACTCCTGAAACTATTCTATACAATAAGAAATGAAAGAATATTGCCAAACTCTTTTTTATGAGGTTACAGTCAACCTAATACTTAAACCATTTAAAAATGATTGAGAAAGAACAGTATACATGCCAAAACACCAAGTATTAGAGAACTGGTTTGGCCATATTAAAAATCACATAAGAACCATCATTAGAAACAATAGAGTAAAGGAATATTGCCAAATTCCTTTTATGAGGCCACAATCCCTAATACCCAAGCCACTCAAAGACACAACAAAGAAGGAGAACTACAGACCAGTTTTGCTCATGAATATTGATGCTAAAATTCTCAACAAAATTTTGGCAAACTGTATACAGCAATATATAAAAAACATTACCCACCATGACCAAGTAGGCTTCATCCCTGAAATGCAGGGTTGGTTCAACATATGAAAAACCATAAATGTCATCCATCATATAAACAAACTGAAGGAAAAAACCACATGATCATATCCTTAGATGCTGAAAAAGCCTTTGACAAAATCCAACACTCCTTTATGATAAAAGCCCTGAAGAGATCAGGAATACAGAGAAACTATCTCAATATAATAAAGGTGATTTACAAGAAGCCAACAGCCAACATCAAACTTAATGGAGAAAAACTCAGAGCAATCCCACTAAAATCAGGAACTAGACAAGGATGTCCTTTCTCCCCTTATCTATTCAATATAGTTCTCGAAGTTTTAGCTAAAGCAATAAGAGAACATTAAGGAGATACAAATTGGAAAAGAAGAAGTGAAACTATCTCTATTTGCAGATGATATGGTTGTGTACATAAATGACCCACAGAATTCTACCAGGGAACTGCTATAGCTGATGAACACCTTCAGTAATGTAGCAGGATACAAGATTAACTCAAAGAGATCAGTAGCCCTCCTATACACTAAAGATAAATGGGCCAAAAAAGAAATAAAGGAAACATCACCCTTTATAATAGCTGCAAATGCCATTAAATACCTTGGAGTAACTATAACCAAAGAAGTAACAGATCTATTTGACAAAAATTTTAAATCACTGAAGAAAGAAATTGAAGAGGATATCAGAAAATGGAAAGATCTCCAATGTTCCTGGATAGGTAGGATCAACATAGTAAAAATGGTAATTCTTCCAAAAGCAATCCGCAGATTCAATGCACTGCCCATCAAAATCCCAACACAATATTTTACAGACCTTGAAAGAACAATACTCAACTTCATTTGGAATAACAGGAAAGCCAGGATTGTCAAAACAATTTTGCTCAACAAAAGAACCACAGGAGGCATCACCATCCCTGACTTCAAGTTATGCTATAGAGCTACAGTAATAAAAACAGCCTGGTACTGGCATAAAAACAGACTTGTGGATCAATGGAATAGAATTGAGGATCCAGACATTAATCCAAAAACCTATGAACACCTGTTCTTTGACAAAGAGGCCTAAAACATTCAATGGAAAAAAGATAGTATATTTAACAAATGGTGTTGGCATAGCTGGATGGAAGTGTGTAGAAAAATGCAAATAGATCTGAGCCTGTCACTCTGCACAAAACTCAAATCCAAGTGGATCAAAGACCTCAACATAAACATATTTGAACTTGATAGAAAAGAAAGTGGGAAATACACTTCTATGAATTGGCACAGGTGACCACTTCCTAAATATAACACCAGTGGCACAGACACTAAGAACAACAATCAATAAATGAGACCTCATGAAACTGAGAAGCTTCTGTAAAGCCAAGTTCACTGTCAATAGGACAAAACGACAGCCTACAGAATGGGAAAAGATTTTCACCAACCCTACAAATGATAGAGGACTGATCTCTAAAATATATAAAGAACTCAAGAAACTAGAGCTCAAAACCTTAAATAACCCAATCAAAAAATGGGGTTCAGAAGTAAAAAGGGAATTCTCAGCAGAAGAATTACGAATGGCTGAAAGGCACTTGAAAAAGTGTTCAACTTCTTTAGCCATCAGAGAAATGCAAATCAAAACAACTTTGAGATAACATCTGAAACCTGTCAGATTGGCTAAGATAAAAGACACAGATGACAGCCTATGCTGGCAAGGTTGTGGAGCAAGGGGAACACTCCTTCGTTGTTGGTGGGAGTGTAAGCTTTTTCAGCCACTCTGGAATGCAGTATGGCGGTTTCTCAGAAAACTGGGAATCAATCTCCCTGAGGATCCAGCAATGCCATTTCTGGGTGTATACCCTAAAGAAGCACATTCACACTGCAAAGGCATTAGCTCAACTATGTTCATAGCAGCATTATTTGTAACAGCATGAACTTGTAAACAACTTAGATGCCCCTCAACTGAAGAATGGATTAACAAACTGTGGTACATCTACACAATAGGGTACTACTCAGCAGTAAGAAAAAATAATATTCTAAAATTTTCAGGCAAATGGATGGATTTGGAGAATATTCTCCTGAATGAGGCATCACAAACCCAGAAAGATAAGCAGGTTATGTACTCACTTATTAGTGGACTCTAAAGCATGTCCAAGCTGCAAACCACAACCACTGAACAGCTTAGGATCTGATACACCTTGGACTGGCATCTTGGATCCCACTCCCTCTAGAGGAACACCTGACCCAGTCTTGATGTTGGGGAGAGGAAACTGGATCTGCCATGAATGGATGCTGAACTAAGCCATATTGGGACACTGGGACCTTGGGAATTCCTGCCCTTGCTGGAGGGGAGATGGGGAGATGTGGAGAAGAGAGTGTGACTGGAGGGGGTGGGAGGGGGAAGGGACCTTGAACAAGGATATACACAGATGTAAAACATGACTTTATTTATCATAAAAAAAGATGAAAAAAGAAACAATAGAGTAATATTTTAGTGAGAAGATGAGTTTAGGTTTTGTTAGCTTTAAGGAATTTCAAATTTTAAACAGGTTGGTTAACTATTTGTTTTATTTTTGAGATTTATTCTTTCTCCTTCTTCTCTTTCTCTTTCTCTTTATGCTCATCTAAAGTACTTTTGCAATTTTATAGCCTGTAAAATTCTTTACAAACATAATAATAAAATTATTTTTAAAGAATTATCTATAATTTTACCCTTTCAAGAATCCATCTGCCTATTTTAACCTGTTCTTCCACAGTCCTTGAGTACATGCATATATAGTTTTTATGGCTAAGACTACTGGACAAATGCAATTTTGTTTTCTGATTGATACTCTATTATTAAAATACCTTGGTTACATTACATTTAACTAAGGTGAATTTTCCCAACTTTGGGACTTCGGTTATTTTGTTTGTTCTTGACAGTTATCTGTCATAGTAGTTGCTATGAACACTGTAGGATCATCAATACCCACTAGATTTCAGTAGGCCCCAGGTTTGACAATCAAAGATGTCATTACCAAGAATTCCCGAAGAGGTGAAATGGTCTTTAGATTTTTTTTATCCACTAATGTTATATATATTCAATCATTGACTCATACACTGCCAAAGTATCTCCTCTTACTGAATACCTGTATTGTTTCTAACTTTTTGTGATCCTATGTTTTACTACAGGAGGCATGTCCAGTGCCTGTCATTCCTTAATTTAGGCCCTTTACTTTCTTTAGGTTAGATTCCCCAAGGCAGTGTATGTTACCATGTTCCGAGCAGCTAGGACTTGACCTAAGGTGATGTGGCAAGGGAATGAGGACAGTGACATTGAGGAAACATCACACATGTACACAGAGAAGCTGGGACTGAGTGGGCTGTGTACACTCTGATGGAGTCACAACAGCTACCACAAAGACTCCCCAAACCTCAGCACATGTATTATGTATACCCTGGAGTGTGGATTGGTGAGTTAGGTAGTCTTTATAGGCGGTCTCTGTAGGTAGACTGTCTCAGGTTACAGTTGTCCTGCAGGAGGAAGCCACAGTTGCTAATGTTTGCACACACTGGTCAGTCTACTGCCAACATTCACACTGAGCTAAGAGGAAGGCATTGCCAATTCTGAGCCTGACCATAGAAGAAAGGCTTTGCCAATTTCCTATGGGTCTGAGGCCTTGATCTTTGAATGGCTGTGTCCATATCAACAATATACATTTTCTCAGGACTTCATCTGCCTCTTACACATTCACTTAGGGCTTCCTTGGCTCCCCATAGTACAAAGATAAAGGGGACAACCTTTTTGAGCCTTTAAGGTGATCAATGATTTTCAGATTTGAAGCTTGGGTTTTGGCTGGTCTCTTGCTTGAATTCATCTCCTGTTAGTTTAAATTGCCTGAATCATTTAGAAGTACCTATGTTACCAAGAAAAGTGTTTGGCAACCTTTATATATTGGTTCTGGGTCAACAAATTAGTTATCTGAGGTATATATTACTATAATAATCCATAAATCATATTTGTATTATATAAATCAAAGAACACTGACATATGATGGGGATGTCAGAATACTATTTTTTTTATTTAAAAGTCTTTCTCTATACTCAGCACTGCTCCCCCTCCATCCCCTCCTCCCAGTCCTCCCTCAGCCTTCCCCTACCCCATCCCTTCCATTCATTCTCCAGGGCGGGCAAGGAGTCCCAAGGTGAGTCAGTTCAGTCTCACATCCAGTTGATCTAGGACTGAGTCCTTCCCTCCAGTATTAAGGCTGAGTAAGGCATTCCTCTGTAGGGAATAGACTCTGAGATGTCAGTTCATGCACCAGGAATAAACTCTGGTCCCACTGCAAGAGGCTCCACAGACTGCCCATGCTGTTTGACTGTCATCTACAATGAATGCTAATTTATGGAATGCATTATGATAGGCTGAGACATATAATAAAGAAAACTGTGGTACATTCATCAGTGCCTCAAAGAGATGTTAGATGCCTAGGCTGGCATGGAAGGTGTCAGAAAGTAATTGGATGCCTAGAGATTCTACATATAAGGAAACTGAGAAGATGCTACTCATTGCTGTAAAGAGAATGCTAACATAGAATTTCACTTTCAGGGGACCTCTCAAGTGTAGTTTTTCTTTTGTGTCTTTTCTTTCCTGATCACCAAAATGTCTCATGATCCTGGCTGTGGGAGTTGTACGTGAATTTGGAAGGGAGGCAAACACTCCCTCATCTGTGGTGTGCACTGATCCTCTAGCCCAATTTTCCTCCTGTGTCCTCGATGCTCCATTTCAGACTCACCCTCCAGGTAACTTGCTTGTCTCTTCATCAAGGATAACTGACTGCGCTGAAACCCTGATGGATCAGGTTATTTCATCACAGGGTCTCATCACTCTTGACTCCCCTTCTTGGCTTACATTTCTCTTCCCACTCATTGCTCATGTGTTCCATGGGAAGCTCAAGGTGTGTGTTTTGTTCTTCTCCATATCTCTAAAATCCATTGTGTTGCCTGGTGCAGAATATTCATCGAGGAGTGTTTCTAAAATGAATCCTCCAGTTGGGGCCTGAGGGCTGGGATTCTGTCCTTGGCAGAAGCTGGGTCAGTGATGTACAGGACTGCAATTTCTAACCATACCCACCTGTTTTATAAGGACTCATTAAGGGTTGTAACAAAAGAAATGCTTAGTACTTAGATATAGAAAGATAAACAGAAAAATGCCCCCCCCCATCTCAGGAAGGTTGGGACATTGTGAAGGGTCTTCTAGTTAAAATGTAAAGTTATTTAGGGATTCCAGATAAGGGAATGGATGATACCTGGGCTGTGGGTTTTGCTGGATCAGACTGTTACCCACAGATCAGTTGGATTTATTTATTATGTTCTAGGCTTCACATGCATAGCAAGGTTCTGCTAGAGATAAAAGCTGTATAATCTTTTCATAGGATGAGATTATGGCTTATAAGGGTTCTGCCTATCAATACCAACTTGTAGCTGGAATGGTAGCACACTCCGAATTACAAAATAGGATTCATTTCTCACCAACCATAGCCTTTAGCCAGGTTCTGCTATTTCCTTTCCTCACTCTTGACTACATCCCAGGCTGTTCATGTAGTTAAGTGGTCCCCGTGACTCTAGCCATGGTCATGTTGACAGTCAAGATGCACATTTAAACAGCAAGGAGCCAGATAAATTGTAACTTCGGAACTTGACCTTGTCTCCCATTCTTGTTCATACTCTTCAAGCTTAGCCTGGGGCTCGGGTATCCTGATCCTGTCCTGTCTTCATTCTCGGAATCCCATGGGATGGGTAGAAGGATGGAGAATTAAAAGAAAATGGATAAAGCTCTTAGTGGGCCCTGCTGTTATTGATGCTCTTAGCTTGTGGGATATCGGTATCGTTCTCCAGTGCCAAACAGGAGTGTGCTTACTCTCTTGTAGGTACACAGATTAATTTATAGAAGCCTCTGGGGTACCTTCTCCATGTATGTGTCCTTAGCCCTTAGACTATTGGTTAAATGGTTCAAATGACCTTTCATGACCCCTATTCCCAGTTCCCGCCTTCCACATAGTCTCTTTTTCACAAGTTCTTCTGGCCTTTTCCATATACACTCTGATCCTCTAAACTGTGGCTGCCTGGCCTCAAGGGCTCTCATGGGCTGCTTGGCTAAGCATTCTGTCTTGAGAAATGCTAATACTCAGGAAACTGTGTTTCTACACCCAAGCCTCCCAAAAAGAGGCCTACACTAGATCAGTTTTGGAGCAGATTAGAATCCTGCAGCTCAGCAAACATCCAGCCGGGTGGGGCTGAATACATGCTTTCAGCTATACTCCTCTCCAAGGGTGCCTCAGAGACCTCATCTGACCCAGGTTTCCAGCCTCGCCTCCGAGGGTGCCCCAAGAACCTTCCTCACCTGACCCAGGTTGTACATGGACATTCACCTTTACCCTCCTTGTCAGTATCCCCTGATTTTCTGTGTGCAGATGGGGTTAGGATTACAGGACCATGTGATTCTTTCTTATCCAGCATCTCAACACTCTCTAGGGACATTTAGCACCAAGGACTTACAGCCATGGCGTTTTCTGAGCCAAGCAAGAAAATCTCATTATTCTCCTTATGTCTAGGTAACACTCAGCATCAGAAAATGCTGGCGAGGGGCTGGGCTTGGCCATCTCCATGCTGCTTTGCCAGTATTAAGAGAAAGGAAAGAGCAGCAGGGCTCAGTGCTTGGAAATACTCAGGGCCTGAGCTGAGCCTTGACGGATTTTTTTAAAGGTGAAATATTGGATTATAAAAGTAATACACACTCTTTATAAAAAAGGAAGCACAAACCAAATAAAGCTCTCTTCCCTCCAGCCTCTCTTCTTCCCCAGGATGACCTCTCATGGCCATGTGCTCTGCATCCATCCAGACCTTTTTTATGGACATATAAATATATTTCCAAACCACAGATAAAGCACCCTCCCCCCATAACATGCCATCTGTAATAGCTTGGAGGATTTTAAACAGTCATTTATCCAGTACTTGTACTCTCCCATGGTTTGCTGTCATACTGCTCTTGTCATCCGGGGCAGGGTGATAAAGGAGGTTGTCCCTAGGTAGAGAAATGGGCTAGGCTCAGCTCTGTGCAAGGATGCCGGTAAGAGGGGTTTAATGGACTGATAACCAGTCCAGGTCTTGCTTCTCAGCCACAGGTCCTGGCTCTGTGTGTATGGGGAAGGCTAGTAGATAAGGGGAAGCTGATTCTGAATTATGATGATGGTATTGGCTCTTCTAGAAAGTTCCAGGGTAGAGGTAGAGCAGAGAAGGGAACAGGCCTATTAAATGCAGGAAGCTGCTGGAGTCTGTCATTCTTCCCCATGCATACAAAGAAGCCTAATAAGTTCCTGCACAGATGGAAAGCACACACTGGGAGAACTCAGAAAGCTCCTTCCTCTCCTCTG
Source organism: Sigmodon hispidus (assembly GCA_004025045.1). Taxonomy (NCBI): domain Eukaryota; kingdom Metazoa; phylum Chordata; class Mammalia; order Rodentia; family Cricetidae; genus Sigmodon; species Sigmodon hispidus. The sequence goes on along the minus strand of PVIH01000098.1, from coordinate 466,151 downwards.
GGAGCTGGTGGTCCAGCTGGGAAGGAAGCCATGCTTGAAAGAAAGTGAATAATTGTCTAAGAGTGAGATGGAGGTCTGTAGTGTGGCCTGTCAGGCTTCTGCACCCTCCTCCAGGTTCTTAGAGTTAGTGTTGTGGGTGACTACCATCTTTGCTGTTGGCAGAAGCCAGGCGATCCACTAAGGGCAATTGCACCTCAGGAAAAGTTCATTGAGCAGGCACTTTTGCAACATGCTCTGTCATCTCTGGACAACAAGACACCCCTTTTTGAGCTCTGATTATGACAATGACAACCAATTCCAGCTTAAAGCAGCCATAGCTTGTTTTGACACACCAAAACATAAACCTGTTCCAGCTGTTTTTCAGATCTTTACAGATTCCATGCCATTCAGTTCCTCCAAGAGGCAGATGCCTGATCTCCATGATGACAGCTAGCCACCTCACCCATATCTTCCACCATGGTCCTATCCGCCTACTCTGACCCAGATCTTCAAAGACAGAAAATTCTCTGTCCTAATTTATCCCCATCAATAACCTACATTTTTAAAAATAAAATCAAAGAATGAGAGATGATAGGATTCTGGTCTAGCCTCTGAAGCCACGCCCTGCCCTGAATTCTGATGTCAAGCCTCATTTAAGAAAACTTCCCACTGCTCTTAAGAGAAATTCACACTCTCTCTTGTTTCTTCTCTCCTGGGAGCACTCTCTATCTCTCTCTCCATCTCCCGCCCTCCCTCCCTCCCTCTCTCTCTTCCCCCTCTCTCTTAATATAATAAGAAAGTGTAGTAGCACAAATGAGACTCAGAGCCAAGGCTGAAATATCAGAGAGAGGAAGCACCACAGTCAATTCTCACCCAGCTGTCTTGCAACTTCCTCAGCCTAGCTCCTGGTTGCTTCTGCCGGTCACTTTTGCCAGTTGCTTCTCTTTCTCTGGGTTTCTACAGCCCTTATATACCCCATCCAGGTTAGGATTAAAGGTGTGTTGCCTTGAACTCACAGAAACAGAAGTTCTGTCTCTGGAGTTATGGGATAAAGGATGTTGGTTGCCACTCCCGGCTTTCCCTGTGCTGGGATTAAAGGTGTGTGTGATGGACTCAGCTGTTTATCTTTTTATTCAAGGATCTGAGCTGTCTGCCTAGGAGTTGACTGTGTGCTTTCTCCCCTAATATTCAGGTTTTATTAAGTATGTAATATATGTCTACAATAAAGTTCTTCTACTTAGAAACAGTCTAAGTGTCTCCCACCTCTTGCCATGCTTCTTGTCTACCATCCTAGTCCATGGGATATGAGCCCTTGCTATTTATAGACATCTGCCAGCTAACCAAGTAAGGTGTTAATGTATCACTGCCAAATCAAACATAATCCCAGCAAGGGTTACACTCAAAACCCTTCATAGGTCTATCTTCCATCAACTCCAGGAAAACGAAAATATCAACCCTTGGAAGGAACATACAGATTTGACCCTGCCCATTGCTATAGCTTCATTTCCATCTTCTGGCTTTTCAGAGATTTTAGAATACTCCTCACATATGAAACCACTGACACCTGGCCTCATCATTCTGCCATTTCCTGACTTGGCCACACACTGGTCTCACTGAGACTGGATGCCATTCCTTCTGTCCACCTAATCAGTGGTCCTCCCCTGTCTGGGAGCTCTCACCTGTCTGTTTTTCTCTTTCTCTGGACATCTTTTCTCTGTCTGGCTCTTACCCCAGATGTCTCCCTCTATCACATCTGTCTAGCTCTCACTTGGTTCTGACCCAAGGTGGTGGTTGGGTGGTTTGGGATTTCCTTCCAAAGTTCACCTTCACTCTTTCTCAGAGGATATGGAGCCACGCACGTGCCCAGCATCCCATCTGGTGGTATACTCTATTCTCTTGCTGTGTTCAAGCCTGACCCTTCACAGGACAGCATGAGAAGGAGGCCCAGGTAGCCCAGCCTAGCTCTCAGAGACGTGAGCCTGCAGGAAGACATACTGGCCTTTCTACAAATTAAACTTTACATGCAATGACAAACCATTACATGCTCTGCTGAGGTAGAAAATGACATTTTTTTCTCTAAGCTCTGTTATGTTTGAAAGTTATTTGAATAACAGTATATGTGTACATCCCAATCGGTTCCATGTGTGAGAAACTCTACTCCGAAGCACAGTATTTCAGGGCACGTGTTTAGTCTTGATGGAATGTCATTCTATTTGCAAACATCATTCAGCTCAGTGTTCAACTGATACAAATGAGCTCTTAGTTGTATTTTGTGAGTAAAAAAAGTATTAAAAATTCGCCTCAGAAGATTATGTTTCTTATATATGATGCTGTGGAGAGCCTAGGATAGCTTTCAGAAGCTATGAAGCTTGGGCCTTTGGCTCACTAGGTGACTGATAGATGCATTTGCTTTCCTTGGGAGGGCAGATGATGGAAAACAGTGACCCGATGCCTGCACAGTGCCCTCCCATCTGCCCTTATGCCCCCATCACCAACTTGTGAAATTCATCACTTTAGTGTTGAAATGTTCAGGCTAACCAAAACAGTGGTAACTTGCCAAGCAGACCAAGGTGAAAGATCCCTGCATCCAGCCATCTTAACTCCCCAGAATGAGCTTTTCCGCTCTGCTCTCTGTATCCTTTGATGGATGATGTAAGAAACTGATGGGCGAAACTCTCTGTGGTATTTATTGTAGCTTGTTGGTAAGGATATTGTCCACTAAATCAGCAGACCCTGTTAGAAGAGTCACATGAAAAACTGAAGCCTTGAACATTAGAAGGGCATTGTTTCATCCCCAGAGCTACTATGCTTGACTTTTGGTGAATAGATTCAATTTTGTAATTGATTGTCTTCCTTTGGGTGCCAGGAAACTCAGGGGCATATTTATAGCTCAGGGTTTTTCTTTTGCTACTACATGCCCTTGGGAATTCTAAATGTATGTATGCCACCCCAGATTCATCTTTACCATTTGTTTATACTTCACTCTGGTGTTCAGTGGATCTGAGTTTTTACTAATGTCTCTAGCAAATATATAGAATTACTGGAATCCTACAATAGAAAAGATTATTTGTTTAAATAGGGCCTCACTGTGAATCCCAGGCTGGACTTGAACTTGTGATGCTTCTGCTCTTGTTCCCCAAGTGTTGAGATTACTGGTGTGTACCACCATGCCTTGACCAATGTATTTATTCTTTGCTACCACTATCCCATCAAAGCTGTTCTGGGCACTTTTCTTCCTCTCACCTTGGATGAAACCACCGTGAATTCCACCACTTTTATTGTCATTATTTGATAAGACATCTCTGTCTCTGTTTACTTCCACAAAGATATTCTTTGTGTGTATTTGTGTATGTGTGTGCGCATTTTGTTTTCAGCTGGTATATAACATTTATTTCACCATTGTTATTATTTTTAATTTACTACAGCAGAAAATGGGTAACTAAAGACTGAAGAGCTTACCAGACCATACAGCAAATGAGGGAATTGTATTTCAAACCCTGCACTGGCATCTGGAAGCCCTTTCATAGTTATGGCACCTCACTAGCCTGGGACCTGTTATTCTATGCTGTGTCAGATATTGAGTTTTGTCTTCCAGGTCTTTTGTTTCATGCACATGAGTAAAAAAATAACCATAAGGCTAGGAAGATGGGTTAGCTGACCAAGTGTGAACATGAGGACCTGATCTCAGTTTGTGGTGCCCAGGCAGATGGTCCTAAGTGGTATCAGAAAAAAAGATGAACAAGTTATGGGAGGCAAACCAGTAAGTAATGTTCCTCTGTGACCTTTGATTCAGTTCCTGCCTTGAGCTCCCCCAGTGGTGAACTGTAACCTTTTTCTCCTCAAGCTGTTTTGGGCATGTTCTTTACTACAGTGACAGAAACCAAAGCAGGAGAGAATTGGTACCAAGAGTGAATCATTGCTATGACAGACTTGACCATGTTATTTATGGGAGGATTGTAAGATGCATCGCTGCCTGGGGTGGGGGCATCCTCCAGCATCACAAGGCTCAAAGGGAAATCCACAGAGTCAGCACCCTCTAGAGTTTTTTATTTGAGGGGGTTAGAGAAAAAGACACTCACACTCTGATGGTTTCCTTCAGATCTTTTTTATTCTTCTTTTGCATTCTCTATTACTTCTCTCATTCATGATGTTTTCCTTCTAACTCTCTCTATTCCTGATCTTTTCCTTTTAACTCCTTCTGACTGTCTCTAGCTTTCCTTCTAAGTGCTCTCATTTTTGATGTTTTCTTCTCTTGTTCTTGATGTTTTCCTTCAAACTCATTTTAACTCTCTATCTCTTCTATTCTTTCCCTTACAGCTTACGTACCACCCCCAAAAATCTTTCAGGAAATATAAAAAATTACAATGTGGTTACATTCTGTTTTTCAAGTGCATGAATTCAAGTTAAAAAACATGTTTTCCATATCCCTTACATAATTAAACACTTTATATATTACCAGTGAAAACAAATTATTCCAAGAATCTACCTAAATTATAGATTGATGGTGTAGATAAGCAAGCTATTTTTCTCAGTCAAGTCTTTTACTGGCAGGCTGCACTTTGCATTTACAAAGAAAGGACCAATTACTTTATTACTTATCTTGAAAGGTGTGGTGGAATGTTCTTTGCACATTGTAAATAAAGTACTGTTTTGGCCTATCCTCAGCACCGTAGAAGTGGGTGGAGGATCAGGGTACAGGCAGGTAGGAGCAGGGCGGGGTTAGGCCAGTCTCCATCCGACCCCCGAAGAAGCAGCATGTAGGAATTCAGGTGAGCCACGGGCTGTGGGCCACATGGTGGAAAGATTAATAGAAATGGGTTGATTTAAGATGAAAGAGCTAGCTAGTAATGTGCTTAAGACATGGACCAAACAGTGTAAAGGATATAAGCGTGTGATTCATTTCTTTGGGGGACAAAAGCCGCCGCGTGCCAGGTTACAAACTCCTGGTGCCAAACAGGCTGGGAAACTTACTACAACAGAAAGGTAATCTTATAAGGAATCTTAAAGAAACCACAAACCTAAACTTTTATATATGAAAAAGAATCAGTCGGTTCTTCTTTAAATCTTTAAAGTAATACCCTCTTATCACATTTTTTTTTTTTAACATTAGGAGACTGAGGGCCAAAATGGGTATAAGGAATAAATCACCACCTTTGGTCATCAACCAATCCTAGGAAGAAAGGTATGTCAGCTAATAATAGTTGGGCTACTTTATTCTTATTCCTCAACCTTAAAGAATTTCTTACTTAATTATGTGCCTTTCCAAAACTTTACATTGTCTTCTTGGGTTTTTCTACCCCGAAGCTATTTAACAAAAACACCTTAGTCTAATCTTGCTATTTTCAAAGCCCTGCTTCAGCTATGCATGCAGAAACCTATGAACATATTCCCAAAATCAAGATTGAAAAAATTGAAGATGCTGGGCTACTGGGACTCAGTAGTTTTTCTCAATCATTAACCTAAACTACAGTTTATATGGCTCCTCAATAGAAACTAGTGTGTTCTAGCTGTGTGACACTTCCATATATATATAATTAAATATATATATATATATACTTAGTCATTAAAAACTCTGTATAAACTAACAATATTATCAATCAGGCAGTATAACTTAAGAAGAAATCATCTTCATAGTAATCCACAGGTAAAAATGCCCACTAGATTGGGATGTTCTCATGAGATAAACACACTACATTATAGGCAGTGGGGATCTCCATACACCCATTCACACCAGGCTGATACCAGGGAAAGATGGCAGCAGCAAACATGTAAAGGCACAGCAGAAGCAGAAGACACTCTTGGGGCCTTGCCTGAGATTCACCCATGAGGGAGTTGCCTCCCGGTAGGATGGTACCTGCATCCTACGGCACTCCAGTTGCCATCTGCTGCTCCTCTGATGTGGCCACCTGGGCACAGAGTAGTTTGAAAAGGGTCTGAAAAATCCACCGAGTGCTCAGAGATTAATAGTATGCTGCAGGGGCTTGGAAGAGAGGGGAGCTAAGAGAGATGCAGGTGATGGAGGTCTGAACTGTAGAGTTTCAGAGGGAGGGAAGCAAAGATTCTGTCAGGGCCATTTGTGTCGAAATGAAGAATTGGTGATTCTGGTTATCTAGGGATGAAGAACAAGCTGTGAAGAACAAGAGACCAGTGTCACTAAAATAAAACCTTTGCTTTCCTGGGTCAATTGATGTTAGGAATCAGCTGTGACTAAGAAGAGATCAGCATCACTGAAGCAAAACCTTTTGGGAGTATTTCCTTTGGGCCAGCACACAGAAGCTGTGGTCAGGATGTCCAAGTCTGCATCTCATACTGCATGCCAAATTTGGTAATGAGTGCGTCACCTAGGCAGTGCTAGTTTTGAAGGCATGAAGAGCAGCTGAGGCTTGGCATTGTGTGGCAGGGCTGAAATCCTGGAAGACAGAAGGTTAGAAGAGTCCATTGGTGAAGGTTTAGCCTTAATAGCAGTGGAGAAACCAGCATACCAGTACCATGGGACCATCCCCAGGGACAGCAGCAGCTGCAGAGTGGAGCTGGATTGAACCTATGGCATGACTTATGTGTTCAGTGGATGGCAGAGTTAGAGAAGGGGAACTGTCCAGGCCTCTTAGAGCCCAGAGAATTGTAAGTGGGTTCCAGACGTCTAGCACTGAACTTTGCATACTGTTCCATTGTAGTTTGCTTTGATTTTATTGTGACTATCCCTGGTTCTTCCCTCTTGAGATAAAAATTATATAACTTATTTCAATTTTTATTAGAATTCATAGTTGAGAAACTTTTGATATTTTAAAGGGCCTAGACTTTTTGGAGTGTTTGTATTTTTTTAAAAAAGTTTATTTATTTTTATAGAATAAAGTCTTTTTTATCCATGTATCCCCTTGCTCCAACTCCCTTCTCCCTCCTGACCCCTCCCGGTCAGCTTTCAGCCTCCCTCCTCCTCATCCCCCATCCCTTCCTCAGAAAAGGCAAGAGGTCCCAAGGTGAATCAGCTCAGCATCCACTCCAGGCAGGTCCAATTTCCTCATCCTAATATCAAGACTGGGTGACTGGGTTAGATGTTCCTCTGGAGGGAATGTGCTCCAAGGTGCCAGTCCATGCACAGAAATATAGTCCGATTCCTCCCCTTGAGGCTCCACATACTGCCCATGTCAGTGGACAGTTGCCTATCCTTGGAGGGCCTAGTTTTTTTTCCTGATGGTTCCCTGGTGTGTAGATATATTACATATTCTATAAAGCCTGGATATTGGGGAGAGAATACACAGTCAAATCCTAGGCAGACAGCTTAGGAGATTCTTAAACCTTGAATACAAAGATAAACAGCTGAGTCAGTCACACATACCTTTGACCCCAGCACAGGGAAAGCCAGGAGTGGTGACCAACACCCTTGATCCCACAACTCCAGAGACAGAACTTCTTCTGTTTCTATGAGTTCAAGGATACACATCTTTAATTCTAATCTGCATGGGATAGGGTATATAAGGGCCTTAGAAACCAGGCAGACACAGAAGCGACTGGGAGAAGCGATTGGCAGAAGTGACTAGGGGCGAAGCTGAGGAAGTTGCAAGACAGCAGGGTAAGAATTGACTATAGTGTTTCCTCTCTATGATATTTAAGCCTTCCCCCAATATTTGGCTCTCAGTCTCATTAGTGATACTACACCAGTGGTTGTTCTTGATTCAGTGAGCTCCCCAGAGCTCCAGCCACTGTGAGGATTTTCCTCATAGACCGTTACTCATTTAGACTCTCCTCCCCTGGCTGTCAGCTGGATCATGAACTCAGCCCACTGCTTAGCCACATATCCCTGCCTCCACCTCTATTCATTGTTGGATGTAAGTTCTGTGATGGCACTTGGGGTGGCTATTCATTTGATTATAGGGGAAGTCCTATTTAGGCAACACCTTCACTGTTGGTTGAAGACCTATCCAGGGACATCCTGTGAGTTCTTGGAGGTTTCCGTAGCACCCCATCTTTTTCCAACCCCACACTGGCTTCCTCTATTAAGATCTTCATCTCTTTTTTTTCTCCCTCCTTTTTGCTCCTCTCACTCAATCATCTCCTTCTCTCACAATTTGTTCCCACCTCTTCTTGGTTGCAACCCATTATGCTCCCAACTAGGTGAGGAGATCTTCTCTATTTTCTCTTCCTGGGGGAATCCCTGGATGTCTCTCTTAAGTTCCTTCAGATCCCAAACTGTTCAAAGGTTGTGGTTTGCAGCTTGGGTATTCTTTGCTTTTTGTCTAAAGTCCACTAATGAGTGAGTACATACCCTGCTTATCTTTCTGGGTTTGTGATACCTCACTCAGGAGGATATTTTCCAAATCCATTCATTTGCCTGTGAATTTTAGGATGTCATTTTTTTTTCCTGCTGAGTCATACTCCATTGTGTAGATGTACCACAGTTTGTTAATCCATTCTTTAGTTGAGGGGAATCTAGGTTGTTTCCAGTTTTTTGCTATTACAAATAATGCTGCTATGAACATAGTTGAGCTAATGCTTTTGGGGTGCCTAAGTGTGTCTTTTGGGTACATGTCCAATAGTGGTATTGTTGGATCATTGGGGAGATTGATTCCCAGTTTTCTGAGAAACCTCCCTACTGCATTCCAGAGCTGCTGAACAAATTTACACTCCTAACAACAATGGAGGAGTGTTCCCCTTGCTCCACATCCTCTCCAGCATAGGCTGTCATCTGTGTTTTTAATCTTAGACATTCTGACAGGTATAAGATGGTATCTCAAAGTTGTTTTGATTTGCATTTCTTTGATGGTTAAAGGTTTTGAACACTTTTTCAAGTGCCTTTCATCCATTTGCAATTCTGCTGAGAATTCCCTTTTTTAGTTCTGTACTCCATTTTTTAATTGAGTTACTTAAGGCTTTGGGCTCTAGTTTCTTGAGTTCTCTATAGATTTTAGAGATCAGTCCTCTGTCAGTTGTAAGACTGTGAACTTTTTAAAGTCACTTATACTTTACATTGTGATACTGACAACATGAGAACTTGTGGACAAACAAGAAAGGAAGGTTGTAGATTAATAATAGTGATGTGTTGGTGACTGATCCATTCGGTTGTAATCCTTAGAGGAATTGGACTATTTCTGCACAGTGAAAGTTGATGATTATATCTAGAGTTTGGGGGCTCCTTTCATATGCCTGCTGTTATTACCATATTCTGTGATTAAAGTCAATGTGAAACTACAATAACCCAATCCAGGCATGATGATAAAGGGCCCAGACCCTTCAGGATTGGAGGAATGGGTCACTCTTCTAGGGAAAGAGCCAAGGCCTGCTATGGTTCTTGCTGAGGATGAAGCAGCATAGATAATAGAGAAAGATAGTTTTTAATACCAGATAAGGTTATTATCTGGTTGCAGAAATGAAGATTGCGGTTGACATGAGTGTTTCTATCCTGTTTTTAAGAGCATGTTTGTGCATGCATGAACACATTAATCTGGGATTTGCATTTTCTTTCTTTTATTTCCTTATTGTGTAATGTTAGATCAGTTGAGACAACACCAATGATTAGGTATTGTAAGTTGATATTATTATAGTTAAGTTAAGGGATATTAAAGACCAAGCATTTCTCAAGGTAATTTGTCACCTATTATAAAACATATTATACATTTTTGTTTGTATATGGGATAGCTATATCATGTTAGGAGGAATTACGATCTTGTTTTATTATTGTTTTAATTTGGAAATTGAGGATGGTATAAGGAAACGTGGTTGTATGTCAAGTTGACAGGGGTTGGGTTTGGGATGACTTGGTATCTTAGCTGTCAATGTGACCACATCTGGAATCAACTAAACTCAAGCTGTGGAGCACACTTGTGGGAAGTTTTCTTAATCAGATTATTTGAAGCAGGAAGATCGGCCCTAAATCTGGGCCTCCCTTCTGGTGGTGGCCCCCCGAAAGGATGTGGAAAAAGGAAGCTGATTTTTACCGCCTTGTTCCCATTCTTGCTGGCTGCTTCAGCTGCTTGTTGCTCTGGGCCATATTACACTCCGATTCTACAGGATCCAGTGTAGACTAAAGGCCAGAATCTCTCCTGGAGACCTCCAGGACTCCATTGGCAGCCTGAGACTACAGAGACATCCATCTTGTGGACTACTAGATTCTCAGCCATTCTGCTGTGACATAGCTATATTATATTCTTTTGAATTTTATTCCTTTAGAGAACCCCAGTGAATAAGAGCAGGAACTGTCAATGACATTCTCAGTTCAGGCTCTTTCTTTTCAAATTAATTTGCAGTTTTAAACAAGCTGAAGCCTTGATGAGTGGAGCCTTGTTCCCAGTAAGCAGTATAGAGCATGAGGCTCTTTATTAATGAAGCCAGTCTCTAATAGCTCCAGCTGCTTCCTCTTCATGTGCCTTGTCATCACCGTCACTTATGTTCATGCTTCTTTTCTTAGTAAGCAACACATTTCCCACATCTTTTTTCTTCACTTCTTACTTCAGTCACTGTGAATCTGGGCAAATGCACTGAGTAATAACCGTTCCACAGCCTGGATATTTTGTTGTTGTCCTGTGGTTTTTTTCCACCAGATTAGTTTGTGCATTGTTTCTGAATTTTGTTTCACTCATGTTTTCAGGACAGAGGGAGAATGTGGCCAGATTGTTTGCTAAAATATAAAATAAATGTCCTGAAGAAGAGGTACCAATAGAGTCCTTGCTCCTCTCTGAAACGTCATGGGCTTGGCTTTTACTATACACATTTATACCTCCATGACCTAGTTAGCTATTCCTACATCATTATAGGGATTCCCTGTCAAATGTCCTCAACGTTCTTCCTCCAACCATATACTCAGGTAGTCATAGCAATGGTTCCACTTCTCAATATCACATTTCTATCTTAGTTACCTTTCTCATTGTTATGAGTTGTGACTTAATATCATACCAAATGCTTTTGAAGGGAGAGAGGATGCATCTCCACCAGGGCATGGAGGTATGATGAAGGTGGTGACTCACAGCAGCAGTGGGGACTTGTTTACATCTGAGTGGATCAGAAAGTAGACGGAAGAGGAGGCAGGGCCAGGCTGCAAATGTCAAGTCTTTCTCCTGGTGACCCACATCCTCCATTGATACTCCATCTCCTAACATTTCTTCAACCTCCCAAACATTGCTATTAGAGACCAGGTATTGGGACACATGAGCTCAGTGAAGATGCTTAATTTGAACTCTTTTGAGTTCCTCCCTTTCCATTGTCTCAGTGCCCCTGTTTTATAATGCTATGACCTAGTTCATGAGGCAGGTTGGGGTGGGAAGCAGAATTAGCTTCCCCAGTCATCCATTTCACTCATGTACCATGTTAACTCTGCTTCAGATTCTCCCCTTACACAGCTCTCAGCACCTGAGGAGAAGCTCAGTCTTCTGAATTGGTCATTAATATTGACCTTTCTAGATAATCCCAGAAAGGAGCAAAGAGGATTTGTCTCTCAATTTCCACCCTGTAAACTTCGGTTGGAGAATTGCGCTAGGGAAGCTTGTTCTTTATAAGCCTATTACAAAAATAATACAGCTACATAATTGCAGGGAGAAAATGAAATTTATTCTCTATCTGTGATAGCCTCAAGGGAAAATAGAAGCACATAGAAAATTTGCTACTTAGGAAAAATAACCAGAACCTTCTCCAAATGCTATGTGATTTAGTTATCAGAGGCTTTGGAAACAAAAAAAAAATCTATTTATCTTAAGCCCCTAAAGAAATGTCTTCATTGAAAGATTATTCTGGTGAAATTTATTTTAAGGAATTATTTAAAGAACATCAGTTTAACAACCATTGATCAGAATTCATTTGCGGCTACTTTGGTTCCTTTTTAGTTATGGGTAATTATTTTAAGAGAACTGATTGCCTGTTATAAAATATAGGGGTTTATGTTATAAAAACATTTCAAATGATCTATTGGCCCAAGGCTGCTGGCGAGGACTAGGCTAGCTCCGGGAGTTAAATCACTTTAAAGATGATTGGGCTTCATCTGGGCTGACAGTGAAGAATGCCAGCAAAACTGCACAGGTGGCCTGGTGCAGAGTATCCACATGTGACTCAAGTAGGAGCCATGGCAGAGGGCTGGGCTGGAGTTTTGGAGATAATGTAAGGTGACACCTTGCAGGGCCTAAGGCTAGAGCCTTCTGTTGAGGGATTCTGTGCCTCTTACAACACTGGTTCTTAACATCTTTCTACAGTTTCCTGACCAGGGCTCCAGGAAAAGCAAAATGAAAGAAAAAGATATTCTATGTCCTCAATATTTTTCTGTGGCAGAACTTATGCCCTTATTTATTTTTTTCCCAAGTCAAACATCAAGGCAGACCACAGTGTAAGCAGAGGAGTGGATTGTGATGGGAAAGAGGAAGACACATGGTGTAGACAGAGACAGGTTACATCCAGTGGGATTTTCTCTTCCAGTGCTGACAACTTGAACAAGTCTTTACATCTCTGCTCACTTGTACAATGGTAAAAGCATTTGTACCTCATAGCTCAGTGACAAACGTACTTCAAGATGACACACATGAAGGGCTCAGCCCAGGGCATGATCTCCCAATCCATACCATTCTCAGTCCATACCATTGTTTTTAACCTCTGTTCAATGAGCCAATAATCCCCATCTCAGATTACTTGCCATTGTGAGGATTAAATAACATAATTTAGACAAAGAACTTAATACTCAGAGGCCAGGTATATAGTGATCCCTCAAAATGAGCCTTATGGTTAGGAATGTCGATTACCCAGTGGCCATGTGTGTTGAGGCTATGGCCCTGAAGAGGGTGGGGTCTAGGGGAAGGAAGTCAGGTCATTTAAGAAAGCCTGTAAAGCATGTATTGAGAGCTCAGCCCATTTTTTGTTGTTGCCTCTCAGATACATGAAATGGGTGTCTTGTTATACCATGTTCTCTCCACCATGGTGCTGCCTTGCCACAAGCTTGAAGTGGTAAGACAAGTGACTATGAGTCAAATCATGAGCAAAAAAATACCCATGTCCCCCTGTAACTTGTTCATTTCAGGTTTTTAGCAGTGCAGATCTGACTAACATCCTGTGGAAATCATTGAGGTTGAGTGTCTGCATTTTGTCTGGGAAGTTTTTTGCATCAGACCTGGTCCACCTTTCCTAGCTTCCTTCTGTCCCTCCCCCTTCTTCACTTCTGCACTCCAGTCACACTGGCCTCTGTCACTCTCTCTGTCTCCAGTTCTAGCTTCCCTCATCTGTTCATTATGTCTGTTCTTGATGGCTCTTTCTCATCACTCAGCTTTCAAATATAAAACCAAATGCAGAAAAGCTACTGAGGTGAAAGGACCTTCAGGGAGAACCCCTTCCTGGCCCTTGTCTAGCCTATAATGGAGTGTATACCATGGCTCATAATCTCTACTCTTCTGTTTCACTGAAAGCTCACTAATAGCAGAAATCTCTCTTGTCCACCATGGGACACAGGGTAATGTCTAATACAAGAATGTTGCTCACTAACCACCTTCTCCACCTTCACACCCACTGATGTTGAGTCACCAGTGGGAGGTTAACCAAGAGGGTTTAGTTTGGATTCAACATCTTGAGTCCTTGAGAATGTTCAATGTTGACTGGGAAAGGCCACATACTAAGACATTACTAACAGCAGGGATGGCATATCCCTGAGGGAAAGGAATCTGACTGAATAAATAGGGCATGGAGAGATTGGGATAGGTAAAGGAGAGAGCTATGTTTTCTAGGGGGGTTAGTGGCAACAAAATTCTCCCAAGGCATTGAGGTGCCCAGGAATAGAGGCTAGGAAGACACCTACCCACTTCCTGGGGGAGGGGAAGAGTGCAGTTTACATTGTTGTCCACAGCAACATGGTTAGAACACTAAGTCTAGGCACTGGGTTTCCAGGGCTTGGTTCCTTGGCAGAGGAAGGAATAGAGAAAGATGTCTTCTAGACATCTTTCCAGCTGTGGAAAGGCAGTGCATAAAGTCTAACAGCCTGGAAGATGGAGGTGGTCTGGGGTTAACACCTTGTGAGATTGAAAGGACAGTGTTGTAAGTGAACAGACAGTGTAGCAGGCTCTCTTTAGGGCCACTGACCAGTTCCCAAATCATGACATGGAGACAACTTATTAGTTATGAATGCTCAGCCTTAGCTTATGCTCGCCCCTCTAGCTCTTATAACTTAAGTTCATCTGCTTCTCTTTATTAGTGTTTTGCCTCAGGGCCTTCCTTTCCTTCCTTCCTTCCTTCCTTCCTTCTTTTCCTTCCTTCCTTTCTTCCTTCTTTCTTACTGTATATTCTGCTTTCACTACCTGCTCTGTGTCTGTCTGTCTGGAAACTGCCTGACTGGCTTGTCCTCAGCATCTCTCTCTTTCTTCCCTGTTCTCCCTCTCTTCTTCTCTGAACTTAGATTTCTTCTCTTACTTAGTCTCTCTGCCCACCAGCCCAACCTATTTCTCTACTGCATAGATATGTAGTGGGACTGTGTTCTGTTCCATTGTAAACAATTGTCCTGCCTACTGGTTTAAGAAAAATGCTGATTGGCTGAAGGCAGACAGGAAGTGTGGGCGGGGCTACCTGACTAAGAAAACTCTGGGAACAGGAAGAACAGAACAGAGATGACACAAAGAATCCAGAGAGACACCACAGAGACAACAGAAGAAAGAAGTTGAAATGCTGCTCTGAGAAATGGTACCAAGACACATGGCTGAACAAGGTAAAAATCATGGGTTAGTTTAAAAGTAAAGTGTTAACAAGTTATATGCCTGGGCCTTAGGTCAATCAGCATAAAATTAATATGTGTCTGTGTGTTTGTTTTGTGTTAAGTGGCAATGGGGCTGTGAGTGGTTTTGAACTTTGGGGCTAGGCCAAAAAGTCCAGGCCAGAAACCAAATACAATATAGCTTTTTATTGGCCATTCAGCTTTTTATTAGATCAATCAGGCGCTTTAGGCAGATAAGGAGAAACAGCAACACATCTTTACAACATTAAACAAATGCAGTATAAACAAATGTGATCCATCTTTGCCTAGTAAAATTAATATTCCACAACAGACATGGACAAAACAGAGAACAGAGACTAACAGGAGCCTCCATATCTCAGCAGCACAAGAAAGAGGAAATCTGTCACTTTGTAGAAATTTGTCTGTGTGTAGAAATATTGTTTCTTCCTTATTTCTTTCTTTACTCTTTATATATTCTCTCTTTTCTTTCACATCATTTAGGCTAAGAGCTTATCACCTATAGGTTGCTAGGTTATAGAAAGCACCACATTCTTAGTGGCCTTAGGTAAGTGTGAAACATCCTTCTGAAGATGTTCTTTCCTTAGATAAAAAACAAGCCAGGAGGTTTATCTCTTAGCCATTTTAATCAGCTTGCAAAGTAATGAGTTCCACTGTGTCATTTTCCCGCATGTATGGCATTTTATTGTGTTTTTATTTGCTGCTCCTGGGCCATCCCTCTTGTTGGTCTAGCTCCTCCCACAGATAATGTGTGCTTTAGTTCTCCTGAGTGCTATCACTCTCCTGCCCCCTCCCTTACTCAGCCATCCCTCTAGATCTTAGATCGCTAACTTCTTTATTAAGTTCTTCTGTGGGAAAACACTTCTTTCTCTCTCCTCCCCACCCTGTGTGTTGATGTTAAATGAGATTCTGCACATACAAGTCATGTGAGATGTTTGCTTAGGCCCTTGTCTTTCTAAGTCTGGCTTATTTGATTAGCATAATAATTTTTGGCTTTGTCTATTTTTTTGCAAACACCAAACTCATTCTTTTCACAGCTGGACAAAATAATGTATATTGTATCACATTTTTTGATCCATTAATCTGCTAATTTTTGTTTGATGAGACAAGGTCTCATGTAACCTGAAGTTGTTCTTGAATGCACCATTTGGCCAAGGCTTGCTCTGAGCTCCCATTTCTCTCTGGTATTACAAGTGTGCACCACCAGATCAGCTTGCTATTCCTCTGTTGCTAGGCATCTTGGCTTGTTCTGTTATCTTGGCTTTTACAAATAGTACAGCAGTAAACAAGTAGCTCAGAGGTGTGCTCACTTAGCATCCTTCAGGTATGTACCTAGAATAGGATAACTGGGTCACATGATGCTTCTGAATTTAGGTTTCTGCGCATACTGATTTCTGTAGGTGCTGCCCGTTTACAGCCCCCCCCCCACAGACAATGTATAAGAATTCTTCCCTCCCATCTTTGACTGTAGCTGTTTGTTTTCTTGACAGTAGCCTCTCTCCACTAGGGTGACATGGACTCTCAAAGCAGTTTTAATTTGCCTTTCCTAGAGTTGAACACTTCGCCTGATATTTCTTGCCCATCTTTGCTTCTTTTGAAAACTGTTTACTCAGTTCATTAACCTATTGATTGATTGCATGATTTTTTTAAACAATGTTAAAATTTTGGGTTTCTCAACAGATTCTAAACATGAAACGCTTGTCAGCCATATACTGGGGAAGCATTTCCCTCCCATTCTGTAGCTTTCTATTCACACTGCCAATCATTTTCTTTGCTGTGAGAAGCCCTTTCATTTTACATAATCCCATAGTCAATTCTTGGGATTATTTCATTATTGGAGTCTTTTTTGGCAAGCCTTTGCTTATGTCTATTTTGAAGTACTTGTCTATGTTTTTCTCTAAGAATTTCAAGTCTTACATGGAAGTCTTTGTCCCAATATGCATATGCATTGGCTGCAGACTTGTCATATCCAGCCTTCATGATGCTGATATGTGCCTGTCTATTCCTATGACTGTGTCAGGAAAGGATGTTGAACTTTGTCAAAGGCCTCTTCTTCATCTATAGAGATGAGCATATGATTTCTGTCTTTTAAGTTTATTTATGCACTGTATTACATTTTTTGATTTGTGTGAGTTGAACCACCTCTACACTGCTGTTAGGAAACCAACATGGTTATGATTTATGATCTTATAAATTCTCTTGAACTTGGTTTGCAAGCGTTTTATTGACAAGTTTTGTATCCATCTTCATCTGGTATATTGGTCTATAATTTTATTTTATATTCTTATTCAGTCTTGGTTAAAAATTTAAAAAAGAAAACAAATAAAAAGCCAAAAAGATTTTTCAGCAAAAAGAAAATTTATTACAAAAGCAACCTATATGTAGTAAGGTGACTGAAAAATAAAAACATGAAAAATTTTTTTTCTTGCTTTTTAAAGACAGGGATTTTCTGTAGCAGGGGCTGTCCTGGAGCATGCTCTGTACACCAGTCTGGCCTTGAACTCACAGAGATCGGCCTGCCTTTGCCTCCTGCATGGAATGCTGGGATTAAAGGTGTGAATTACCACTTTCCAGCCAAAGTTGTTTTTAATAAAAAAATAAAGTTTAAATACTCTTAAAGTGTAGTACAAAGACAAAGAATAAACAGACCC
The DNA here is from genome assembly GCA_004025045.1 of Sigmodon hispidus. Taxonomy (NCBI): domain Eukaryota; kingdom Metazoa; phylum Chordata; class Mammalia; order Rodentia; family Cricetidae; genus Sigmodon; species Sigmodon hispidus. The sequence goes on along the minus strand of PVIH01000098.1, from coordinate 448,841 downwards.
TCCATGAAAAAATATAAAAAGAAAAATTTAAAATTTTTCCATTAATAAAAAGTATAGATGAAACTTTACAAATTTATAAAAATAAAAACCAAAGATTTTTAACTGTAAAAACCATGGCAAAGTGAAAGTGCAGCTAGAAGTACAATGAGAAAGAAAAGCATGAGAAACCCGCTGGGAAAGAGGCAGTGTTTTAGAGCTTATTTTTAAATAAGCTTGGAGCAGCTTATTTTTAAACTCTTTAAAAATTGTTTAGACTAATTAATTTTATTGTTATGTGTGTATATGTGTTTAGCCTGTGTGTGTGCATATGTACTATGTACATGTAGAGGTCAGAAGAGGGTGTCATATTTCTTGGTAATTGAGTTACAGACAGTGTGAATTGGAATTGAATTTTCTGCAAGAGCAGACAGCACTTACCACTGAGCCATCTTGCCAGGCTCTACTTCTGTGCTCTTGGAAACGGATTGTCAGGTGTATTGGTTGGGGAGTTGAAGGTGTGGACTCTTGTCCTTCCTGTGGTTTATGCTGGTGCTGAACCTGTGCTGGCGGCCATGCGTTCTGTCTGCCAAAGCTGCCCCCATTTAGTTGAATCCCCTTCTTTGCACATAGGTGCTTCTGTTGGTCACACTTAGCTTTATTGTCTGTGGGTGGGTCCTAATGCTCTCCTAAGATTCTTCTCTTCATGCTTCTCCCAGTGGCTAATGCTCTAACTGGGAACACAGTGAGGTGGTCTCCAAAGTCTTGGGAGTTGGGAAATAATCACAGCAGTACAGATGGGTCTGGCTGGATACTTTAGAAACCCACTGAACACTGGGCATCCATCTGGATGCATGCATTGTGGATGTCAAGTCATATTCTGGAGCTTCGGAGTTTGGGGATGCAGGAGTGGTCCTCATGATAGATGGCTGTTGGGAGACGTTGACTCACCCTCTGATTGTAGACTGAGGACTGCCAAACTCCAGAGTTATTCCCAGTCGGTGAGATCTGTTACCAGGCACCATATTTCCCCATTTCTTCACTGTAGGAAGCAAGCCTCTTGTCGGGTGCACTTTTGTCTTGTCAGCATTCAGCTATGTAGGTTTCCATAACTGTTTCCCAGGGTAGCCTCTCACCCTGATGCTGTGGCTTGAATCAGGCTTCATGATTTGTAATAGTTCTCTGCTCTCAGCTCCCCTGGGAAGCTTGGTTTTAAATAATAGATTTTTTAAAAAAAATTTCCATTGTATTTATTAATTGCACACAGTATTGTATTACCATAAGGACATTTAATAGATGATTCATATTCATACGTATAAACTTTCCACTTAGAACTGTCTTCGTCATATCCCAAAGGTTCCAATAAGCTATGTTTTCATTTTCTTCTTGGAATTTTAAAATCTCCCTACTTCTTCAGTGACATATGGTTCACTCAAGTGTATCTTGTTTAGTCTCCAAGTGGCTAGGTGGGTCCTGTGATTCCTCTTGGTATTGATTTCTAGGTTTATTCTTGCACAATCTGATAAGATAGGAGAATTTATTTCACCTCTTTTCTGTTTGTGAAGTCGTATTTTCTGTCTGCCTTAGTTTTGTTTCTAGTTGCTCTGATAAAATATCCTGACAAAATGAGCCTAAGAAAGGGATTATTCGGTTATAGTTTGTGGTAGGGAAGTCAAGCCAGCAAGAACCTGAGGCTGTCACATTACATCTCCAACCAAGAGCAAAGAGAGAGCAAGAGTTAACCCATTCATGCGAGTGCTCTGCTAGATTTCTCCACTTTTATACAATCCAGGATCCGTCCTTGACAAGGGAATAGTGCATCCACAGTGGGAGGGTCTTCCACTAATCAAGCTAATCCCTCACAGACAGGGCATCTCAGTCCAGATAATCCCTTATTGACCCCAGGTGACTGAAGATTGCATCACTTAGACAATCAAAGATAACCATTACACTGGCCTGGAATGCAATGTAAAAATTGGTAAGTTACCTGTTACCTGTTCCATGTGTACAATGATGCCTTTACCTGGATGACTTTTACTGAGATCTGGTAATCATTACTGGGTCTGTAATCACATACCTGCTGCCTCTGGAGTAGGAGAGTTATTCTCTGAGGTTCCTGTCTTCTCCACAGTGCTATGCATAAGCAATGGAGTCAAGCACAAAGCCAGATAAGACATGTTTGTAGAAGTGAGTCCCCAAGAACAGTGAAATGCATCTGGGGGAGACTGTAGCTGAACTGAGGTGAGTCAGATACACTGCATGGGCACTTTCTGATGAGCATGCATAGCTGGTTGGGTCCTTGGATGACTCCTGACTGCTGTCAGATACGCACATAGCTTGGAGGTCAGTACACTCTCGGGTAACTGACTATGTGGCTAAAATCTCTGACATTCATTAGGGAGGTACCCTTGCATGACACACAGTGTGAGCATTCATCAAGGGCAGCCCTGCAGACAAGAAGTGATAAATGAATATAACCCACATGGCATGATAAGGCAAAGGTGAGGGGCTTCTGGAAGGGACCCTGGAGGGAGGGACTTTCTTAGCACCTCCAATGAGCTTGTCTGTTTGTCACTCTTTTGTTGCTATGACAAATATGGAGGAAGAAAAGATTAAAGGAAGAAAACTTGATTTTGGCTCACAGTTGGTCTCAGAGATTTCTGTCTGTGGTTGGCTCCCTCCATTGTTTTTAAGTTGGTAGCAAGGCAGAAACATCGTGGAGGTCGTGATGGACAAAAATCTTGTGAATAGCAGAACCCAGGAAGCAAAGACAAGTAACAGGAAGAGGGGTGTGGTGATATCTAGAACAAACAAAACAAAATAAAACAAAAACCAAAAAAGAGCTGGAGAGATGGTTAGAGAAACAAACCATAGGCACTTCTTACCTGCCAACTCCACAGGTCTGTCTCCACGAAATCTCAGACTCCAAACCTCTGTTTCCTCAGCCTACCAAGGAAGTGTCTGGAAAAGCTGAAAATTCTCCTTCTCCCCCGCTACCCAGCTTCCTTTTTCCGAATTCCTAAAGCTGAGATTAAAGGTATGGGTTACCACCACTCCCTGACCTTCAAGGCTTGACTCTGTGGGTAACTCTCTTCTGATATTCCAGACTATTTTTATTAAATATATATCATCCCAGGCAGGATAAGATATGCTCTTTAGTGACAGCTTGCAGGTGGGCCACTTCCTCTAAATATACCCGTCTTCTGCAATTCATCTGCCTGTTTAAGGCAGTTTGTGTTTTGAGTCTATCAATAGATTAAACCATTGATTAGATCTGAGCGCTTATGCACCAGTCACCTCTGGGAATGTTCTCACAGAAAAACCCAGAGGTGTGTTTTACTAATCTGCCAGGAGTCAATCCAATCAGGTGACAGTCATGACCATCACCTCTCGGAGTCCAGACGCTGCTGCTGCTGCTGCTGCTTCTGGATTCTCACTTCTGAGTCCCAGGCTGTGAGCATGGTCCCTCTTCCTTGTGCCGGTACCATCTGCTTTTATATCTTTGTACTGCATCATCTGGCTTTGCTTGAGTGGCAAAGCCTGAGTGTGGCCCAGTCCCTTAGGTCCTCATCCTCATCCGCAGATGGGATGCACCACACACCTGTTCCTATGACATACTATTCCTATCTTGTCAGAGCTGGGCAGGGTGACAGCTACTCAGGCTTTGTTGGGAGGGGACAGCAGAAGATCTGTTTCTGGGAGGAAAATCTGCCTTTCTAGTGTAATTCTTGGGAAACCATCAGGGTCTTCTAGAGGAGCTGAGGGTCTTGGGGTCTAAGGAAGGACAAACTGGAATTGATGGTATGAGGGGAACATGGTGATTAATGACCTTCACATGGTGGATAGTGCTAATGTTTGCATCAACAGTGCAAATTGTGCAGTCCTGGAGATAAAAGTCTCCAGCGATTACATTCTGGTTTAAAGTTTCTCACAAAGATGTCACTGAGGCTGGTGGTAGATTGTGTTTTTAGATCCATGTAAGCACCTTACTGGAGAAACTCTGAGCAGCTTATCCTCACTAATAAACATCATTTATTTATTAATCTGTCTGTCCAGGTTGAAGATAACAACTACAAGGAGCGTTTGCCAGGCCAAAGAAATCCTGAGATACATCGAGTATTGTGCTGGTGACTCACTATGGATTCTCCATGTCCCCAGCTGCTTTGTCATTCCTGGTACCTTATCTGTGTATCGGGGCAGGTTCTTGGTTGCGCATATATCTGTGGGGGGCATAGGAGTCTCCACAGCTGAGGGAGCAATCACATAATTCCTCTTTCCACACATGCCAGGGCACATAATTTTCTAACATTTTCAAATAAAGTATTTCCATCAACAAGCAAAGTGATGTAGTTGTTGAAAGCAAAAGAAAACAAACAACAAATAACCAGACATGTTTATGGATTCTGAGACTAGGACATGAGTTTGAATGTGGAAATACATGCCTCGTCAGGTGGTTGACATTGAACATTCTGGTACATGGGACAATAGTCCTTCAAAAATTTTCAGGTTTAAGTCTCCGAAACCTTTGGCATGCTATCCTACATGACAGGAGGGACTCTGTAGTCATCATTAAGTTAAAAACCTTGAAATGAGGAGATTGTATTGGATTATCTAATAAACCATTGTAATCACAAAGGTCCATAAAAGAGGAGAAAGACCCTACACTGTAGGATTCAAAGATGGAGGAACTGTGAGCCAACAAATGAGGGATAACAAGTTTAAAAGCTGGAAAAGTCAAGGAATGTCTTCTCCTCTAGAGCTGTGGAGTTCATGGGCTCTTCTGAGACAATGATTACAGAAAAATGCATCTGTTTAGGCTCTTCAACTGCTGACACTGTAAGTTACAGGATTTGTTGTTTTAAGCTATTGGATTGCAGTGTTTGCTAGAGTAACCCTAAGAATACAGTACAGGAACTCAGCGACCTTGTGTCTCAGCTTCAAGTTCATTTCTAGTGAAAGCAGAGAAGAGAAGGTAGGAATTACTTTCTGGGTGAAGCTATTGTGAATGGTAAGTGCAGCAGCAGGTTTGCGGTAGCTGGGGAAGCAAGAAGAGGAAAGAAGGAACAGAGAAAGGCCTTCAGCATTGGCCCCTGGACAGCAATTCTCATCCACATCTGACAAAGCATCTGTGCTCATTAGCTTTTGGTCAAGTTGAGTCATCTGGAAAGGGGAAAGCTCATCTAGGAAGATGCCCCCATTGGAGTGGCTCAAAAACAAGTATGTGGGACATTTTTTAAAATTATTAATTGTTGGGGCTGGAGAGATGGCTCAGCGGTTAAGAGCACCGTCTGCTCTTCCAGAGGACCCGGGTTCGGTTCCCAGCACCCACATGGCAGCTCACGGCTGTCTGTAGTTCCAGTTCCAGGCAAACACCAAGGCAAATAGATAAATAAATAAATAAAGTTTTAAAAAAAATTATTAATTGTTGATTTGATAAGGCCCAGCCTACTGTGGATACTGCTATCTCTAGGTTGTTAATCTGAGAATGTATAAGAAAGCATGCTGGGAAGATAATGGAGACCAAGCTGGTGAATAGCATGCCTCCATGGCAGTAATTCTCAACCTGTGAGTTGTGACCTCCCGGGGAACCATATATCAGATATCCTGCATATCAGATATTTACATTATGGTTCATCAAAGTAGCAAAACTAGTTATGAAGTGGCAAGGAAATAATTTCATGTGTGTGTATGTGGGGTTACGATAGTATGAAGGACTGTACTAAAGGTCGCAGCATTAGGAATGTTGAGAACCAGTCATCAATGGCCCCTGCTTCAGTTCTGCCTCCAGGTTCCTCTCTCAGTGACCCACTGTGACAGGGAAGGGCAAACCCCTTAAACCATTTCCTCCCCAAGATTTTGTTCATGGCATTTATCACAGTAATAGAAAGCAAACTAGGATAGTTCCCATTTGTTTTTAATAAATTTCAATCCACTACGGATCAATACTTTTATAAAACACAGTATAAGTGAATCCTTAGAAACAAGAAACAAAGACAGTTGCAGTCTTTATTTCAAGTTTTATTATTAGTTGCCATAGTCATGATTGTTCTGGGCAATTGTCCTGGAAGTTTCTACACACTCTTCTTGATTACCTTGCTTTCACTGAGTGGATAATAGTTTGGTGCTTCTGGACCACACTATGAGCTTGTGGGTACCTGGAGCTAGGCCTGGGAAAGTCAGACCATCACACAGACAATGGGCAGAGTGAAGTCTGACATATGAACAGAGGTTTACCCAGAAGAAAAGAGAAGAAAACTTGTTTAAAGCATCATGGTGAAGAACATGCTGTATCTCAAACATGAATATCCATGAAGGTATATTTGATATACTTGATGGCTTTAGATCCTTGATGAGGTAGAGGAAAAAAGTGGTCTTTGATGTTAAGGATGAGACTGTTTTCCTTCAGCTTAAAGCCAATTGGAAGAGTCTCCTATAATTAGGACCAAGTGACAACTTTAGTAGAACTTGCCAGGGAGACTGTGTCCCTTTCTCTGGTTCAAAACCTTTCCCAGCCCTGTTCCAGCCCAGTACCCCTGGCTCGTTGGGTTTCTTTTAATTCTCATACATTGTCCTGCCCTAGGGCTCCATTATGTGCTTCCTTGGTTGTACATGGTCTTCCAATCTTCTTGCTGGGAGCACCCAGACACACTTCCATAGGTACATTCTATTTCCAGCTTTGTCCTGTTTCATAGACCTATGTACACCTGACACAGAATTTTGTATGCCCAGTACTCAGTAAATCTCAGCTGGGTGAATAAGCACTCCTGAGCATGTCCTTTGTGTACCCATTGGTTAATCTAACTATTTCTATAAATCTATAGGTTAAATAAGGTAGAGTTATTTTTGCCCACTATGGTATCTTGTACGTAGTAAATTCTTAATAAATATACAGTAAAGTAATTGATTGCTATGATTAATGGGAGTCGGGTGACATTGGTAAGCCAGACCTAGAGGAAGAGAGTATATTGCTTGGAGCTTCCTAAGAATGACAGCCAACACTCAGGGGCACCTCTGTCCTCAGTGCCTCCAGCTATGGTTGGTAGTGAGACCCAGTGAGCACAGAAACTTTCCCCCCAGAGAAACACAGGCATACCTTTTTCAAGTTAACCAACTCATACCTGCCCAGTGACTTTATTCTAGGGGTTTCCCTGACATTTTCTTTAGGCAGCCACTGAATAGACACATTTGATAAAGCCATGTCCCAGAATGGGGAAGCAACAGCAAACTAACAAAAAAGATCTGGAAAAAAAAAAAAAAAAAAAGAAAACCAGGCCAGTAACAACACCAAGAAAACAGCAGTTTCACCCATTTTCATAAACCACCCAGAAGCCCTCCTGTACTAACTCATGGGACCGTCTGCAGAATGCAGAAGGACAGGATCTGCATGTATTAAGTGCTTTAAATTTGTTAGCAGATGTGGCTCTTGTCCTCTCTGATTCAGGTCACGTCCATGGTCCTGACTTGGCAGGACTTGTGACGTCTTAAAGCAGACTGTGAGCCTTGGGGAGAGATGCTAAGCTGAGATAATGGTTGTTTGCTGTGCCTCTGTGAATGTGCGGATGGAGGGCCACCTGGCCACCTTCTAGCTAGTTTCTAAGCCATGAATGGATTAAAACAGTGATTATACCCAAGCCCTCATGATTTAATCATCTTTGGAAATGCCCTGACAGACACACCTAGGGGAGAGCTTTATTAAACCCTTAAGCGTCCCCCAAAGCAATCAAGTTGACAATCAAAATTAACTAGCACACTAGTTGTGTGCTCATGGGCAAGCTGCCTGTTCTCTTGGGTTCCAGTCTCCACAGCTGTAAACAGACGGAGGGAGGGTCTGAGAATCTTTCCAGATTGTGTGGAGACTGTGGACCATTGGTTCTGTGGGGTGAGTGAGGCAAAAGCTTTCCTTCAGATAAATATGAGATGTGGACAGAATTTATTTGGCATTTATAATTATGATTATAGTACATATAACACAATGTCTATCCTTTTTTTGAAAATTTTATCAAAATAAAATTATTTAATTTTTCTTATTCCGTCTCCTCCCTCCAAATCCTTCCATGTCCCCCTATACTCCATCTCAAATTTCTGGCTCTTCTTACTGAATCTGTTATTACTCAATTATTTTGAAGTGTGCTGTTTAACCATGTTAAATCCGTGTGGCTGCGCGACAAATTCCCAGCCTTCCTTCCCCTGGAAACACTGGGACTTTGGCCTCAGCTGAACACGGCACTTCCTGTTTCCCCCTCTCCAGCCTCTGGAAATTGCTTTCCTACTTTCTCCAGCCTTATCAGAGAGGAATCATCAAAGACACTCTTTTGTTAAAGATTGATTTATTTTTATTTTGTGTGTATGAGTGTTTACCTGCATGCATGTTTGTGTGCTACATAAATGTCTGGTGCCCAAAGAAGTCAGGGGGGACATTGGATTCCCTAGAACTGTAGTTACAGACAACTGTGAGCCGCCACGTGGGTGCTGGGAATGGAACCTGGGTCCTCTGTAAGAGACGAAGTGCTCTTAAGTGGTGAGCCACCTTGCTAACCTCTGCCTCAGTGTTTGCCTTTTGGGGATTGGCTTGTGGAATTAGCACCAGGCCTTCAAAGTTCATTCAGACTGTTGTCTCTGTCAAAGTTTTCTTCCAGCTCCAGAATGAGGCATTTTATACTGTGCATAAACATTTGTATTTATTCATCAGTTGATGGAAATGTGGGTTATTTCCATGGGATGGCTTCTTAGTTAGGGTTTCTATTGCTCTAAAGAGACACCATGGCCATGGCAACTCTTATAAAGGAAAAACATTTAATTGGGGCTGGCTTAAAGTATAGAAGTCCAGTCCGTTATTGTCATGGTGGGAAGCATGGTGACACACAGACAGACATGGTGTTAGAGAAGGAGCCCATAGTTCTATAGCATCAGAAACAGAGGAGAAACACAGAGCCTGGCTTGAGTGTCTGAAGCCAAGCATTCAAATCTATGAGTCTATGTGGCCATTCTTTCTTAAAAGACCACAGATAGTTATTGTGAAAATGCTTCTGTGAAAATGGAGTAGATACTTCCCATGAGGATCCTGATACCAGCACTACTCTTAGACCCTTGTGTGGAAAGTCCACTTCTGGGTTACGTGGTATTTCGTTTTCAGGTTTTTTGAGGAAGCCACAGTAGCTGCTTTACTTTATATTCCTGATAGAATTGTACAAGGATTTTAGCTTCTTTTCTCCCTTCTCTTCCTCACCTCACCTCTCCCTTCCTTCCTTCCTTCCCTCCCTTCTTCCTTCCTTCCCCTTCCTTCCTTCTTCCTTCCTTCCTTCCTTCCTTCCTTCCTTCCCTCCCTTCTTCCTTCCTTCCTCCCTTCCTTCCTTCTTCCTTCCTTCCTTCCCTCCCTTCTTCCTTCCTTCCCCTTCCTTCCTTCCTCCCTTCCTTCTTCCTTCCTCCTTCCTTCTCTCCTTCCTTCCTTCTTCCTTCCCTCCCTTCTTCCTTCCTTCCCCTTCCTTCCTTCCTTCCTTCTTCCTTCCTTCCCCTTCCTTCTTCCTTCCTTCCCTCCCTTCTTCCTTCCTTCCCCTTCCTTCCTTCCTTCCTTCTTCCTTCCTTCCCTCCCTCCTTCCTTCCTTCTCTCCTTCCTTCCTTCCTTCCTTCCCTCCCTCCCTCCTTCCTTCCTTTCTTTCTCCCTCTCTTTCTTTTCTTTTTCCCCTTCCTTCCTCACCCTCCTTATTTTGAGACAGGGTTTCTCTGTTATGTCGCTTTGGCTGTCCTGGAACTATGTACGCTATCAGGCTAGTCTCAAACTCACAGAGACCCATCTGCCTCTGCCTCTGCCTCTGCCTCTGCCGTGTTTGAATTAAAGGTGTGTACCACCATGCATGGCTAGCTTTCGGTTCTTTACATCTTTTTTTTTTAAAGGTAAGGTCTCACTATGAAGCCCAGGCTGACCTTGAACTCATAATCCTCCTGAGACATAACCTGAGATTATAGGTATATACCACCATGCCCTTCCTCATTTTCTTTATATTATTGCCGGTGCTTATTAATTTGTTTCTTTTTAGTTATTTTTAATAGTTGCTAGCTTATGGATGCGAAGGAGTGTGGTTTTAATTTTCTTTCTCTTGGTAAGTGGTGATTTTGAGCATTTTTATGTGCCCTTCAACCATTTGCATGAAGAATGTTTATTAAAATTCTTAGCCCATTTATTTTATGTTTTAATGACCCCTCTTAATCAAGAATATTAACTGCCAATGGTTTTTAAAAAAGGGGCAATTTTTAAAAAGTACTTATTATCATGTCCATGTATGTTGCGTGTGCTCGTGTGTATGCTATGGTGTGCATGTGGAGGTGAGAGGAAAACATTCTCTCCTTCCACATTTAGGTGGGTTCCAGGATTGAACTCGAGTTCTTAGTCTTACATGGAAAGTACTTTATCAGCTGAAACATCCTGTGGCTCTTCAATCATTTTAAATCAAGTCTTTCCCATTGTTTAGTTGTAGGAATTCTTAGTACAGAATCCAAGCCAAACTTAGTCTGACTCAGGAAACAAAAACCATTTCTCCAAGTGGTATGAAACGAATGCACACTTTATGCTTATGGGGTCTCTCATTCAGTCTTCATAGCAGAGATCATACAGTTATTGCTATTGTGTTCACTGTCCTCACTTTAGGGGTTAGAGACCATGCCTACAAAAAGTCATTGCCTTTGACCAGAGTCACAGGTTGTAATTGGCAGGGAAGGGACATCATGACTGAGTGGTTCAGAGTCCAGAGCTGAGCTCTGAAACTCATAGGTGTGCTTTTGGTCACTCCCCAGAGCCAGGTGCATCCTCACTGCCTGCAGGACACAATCCATCCCTCTGCCACCAACCTTGACCTCTCATCTCCTGCCTCCAGACACAGGGATGGGAGCCATGTTTATGATGAGATCAAAGTCTGGAGTCAGATATGTGAGACATTTTCAACAAATGCTTGCTAAGTACCCATCAGGTTGCAAACATTAAGTAGGATTCTGAGGATTCCAGGACAAACAAGGCCCAGTTCTCCAATTGTTCATTCACAGTGGAGAGGGCAGGTATAAAACCTATTAATTTATTGTAGGTTTTCTGAGACCAGGTCTTGCTATGTAGTTCAGTTTGGCCTGATACTCACTGGGTAGCCCAGGCTGGTCTTGAAATCATTACAATTCTGCTGCCTCGGCTTCCTGAAGGCTGGCTTGCACATATGAGTCACTATGTCCAGCTCTTTATTAATTTTTATATGCCTACTTGGCTGGGTCATGGTACCCGGACATTTGGTCAAGAATTATTCTATGTAGATGCGAAAGGTTTTTGCAAATGAGATCAACATTTAGAACAGAAATCTGAGCAACATAGATTTTCCTTGCTATTGTATGAGGGCCTGCTCTACTCCGGTGAAGGCCCACAAAGAACAGAAGGCCCCTTAAGTGACAGGGACTCCTCCTGCCTGTTTCTTACAGTCCTCATGTTGGGTCTCCTCACCTTTGGGGGGAAGCAGCTGTTTTTTCTGTGTCTCCATTCTCTTGTCACCAAGACACAAGTGACCCTATCAGCTTTACCGGGCTGATTGTTGGCTGTTGATATAGATGTTCTCAGTCTCTGTAATCACATTAGCAAGTCCTGGTAATAAATCTCTTTCTGCATGGGAACATAAATGCTTCCTCTGCTGGCTTCTCTACACAGCCTGTCCTCTTTGTGGCCCCAGATTCTGCTTAATATAATTGTCCCTTTTCTTGATTGCACAAGCTGGGGATTTTACTGAGGGCAGGGATGACATCGCCTTGATTTTTCCAGCCCCAGGTTCAGAGTGTACACTGTCATCAGAGAGAAACAGAATGAGTTCATACTTGGTCCCAGGACTGAAGAGAAAACATGACTCCTGGCAGGCTCAACTTTGTATTCCTGTCCTCAATTCAGAAAAACTCATTTAGGGCTGAGATGGTAAATGAAGTTCAGCCACTCTTTCTCAAATAAAGACTGAGATTTGCTTGAACTTAAGTGATAAGTATTTTAATTTTACAACATGGTTGGCATTATGCTCAAAGCTGAATACATTAGACCTTTTACAATACAGGCTTGGTGTTGGGCTGATATTCAATTCTGTTAGCCTTAATGGGAAGAGTCTGGAGGCTGTAATCCCAGCTTGTGATTCAGTCTGATTGACAGTGTTCCCATTTTCAAAGGTCCCCATTTTTTCATGAGAAATGAACAAGTCTTTTACTTTGTCCTGATAATAGGAAGTGTTCTCATTGTGGAAGGAAGTCTCCACAAACAGCCCTTTAAACACACGGGGCACTGCTGCCTAGCCTGGGTGATCCTGCCTCCAGGGAAGTATTGTCTAGGGCTAGGGCTGGGAGCAATCTGCCCATCAACTGGGGAATTGGGCTTTTGACACCACTGTCCTCCTGCAAAGAAACTTCTGGTTTGTATATTGTTGGGCATTATAGAAACTTAATCAGCTTCCAGTGAGAGAGTGTGCAAAGAAAAGATGCTTGGTGTGCATTGCTCAGTCTGGTCTTGCTGATAAAGCCAAAAAGTAGAATCAGAGGTGGCCTGGAGCACTGCCCTAACCCAGAGAGGTGCCACCTTGTGTTACTCATCTTCTTTTCCCCTTTCCATCTGTTTTGCAGTGGGTGATGGTCCAGTTTCCCAGTTCTCATGGTTGAATGGGCCATGGTCCTCAGTACTTATGTTTGCACATGACAGATGAGCCTCCTGGAGAGTCTGGCCTTGTTCTCCGTCCCCAGTGTACTGTGTTACCTGGACAGGTCTAGGTATGCAGGGATGGGTATATAACCCCACAGAGCTTCTGCTGAAGGCTAGAAGGTGAGTTGAGAGAGGACTGTGTAGTTGGCTGGTTATCCAGGAGTACTAAAAAGGAGCTCAGATTCACACTGCAGATGATAGTTCAGTGCTGGGACTCACATCCACACAATGACATCAGCTGAAAGATCCCACAGAGGACAGAGAGCTTGGGTATGGGGACCCAAGGGCATGGCTTAAGCAAAGTTCCATATGCTTGCTGTCTCACTTTCAGAGCCAGAACTCAGTCTGGCTCTATGACTTACCAGACAGACCCTCCCCCCTTTCCCAATCATCTTTATCATATTTGACTTCAGAGAGGAAGTGACTGACTCTAGGAAAATTATTTCTACACATTTTATGGAGAGAAGATGGACAATTTGTTGATTTCATACAGAGAGGAATGTGGGGACCTTGGACCACCCCTCATATATTCTTGTTTCAAGAATCTTTATTTCATAATATCACATTGCTCTTTGCAGAACAGGAGAAATGTTTCTTCATGGAGAAAACAGGAATAATGATCAAGAAAATGGGCCCATAATGTAAAAAGATGTTATGAGATCCAGTAGGCCAGATATCTGCTGGAAATGCTTCCTACAAGGACCTCAGATTTATGAAGAGATATGACCCATAGAAGTTCACAGCCCTCCACTGGGTATTGTGACTTGCCAAGGGACTTAGAGACCTGTTATCTCCTTGACAATAATATTCTGATGCCTCTGCTATCCTTATGGCATAGCATCCACCCAGACATGGAGATCTACTGATTTTGCTAGGTAGTTACTGATCCAGGGTAAAGCTGCTCATCAAAAGTTTCACTAACTGAGAACAGCAGCCTTCCTGGACACAAGGTATCCATGCAACGAGGCAGAAAGTCTAAATTTGAGTTTATTACTGTCACACCAGACCTGTCTCATCACGTTCAGGGACATCTCCACTCACTCTGCACCCCATGGCATCCCTTCATCTCTTCTCACCCTTCCTTCCATTCCTTTCCTGTTCTCCCAAGTTTCAGGAGATCTTAGTCCATTGTGTGATGCCATAGCAGGATGTCACAGACTGAGTAATTTATAAAGAAAAGAAAATGAGGCTGCTTTGGGGCAGGAGGCTGGCCCCTGTTGTTCTTGCTGTGTTACTCCATGGTAGATGGCATGAGGGCGGGAAAGAGTAAGAGAATAGGCTCCCACTTTGAGATCAGCCCTAACCCAGAGCATTGAGGTGGAACCCTGGTTCTAATCACTCCTGAGAGTTCCTGGCTGTCAGACTGACAATTAAATTTCAACATGAGCTTTGGAGGGGAAAGTATCCAAACCATAGCTCAGTGGAACACAGTCCTCTTTCACCTGCTCCAGCTTATGAACTCTTGTTAATGCAGTCCCTCTCCTGGCCTCCAGGTGGAGAAGAGCTTCCGTTCATGAACAGCGGTCTTCTGTCTCACTGTTTGCTGTTTCCCTAGGTCCCACTTTATCTGTGGACCTGCAGCATAGCCGTTGCTGCACTCTGCAGCTGCTCACATCTGTATCTGCTGTTAGGAGTTATTTTCCTGGGACAGAAACAGCACAGTCTACTGTCGTGTGACCCTATTCCTGGGGAGATATGAACTAATGTGCACTCATCCCAAATAGGGAGCCAGTAACAGACCAAAGTAAGTATAGCACCAAAGTCCAGTGTGGTGAATCAATGAGTTTTATTTACTTACCGAAGTCTGAATGAGGGGTTACTGACAGGAGCATGACCAAAGCCCACCCCTACTGAAGGCAGCTCATTAAAACTGGAACTCTGGAATGCACTGCACTGCCTGTAGGGGGCGCAACTGGCTGGAGAGTCTCTTCCAGGCAGCTCAGCTGGGCAGAGGCTTCACTGTTTATCTGTGCTTGGGGTAGAGAGTAGCTTAATGTATCCTGTCAGTTTCAGGAACTCCTGAAGGCATTCTTATATCTTTCCCCAGTTAAAGGAACTTCTCTGCAGGATGGAATGTGACTCTGTCCCCTCCTTTAGAACTTTGTATCTTAATTAGCTTTCCTTCAAGGTGGGTCTGAGATCTGGGAGGGAATTGTTACAGGACACCTACCCTGCCCAGGGTCTACAGAAGCAGCCATCCTGAGGTGTAAGGGAAGGCACTTCATCCAGGCAAAGCAGCAAAGGCAGGCTGCAGGCCTGTGCAAAGAACATGGACAAGGCCCTGTGACACAGGACTCTGGTAGCCTTAGAGGGCTAGGTCCATGCAGGGGCTAAGTTTTCTTACCTTGTGGTTGGATGTGGAAGGTAAACATTTTTCTTCCTTTAAACATTTTCATACCTTCAGCTGAAGCATGACGTCTTGTGCAGAGAGGCCAGTGATAAGTCTGCACTGACCAAATGAGCAAGCACAGGAATGAGCTTTATTGACCATGAAAGGGACACTTATTAATTCTTTGGAAAGTTCATACAATGTATTTTGGTCAGATTCACCCCCAGCTGCCACCTTTAACTCCATCGAGATCCTTCTCTACCTCTGTACCTCCCTACTTTGTATCATTAAAAAAATAGTCCACTAGCTCCAACTTGGGCTGTGTAGATATTCTGGGTGTGGGTCATGGTGGGTCTACAAAGAACCATGACGTTTCTTCCCTCACACTCAGAAGTTATCAACTGTCCGTAGCTCCTCAGCTAGGGGTGGGTTCATGAACCCTGTCCCACTCTGTGCTGTAATGGTGATTGACTTGATCTTGTAAAGGCAACACCAGGGGGTGACTTGAAGCATTAAATATGTGTCCCAGTAGCTTCTGGAATCCAACTCTGCAGACATTTCCCCTGAGGCCTGCTCTGGGTTCAGAAAGGGTAACCCTTCCCCTCCCCCAGTGTGTGTGTGTGTGTGTGTGTGTGTGTGTGTGTTTTGAATCCAGCAAGCCTTAAGTCCTCAGCCCAGTTCTTGAAATGCATCCAAAGGAGAATCTTTCAAATAGAGACCTCATATCCATGAGGTGGCGCCATAGTTCCAGCAAAGCGCACAGAATCCTTTAAAAAGACTGAATTTCTGGAAACTTGTAATTGAACCCAGACTCCTTCCATTTGTCTGTGAGGCTCTACTCTCCGGGCAGTGATACGTTCTCAGCTCAGAACAGGGGATTAACACCACGCTGTAGTTAACGAGAAAGAGGAAAATCTGTTTCTGAAAGCAAAATTTCAAGCCCGCCCCTTCCTTCTGCAGGCTGAGAAGGGCCTCCCATGCTGGCGGGGACAGTTTCTCACAGAAGAGAAGGAAGCTCACAGGCTGAACTCTCCACATAGATTCTTGGAGCCCATTTTCAGAACCATAGAGTCCAGAAAGCTTTTTTAGCCTCAGTGCAGCATCTTGGTCATAAAGGCAACTGGGACAAAAAGAGGAAGGCTTCCAACCTAAGTTTTCATCCCCAGCACCCTGTGTACCAACCTCTGTACTTCTCTCCACATGTTATTGTCCTACCAATCTTTCAAGGACCAATTCCCATCATGCCTTGGGACCACCACCTTCTTCACATCCTGGCCTATCTTGGCCACCTTTGACTGTTGCTTCTTGATTCATTTCTAAGGTGGTGATTCCCCTGGGATTCAGCTCTATTTCCTAAGCTTATGGTGTTTTCTCCACACAGCAAGCACCCGAGGGATATTTATGGATGTTGGAGAGCATAGTAAAACATGTTTGCTCCATATTCAAAGGGCTGGGAGACGTTTAATAGTAAAACATAAAAAGGGAGAGTATGTGGGTCATTACTCTTGCTCTCAGAAAGCTATAGATTATGACTTTAGATCATAATCTATAAACTAGCAGTGTGACTGTATTATTATTATTAGAAGTAGCATTAATAACAGCACATTTATCGAGTACCTGATGTGTAGTGTTCACTCTGCTATGGGTTTTATATATGTTCTTCATTTAGTTTTCTCAACTAGATGCTGAGAAGTACTTTTTGAATTTTCCATACAAGGAAAACCAAGGCTTGAAGGACTAAATCACCTGCTTGAGTTTATGACTTAGTACTTTGGGATTAGGTTAGTACTGGTTAAGATCTGTGATTAGGTTAGTACTAGTTAAAATATGGAATTAGGTTAGTACTAGTTTAGATCTGGGATTATGTTAGTACTGGTTAAATTCTGGGATTTGGTTAGTACTGATTAAGATCTGGGATTTGGTTAGTACTGGTTAAGATTTAAGATTAGGTTAGTACTGGTCAAGCTTTGTGGGACTAGACAAACCTACATTGCTTCTCAAGGCCTATGTCTGATGGGATTGGACTCAGAATGGCCCTTGGATCAGGCGGAATTGCAATTGTACCTACTCAGATTTAATTCTGGAAGGGCTCAGAAACCCTGGCATGGTTGAAGAAACAGTTGTCTGGTGAGAAGCCAGCATTCTGGGAAGTTTGGTTAAAGTGAACCCCTGCATTGTTTTTTGATAAGCAGCAGACAAGGCCTGAAACACAATGTACTTGATCAGCAGAATTAGAGAGAGAAAAATGGTTATGTGTAGTGGGATCATGTTGTTGCATTGTAAATAATAATGCAACTGGTTTAATAAAAATGCTGATTGGCCAAAGGCAGACAGGAAGTGTGGGTGGGGCTACCCAAAACTCTGGGAACAGAAAGTATAGAGTGGAGATACCACAGAGATGCCAGAGAAACCAGCTGAGAAGCCAGCAGATGCAGAGGACAGCTATGCTGCTCTAAGAAAAGGTACCAAGCCGTATGGTTGAACAAGATAAGAATTATGGGTTGAGTTAGGATGAAGGAGTTAGCAAGTTATATGCCTGAGCCCTAGGTCAATCAGTGTAAAATTAATGTAAGTGTCTGTGTGTTTCTGTGGGACTGCGGGTCTGTGGGTCTGGTCCACAGGGCCAGGCTGGATAGTTCAGGCCAGAAACTTCATACTATAGTTAAGCTTCTTTTGCATGACTTGAAGGGGTGGGTTGGGTGGGGGTTAGTCACCTGGGTGATTTTCTTCCTGGCATATATCTCCTTCTCTGACCTATTATGGCACCCCAAATATCAGCAATAGTATTTATTTGCCTTAAGTTTAAAATGCTTTTGTTTCTAAGCATCTTCCATGATCTATTAAATTTTGTGAGAGATGAGGAGAGAGAGAGAGAGGGAAAAAGTGATAGGGAAAGGGAGAGGGAGGGAGGGAGAGAGAGGGAAAGGGAAAGGGAGGGGGGAGGGAAGGAAGAAGGGAGGGAGGGAGGGAGGGAGAGAGAGAGAGAGAGAAAGAGAGAGAGAATATCTAGCTTTTGTATTTGGACAATAAAGTCTTCAGGACCCTAAAATCCACCACTCCTGGAAGTTGAAAGTTGATACTCTTTTGGAATCCAAAATGCTACAGTCTGTTTAGAAAACACAGCAGGTGTTGCTGGCAATAACTGGAGAAGGAAACCAGTCTTCAGTGACATCTTCACTCAGCCAAAGATGCTGAGGAAATGCATTTTCCAGAGACTCAAGACTCTAGTTTGACACTGAACATTTCCTTGGTGAGAAAGACAATCTTAAAAAGTGATAGGAGGCTCCCAACATTCTCTGATGCCAGAAATCCCTTCTTCAGAGAACAAGGGCTGTGTCCTATCATTAAAAATTAAGTTGAGGTTGGAAAGTCCAGGAAGAGAAAATTGCTGATGTTTTCTATTCTGAGAATAACTTGATGTAGAAGAACAAGAGACACCTGAGGACACTGAACACCTGAGAGCAGGCAGGTGCGGGAAGCAGGTCAGGCATCAGTGATGTCTTTGCACTTGGATGATGAATAGCACATTCATCAGTGTATGAACTGGCCTCTTCACTCAGGGCTGTAGTGTGTTCTGGTGACCCTGTGAGTACTTAGTAGCTTCCTGAGTTGCTCTTCTAGAGTGGCTCCAATTTGATTGTCTTTGTGTGGCCTCAGAAAGGGATGCAGAGTGTCTTGAATTAGGCTATGGTGAGCTGGACAGTGGTCTTTGAAGATAGCTAGGCTCTAATTACTTAACCCAGGCCAGCTTACACAGAAAAGGAGGCTGAGCAGATAGGCTTCAATTAAAGCTCTTGATATGGGAAGATTATCTTGACTCATCTAGGTGGCCTCTAGATAGAATTGCAGATTTCTTTGTAAGAAGAAGGGGAGATGGAGAATTGACTCCAGATAGAGAGCAGGCTATTGAGGAGCTGAGTGGAGAGAAGCTGGAACATGCTGGCTTTGATGATAGAAGTGGGAACATCCATGATCCAAGGATGCAACTTACTGCAGAACCAAGGAAGAGATTGTCCCTCTAGAGCCTCTGGAAGAGTGTGATGTTACCAACATGTTAGCTTTAGCCAGTGAAATCAGCTTTGGTTTCTAACTTCTAGAATTCTAAAGAAACAAATATATGTTGTTATAAGCCAGTTTGCATCAATCTGTTACATCAGGAATAAGGAACAAATATATGGCTGTAAGTGAGGATTTGCATGCATGGGATCCCAGCCCACAAGAGCTTTCTATTTAGAAGGTATTTTAGTCAAGTTCTCTAGAAAGAAGAAGCTCACAGAAGACAGATATATGAGAAACAAGAAGGGGTTTATTTGTCAGGGGAATCAGACCATGTGATTATGAATTCAGGAGGGGGTCCATGGCAAGGTGTCTGAAGGATGGAGAACCAGGGAAGCAGGTCCAAGTTCAAAGGCCACAGAGGCAATGAAGCTGATGATATAAATTTTGATCCTGGAGGAGAGGTAGAAAGCCCAAGGATGGGTCCACTGGAGTCAAAGGCCGGAGGACATAAAACTCTTTCATTCAGGGTCTTGGGGGTGGGGGGAGCATCTGGAGAATGGGGAGAAGAGAAGAAGGAGCATCTGGAGAATGGGGAGAAGAGAAGAAGGGAGAGCCCTTCCTCTGCCTTTTTGTTCTGTCTGGAATTTTAACAGATTCCATAGCACTTATTATAATGAAGTCAGAGCTTCTCCACTCAGCCTACAATCTCACATGTCAGTCTTTAATGGAAACACCCAGCAGATTCAACTGGGAAAGCAAAGCCACCTGAGTTTGTGTAGTCAGAAAAAGAATGAGGTTTGGCTTTGTTGGAGTGTGTATAGCCTTGTTGGAGGAAGTGTGTCACTGTGGGGGTGGAATTTGAGGTTTCCTATGCTCAGGGTACTGTTCATTGTCTCAGTCAACTTCCTGTTGTAGGACTCTCAGCTACTGCCCAGCACAGCACCATGTCTGCCTGCACACTATCATGCTTCCTGTCATGACATTGTAAGCCAGCCACCCATGGTCATGGTGTCTCTTTACAGCAATAGAAACCCTAACCAGGACAATGTCCAAAAAGGTCATAAAAATCATATTAATCAGCTACCTAAGTTTAAATGAAAAATTTCCATCTGGGATGACAGTTATCCCTTCTCCCAAGAGCTATAGACCATCTAACAAAAACTGTAACTCTAGGCATGAGAGGCCCTCTTTTGAATTGATTGTCAGGAATGTCCAAGAGACTCCTAAAATATTATATATTATTGTTATTGTCCTTGGTTCCCCCCTCCCCCAAGAGATTGAAGGTAATGTAAGTCCCTATTGCTAAAGACACCATACACTTTGGACATAGGACTCAGAAGCCCCTGAGCTGGATCTGACCTGAAAACCTCTCCCTGAGGAATAATTTTCATGGTACCAGAAGGGTCCACACAAGCTTCCAAAGGAGAGATGCAATCAACATTACTATGAAGATATGACACCTATGAACCAAAGCAAAGGCCAGCACAGCATGATAACCCTAATAGTACAATGGTAGCATACATACTTTGGTGGAAACCGACAGCTCTGTAGTTGGACCCAACAAGAAGGAAATCATGGTTGGTACTGGAAACCTAGCCCTCTATTCAGGACTCTTGAAGTCATGAATCTTGGAGGAGAAGTTATAAGTACCATTTTGCTAGGAAAGCATAATCATTAACTATATTCTAAATATTTGTCCCCATACAAGTGGGGACATGTAAGTGCAGTTCTCATCTATCCCTAAGAAGACTTTTCTTTGCAACAGAGGGAGACCGTGATAGAAAATCACAACTGACCAAAATGCAGAGGTATGGAGCCAAGTCTTAAATGATACATCTGTAATACAACTCCAGCACCTAAAGATGAGGGATCAGAGCAAAAGATGGAGCAGGAAGATTGTAAGAGCCAGAGGATTAATGAGTTTACCGTGAGATGGTGTTTTCTACTAATGTCAGAAGCTATACCTGTAAAGTCTCCTCAACATGGCTACTTAAGCGTGATCTGAACAAGGACAATACTAGTGACGTGTTAATGTGGACAGGGGAAAGACCATGAGGCCTCAACCCAAACAACAGTACCTAAAAAATGTCAAGATCAGGAGAAATAATCTTCCCTGGGGACAAGCACAGGAAGTGGTTATTCAATACCAAGTAGTCCTGAAAAGAAATATATACAAGTAACATTATATAGACTAAACAAGGTATATTTATATATTTAGGAACACACACACACACACACACACACACACACACACAGAGAGAGAGAGAGAGAGAGAGAGAGAGAGAGAGAGAGAGAGAGAGAGAGAGAGAGCATGACTTTAAAGTGGGGCTATATGGGAGGGTTTAGAGAGAGGACAAGGAAAAGGAAATCATTATTTAAAAATTTAAATTAAAAAATTTAAAAAACAGACATGAGAGTTACTCCTTTTAATAAATAAATTAAAAATTAAAAAGAAAGAGGCATGGGCCCACCCTTTTGCAGCATTGGAAGCAATTCTGCTTTCCCAGGTTCTAAGCAGTCCTTCTCACATCAGGAATACCCTGAACCGGTGATTCCAGGAAATGAGGGGAGAGCCACAGGGAGCTTTGAATGCTGCCATGTGAGAGTTGCTGTGCTTGCCCTGTTCCCCAGTGGTGCAGAGCTGTGAGAACCAAGGGGGTTTAGTCTTAGAGAAATCATAGAGTCTGCATCCTGGTGTTGCTATGTTGACGTACCATTTGTCCTTGAGAATGTTACTTGAGCTCAACGTCCATGAGCCTGTGGACATCTATGTCACAAAATAGAGCTAAGAATACAGGCTCCTGTAAACTCTGAATGAAATATGGGCTGTGACAAAGTCATGGCCAGATTAACATAGTTACCACAAGGTACTAGAAAAACAATGATGAGTTAGTAAAATGTTTCATCTATATTGTTTAGAGGGAAAACTCTAATAATTGCACAGATGGAGATGAAGGTTCAGAAAATTATGCACATGGAAACTCTTTGTCTAGGGTATTGAACAAGTTAGAGGTCGGCTATGGTCTGCCTAGCAGTCAGAACTTCTTACACTGAGAGGATGTTCTGTGAGATGATCTAAGCCTCCACTTTCCCAGTCTGCCACTCCATCTTTGGCCTTTAGCTTTCTTTATTCCATAGGTGAGAGGAGACAGAGCCAGGGATCAGGCACAGGAAGAGAAATGGAAAAGTGATTGCTTTTAAATGAGCTTGACACAGAAATTCACTGATACTATGTAGGCAGACTCTGGATTCTTAGTGATGTCACCTGCCATACCCTAAGGGATAATGGTGTTTACAAAGAGCCTTGGTGATGCTGAAGGACAAGCATCTCATTTTCCTTGAGTACAGTTGAGCTTCTTTGTGCAGAAAAAAAAGAAAGAAAAATGAAAACACCCAGAGTTCACAGGATCTAACTAGTGTGTGTTGAGCATGGACACACATGACTGAGTGGGTGTGGCATAGGCATGTAAATGCCTGTGCCCAAGAGAGCTGAAATATGTGCCATGTCTTCTGCTCTCTTGGGCTAAGATTCCCGAGGACAGCAGAGGGGGGCGGAGAGAAGGGAAGTGGGGAAGAAAAAGTAGACAGAAGGTTGTGTCCTCAAAATGGTTGTCACTGTGCTGAGCTCTGCTGGAAGCCTCTGGATCATTTTGGTTCAAGGATGGGATAGGGACCATTAACTGGGGTGTTGCTTACTTCTGCCTCTGCACCTAGTCACATTTCAGGGCAGCTGCTGTGGCTTGGATGTTGACTATTTCTGAAAAGTCCACATGTGAAACAAAGACTAATCCTCAAGGTGACACTCTAGGGCATGTGAATGTCTTAGGAGGGAGACACTAGACATGGGAGGTCTGGAGGTCACCGAGGGCATGCCCTTAAAGGAGTGTGCAACTCTGGTTTCATCCTTTTCTCTTTGACTTCCTGACTGCTGCTGGCTGCACATGCTTCCAGAGGATGATGAAGCAATGGTTCCTCCCTATCTTGGACTAGAAGCTCAAAAACTGTGAGCCCAAACTAACCCCTTTTGACATTAATCTCAGTGATTTCTCCACAGTAAGCTGACCACATTGCCCTAGGGATTTTAGAATCAGAGAGTGAAGAAGCCCTTGGAGGGGTGTGTGTGTGTGATGAAATAAGCTTGAAAGAAAGCATGGGGAGGCAGGAGCTATCTTATTATCTTCTCTTATAGTAAGAAACCTTGGTAGTTTAAGCAGTGGAGGACAGAATAGCTGTGAGACAAAAAACCAAAACAGAACAATACAGGAGACCCATTTTTTTTTTTTTTTTTTAACCAAGGCATTTGTCTTCATTGTTGAAACTTCATTTATGAAATTACTGAAAATGTATTCTATACATTGGTAACTCTGAATAGAGACCTGGTGGGTTTTGTTCAAACTTGAAACTGTTTAGACCTGTTCCATGCTAATTGTAATATCAAAAGAGTGACATTGGCCGGGATCTCTTACATGTGGGAGAAAAAGCAGGAGGTCATGAATATAACATGAGCTCTTGTTCTTAAGAAGGCATTGTAGCACAGTAGGGGAGCTGGCTTGTACCAGTCAGGAGGCAGCAGAGTTCATTTCAGCCCAACCTCTAAGGTGTGTGGCCTCAAATCACCACATTGTCTCTACAAACTTACTCTGTTAGCATCAAGACAGAAATAAGAGTAACTTTCCTACAGGAGTGACATTGGAATCAAGGGAGATGATGAATGTAAATAAGTTCTTGGCCCTGGCACTTGTTAAAATGGCGGCTCCAGGAAGAAGGTGTGAGTGTCCCATGGCGTCTGTGCGCTTGCTGTGTTCCATGCTAAAGGGAGGAGGCTTCTTAGAGAAATTCACTTCATGAAGGCTCAGAGCTTATGTAAGAAGACAAGATAAGATGAGAGAAAATGAGTATTTTGAGTAAGCATCAGAATGAGAAATGAGTTCAGGCACCTGGCCTCTTAAGAATAGTTCTTATAAAAAAACAAGTGCCGCTCATAGGGTAGAAGGCATGATTGAGGTTAACTGATATGCCCTGTTTCTGGGCCATATTTAAAAGATGGCAGCACCCCTCAAATTATTTTATAAATTTGGTTATTGATATTCACTGTTAGTGTGAGATTTATCGTTGCTTCATTTTTGGAAATAGCTTTTCAATACATGCCATTGTGATAGTCTTGACCCAGCAATTCTCTTGTGGGCATCCACCCTTCAGAGTAGTTAAGTGAATATGAGCATGCGCTAAGGCTTGTTGCAGTAGTCTGAAACAGTGGGAACCCGCAAACCATTTAACTCCAGGGAACAAGTGTATTGTATTGTAGATTGGAATGACACACAGAGCTCTGTGAGTTTTAGCATTGGCAACAAGACATTTAGAGACACTAAGCCACAGGCAATGACCTTTTGACATGTGACAATGCTGTTACCTATAGAGTTCACACTTGAGAATTATTTGAGTTGCAAAACATATTTAAAAGATTGAAAGTGTGTATTTATTTCTTTATTATTTATTGTGTGTGAGTGTGCGTGTGATATGTATGTGTGCAGGTGGGTGGAGGCTAGAGGAGGTCATTTGGTGTCCTGTTGTGTCACTGTCTTCCTTATATCTTTGATACGGCTTCTTTCACTTTCTGTGAAGTTAGACTGGCAGCCTCCAAGCCCAAGTGAGCTTCCTCTCTTTCCTGTCATATCTCCAGCACAGCAAGTGCTCTATGGTTTTGCATTGGGCTGCACTCATAGACAATGTGGATCAAATTCCCATGGGCTTTGGGTTACATAAGCCTTCTAGAGTATGATTCCAGTTATGTAGGTGACATCATAGATGTTTGCATGTGTAAACAGAGAAGTGAACCCCAAGAGCACCAATGGGAACTAGGCGATGTGAAGCTGAGGTGTAAAGCATTATTGCAAATGAGAGAATATTGTTTGCTGATGTGAAGATGAGAAGGACTGACATTGTTTTCTTCGCGGGAATAGTCTCACTACAGTTTTAACATATATCGATTCCAAATCTTGATTTCTAAGTGGTAGTACTAATTTAATGAAAATAGCATGGTCACTGAATAAAAGCCTAAATGCTGTTATTTATATCTTGGATTATGACTATTGATTTAAAATATAGCTTTTAGTCATGATTATTGGATATTGATTTTTCCCATTTTCTTATGCTTTTAGATCATTCTCCCTATTCATATCAAAATCAATGTTTGGGTGACTTATTAAAGTTTTCTTTTCTAGTCTTTGTTTTTCCATATCTTTTTCTGTTTTCATAAATCACAATTGAGTATGCCCTTGCTTTTCACATTTCACTTTCCATGCTGCTGTGCTGTTTAAATTTGTTATTATCATCTCTGTTATACTCATACCCCTGGGTCTTAGCTGCCAGCCCACACTCAGAATCCAGAGTGCAACACAGATTTCTGTCTTATGTCTTAGCCATGTACTGGGTTTCCCAGGCCCAGGTGGAAGAGGTCAGAGGCTGTCTCCACTGCAGCCTTTCCATCTTTTTTCAACTTCTCAGGGCCATGCTGAAGAAGCCTGCATCCTAGGCAGCCAGGAAGCTGGGGATACTCAGAGTTGCTAGTTTCCCATGGAAACACTCCCCCCCCCCCAAGGCAAGTCTTGAGAAGGTAAACAGGCTTACAGAGAGAGAAAAAAATGCCCTCTTTCTATCAGAGCTTATGAGATTGTCAAGTTGTGGATAGACAGGGGTTTGCCAGACCTGGTATAGGGGTGATCCAGGCAGGAAGGGCGGTTAGAAAGAAGGCATAGGTAGGAAGGGCCAGGGCGCACAGCTTCAAGCTGGAGAACACTTGTCTTGTTTCCCTTGTCAAAGGTGATTGTCTTTGCATTCAGAGGGTTTTTTTTTTTTTGCCTCAGTTTCTATGAATATTAAATGTTAGTGTATATTCTACAACCTTATTGTGAGGATTTAGAAAGTTTTTATAACAGAAATTGGGTGAGGATGGTGGTGGTGATAGAGAGATATCTGTGGTCTTTGAGCTAAGGGATCATCTTGTTACATGTATTTTATATATTTTACTTCTCTTGGAATTTTTTTTTTTTTTTTTTTTTTTTTTTTTTTTTTTTTTTTTTTTTTTTTTTTTT